>CALSBU010000003.1:0-60000 GCA_943590905.1 Sphaerophoria taeniata
CATTATTTCTGCCAGGCCGAAATCACTGACGAAACGAAAAAAAGGGCAGCTCTCATAAATTTACTGGGGGACAGGACGTACGAAGTTGTTCATGGGTTATGTGCGCCCCATACACCTGGCGAGAAGTCATACAACGAACTAATAACAATATTTAACGCTAATTTCACAATTCCCACGATTCTTTATTGTGAAAGACGAACGTTCTACGAAGCCAAGATCGAAGAAAACGAAACTGCGCAAGAATACCTTATCAGATTGCGTAATCTTGCCAAGACATGTGAATTTGGTAATCGACTAGAAAGCATGCTCTTGGATAAATTTGTCATTGGAATGTCTGGAGTGGTCTTTGACAAATTATGTGACGATGAGAGGCTTACGCTCACCAAAGCCTTGGAGACAGCAAAAAAATTCCAAAAACGACACGATGACGCTCCTGCGGGAAACATATACGCAATTAGAACGAGTTATCAGAAACGAAAACAGCAACAGAGGACAGGGCAACAGCAGCAGGGAACGGGTCAGCAACGAAGGCAACAACAGCAACTTCATAAGCAGAGTCCCAGGGCAGAAACATCTGGTTTTAAGGTTTGCCCACATTGCGGTTTTGATAACCATAAACCCCAGCAATGCAAGTACAAAGATGTCACATGCTTCAATTGTGAACGAGTTGGGCACATGGCGTCTATGTGCAAATGTCCACGTAAGCAAAACTCATCAAGAAACATTTCAACTGTTAAAAATAATGAACCTATTACCGATTCAATCGACATTGAATTAGAATTATTTAATAAAAAGTTAAAATTCCAAGTTGATACGGGTGCAGCCGTTTCAGCTATTCCTTGGGAAACATATTTGCGTTTTTTTAAAAATATTAAGCTGCAAAAAGATAGCACCAGTATTTCTGGTTACGGTAAAAATTTATTAACAGTGAAAGGTACATTATTTTGTAACATCAACTACAACAATATTATAAGATATTTTAAGTTTTTAGTTATTGAAAGGGGTGAAAGCCCAATAGTTGGAAGAGATTTTTTTAAAGTTTTTCAAATTAAACAAATCCAAATAAATGCTTTAGTCTCAGATGAAGAAAATTTAAAAACGATTATTAAAAAATACGATTCACTTTTTTCGGATGATTACGGTAAATTAAAAAATTGTAAAGTTAGTCTTGAAGTCGACAGTGACGTCCAACCAATGTTTGTTAAAGCACGCCCGATTCCATTTGCTTTCAGGGAAGAAGTAGAAAGTCAAATACAAGATTTAGTCAACCGCGGAGTTATTACGAGAACCGAAAGCACACAGTGGGGAACACCACTGGTGCCAATTTTGAAAGAAAACGGGAAAATAAGAATATGCGCCGATTATAAAATAACTATTAACAAGTTCTTGAAAGACACGAATCATCCTCTACCGCGAATATCTGATATTATGAACACTATCAAAGATGGACGAGTTTTCCCCAAAATAGACTTAGCTAACGCATATAATCAGATAGAATTAGACGAGTCATCGAGAGAGTTAGTCACGTGGAGCACCCACATTGGAAACTTCTTGATGAATAGATTACCTTTTGGTATAAAGCCGGCCACGGGTATCTTTCAAAGGGAAATTGAAAAGGTTTTACGTGGTATCGAGGGAGTAGTAAATTTTTTAGACGATATAATTATTTCGGCACCGGATCTAAAGAAGCATAACGAAAGGCTTCACGCAATTTTTGAGAGATTACACAATGCGGGACTGAAATTAAACAAAAATAAATGTGTTTTGCGAAAGAAGAAATTAAGTATTTGGGGTATTTAATTTCGAGTAAAGGTCTAGTAAAAGTAAATCGTGACGAAACCATAGCGAATTTTCCAGTTCCGAAAAGCATATCGGACGTAAGATCTTTTTGTGGCTTCGTTAATTATTTTGGCCGATTTATTTCTGGTTTGGCTACAAAAATGTCTCCGATATATAGCGTGTTGAAAGGCAAAACTTTTGTGTGGACTAAGCAAGCCATGGATGCTTTTGAAAATATGAAAGACGAAATTATGTCAGACACGGTTTTAGTTCACTATAATCCGAAACTACCTTTAGTGCTCAGCTGCGACGCTTCAAATGTGGGCATAGGAGCAGTCTAATCGCACACATTTCCGGACGGGTCTGAACGACCGATAGAATTTGCCTCACGTACCCTTTCTAAATCCGAGCAAAATTACGGGGTTATAGAGAAGGAAGCTTTAGCCATTGTTTATGCTACAAGAAAATTTTTTCAGTATTTAATCGGAAGGTCATTTGATTTGGTTACGGACCATAAACCTCTTATCGCAATTTTTGGGGATAAGAAAGGTATTCCGCAAATGTCCACCAGTAGATTGCAAAGGTGGGCTTTTCATCTTTCAGCTTTTCAGTACAAAATACGATATATTAAATCAGAAGAAAACATGGCCGATGCAATATCTCGTTTTCCTCAACGCACGAGTAACGACGACGACTTCAAAGATGAGACAAAAAACACTGTGACGTATTTAAACCGAATAGAGACTAATTCGAATATTTTAATTGACGCTGAATTAATACGAAAAGAAACGCTGGCGGATGAAGTCAACCACACAGTGGCAGAGGCGCTAAAGACCGGAAATTATTCAAAACTTCAAGGTATTGAAGCATTTTCACCCTTTTTGAAACGAATTAACGAACTTGTAGTTGAAAACGGTGTATTGATGTGGGGTCATAGGGTGGTAATTCCACGTTCCTTACGAAAATTAATATTGAAACAATGTCATGCTACTCACATGGGCATTGTAAAAACGAAATCGCTCTTGCGATCCTATGTTTGGTGGCCCAATCTTGACCATGAGGTAGAAGAAATGATTAAAGGTTGTGAAATTTGTTTGTCGCTTTTACCAAATCCACCTAAATCGAGGGTCATTAACTGGGAAAAGGCAGGAAAGCCGTGGGAGCGAATTCACGTAGATTTCGCGGGACCTTTAAAAGGCTTAAATTTCTTAGTCATAATTGACGCGTTTTCTAAATGGATTGAGGTGTTTTATACTAAAACACCCAACTCCACATTTTACATTAAATGTCTTCAAAGTGTGTTTTCAAGATTTGGGGTTCCGGAGGTGATTGTTTCTGATAATGGAACCCAATTTGTTTCCGAACAAAGTAAAAGTTTTTTAAAATCGTATGGTATCTCTCAGTGCCTGACAGCACCCGGATATCCAGCGACTAATGGTGCAGCGGAAAACGCTGTTAGAACTGTCAAAAATGCGATTAAGGCTAGAGAAAACGACGATATAGATGAGGTTTTGACTCAATTCTTATTCGATTATAGAAACACTAAGCATTGTTCTACGAAAGTCACTCCTGCATCTTTGATATTCACGTATGTACCGAGAATTAAATTTGATCTTTTAGCTCCGGCTAATTTAAACCCGAAACCGTTTAAAAAGGAACTCATGAATAACACGGGCGATAGAAAATTTGAAATCGGTGAAGTAGTTATGATTCGTGATTTCAATTCTGTAAAAAATAGTCAACAATGGGCAAAAGCTTGTATAATTAAAGCGTTTGGGCCACGAATGTATCTGTGTAAAATGGAATCAGGCAGGCACATCAAAAGACATTTAGACCAAATAAGAAAATGTAATTGTAAAATTTTATATAAAGATAATGTGGTAGAAAAACAAAAAATTGTAAAGAGATCAATGTATTGGAACCGTAATGTACCACAAATTAAACCTAAAAATGTAACCGAGTCTGTTATTGTTGATAATGCAGCTGAAGAGCATAATAATAATAATGAAAAAAAATTGTTAAGAAATAGATTAGAACTAAAAAAACCTGAAAGACTCGGGATCCAATAAAAATATCTTATCTCGTGCTATTTTTGTAAGGGGGGCGTATGTAATGTATGCATTTGGCAACACCATACATCTTCCACAATTAAATAGATTCCACAATTTGACGTTTGGATGTCAGCTGGTTGTCAATATGAATTCTCCACTTCTCATCCAGACGTCAAAGAGGAAACTTCGTTTTAAAAGTTAAAATTATACATTAAAAGATTAAATATCAAATAAATGAATTGAAAATAATATTCAGCGGCAATATTTCATTCATTTGACGACGTAACACACTTTATCTGTCAAATTCAATTTGTATGGCAATTGTTACATAAAACGTCACAAAATGGACCCAATTGTTGCGCCTCGGATTAAACAAAATTAGAAAATTCTTCAACCAAAGCGAGTGCTCAGATAAGCTGCAATCATAAGATTTGCGTAGCAAAAATAATGTTTCTTAACGCCATCAGCGCTGTCTTAATTTCAAGAATTGAAAGTGCTATCGCTGGCACAACTGTCATTTTTTTACTGGCCTTTTTATCGACTGAAATCCAAATTGTTGTTGCTTGCGAAGGGAAATTTTGCTGTTCTGGCTACTGAGCAGTGAAAAAAAAACACGACTATTATTTCTAGTGTCGTTTTCCATTGGTCGGTTTTTGACGTTTCTTCTTCTACCTCCAATGGAACGGGTTGTGATGTATGTGTCATTCTTCGGACGATTCTGTTTACAAAACAGAAGATTTCTGCTCTACTCAGAAGCATTCCGTCTGTCAAAGTCAGTCCAATGGAATGGTTTCAGAAGACTTGTGGACTCTTCCACCAATGGAAATCGACATAAGCCCATTGAATAAGAAGTACAGGAAGCGGTGTTAAGAGCTGAACAGTCGCCAGTCGAACGGCGACGAAAGTGACAGTTGTCAAAAATTCGCTTTCCAAATCGCTGAGAAATTTGTGAACACAATAGTCGGGCGACGGGCTATCAAAATGGCGTTTTTCTTTTTTACCTCTGAGATGATCAGATCAGATTACAGAGCTGTCAAAAAAAAAAATCAGTGTTTCTTTTTTAGCTCAGATCAGGTCACGCGTCTATTGTAGGTGAAAAAAAAAAATTGTTAAAATAATAATAAGTACAAAATTACATTTCAGTGCTCAGGTTTGTTTCTTTATTGAATCGGAGGACATTGATTTGCTCAGAGCTTCGCGTTGCCACATCCGTGATGTGATCGAATCTGCCATGAGGTAAAAAAGAAAACGCCAAATAAGGGATCGGAAACTGACTTATGTCCTTTTCCAAAAATTTTTTGGGAGTGTACTCCCTGTCAACGACTTTTGGAATTCATTTTGGGAAAGGGAGTGTTTTGACGTTTAGTTTCATGTATTGGTTATCACTCCTTCACTCCAAGAAAAAGTAGGGAGTGACGATTTCACTCCCTAAGGGCCAGTTGTACAAATTGAGGGTTAACCCACGGATCAGCTGAACTCGAGTTAACTCTTGAACCGGGTTTAACTTTGAATGGGTTGTACAGTTGTGGATCAAAAGAGAGTCAGCTGAACCGCAGTTCAGATCTATTTACATGAAAATTTAAGTATGTATATACCCAGTGCCGGCTTTAGGGTATGGCGACCCAGGCGGTCGCCTGGGGCGCCACAATCCAGGGGCGCCGCGACAGCTGGCATAACTTCAACATTAGGCAAGAAACAAATCAACAAGTTGTGAAGTTGTCAATCTCTTGCTCAAAAAATTCATATCGAAAAGTTTCATTACTTTCATCTTGTTTTCTTATAGCAGACTGTTTCCAAATGTCATTTTGTTTTTATTTTCACCATACTCTACACATAGAAAAGACAAGAGTGAATTGAGGTAGTGTTAGGTAAAAAAAAAACCTTGAGTTTTGTTATGGCATTGTATTTTTAATCGCTATAGCTTCTCACCAGTTGGCGCTGTTAATTTCTTATTGCGTTTGCATTATCTATTTTAGTAAGGCATCTTTCCGTTTAAGGCGCAACCAGTCAAAATCAACCCATAGACTTTTATAGAGATTAGAAATACAATGGATATACATATCACATTATACAATTATTATCATTAGAGAAGAGATTGCAAATTAGGTATTTTACAATAACTGTCAACTATTTTGTTATTAATGTTTTTGCTGTCATCCAGCAAATTTTGTTGTAATTTTCCTCGTAAATTTTGCTTGTAAATTTGCAGAATGATGAAGAATCAAATATCAAAACATATTTAAAAATACATTTAACATGGTAATACTAAAACTAGTAGGAGAGGCGCAGTGACCACGGAGTCACTAGAAGTTATGGAACGATATTTAGAAGATTATTTTGTGGTATGGCGATTTTCGGCACAAGGCACGTTATATCCACGGTAGTCCAAGGGGAGCCGCAAAATCCCACCCCTCCGACGAGCAAGCCCAATTGGCCTTGCTAGCGTGCCTGCCGGCATTTCACCCCAAGCACAATCTACTCAAAATAGATCAAAAACTTTGAGATATTGTGGAACACGGTATAATTGTGTATTAGCATACGATTGTAATAGTTCAATAGAAACAGCTTAAATACTATGAGAAGTTCTAGCCCTTAAAACAATAGGTTTAGTGAAATCTTAGAGCTCATTTGAGTTCTAACTCAATTTTTCTCCAAGTTCTTACACGTTAAAACTTCGATTTAGAACTTTGTCATAGTTAGAACTTCGATAAAATTAGACCGTCGCATTCGGGGGTCTAGGGCCTTGAAACTCGGTTTATTTATAATTTCCTTTTTTCAACGTTTAAAATAACAGAGAATAATAGGTGGAAGGAGATATAGAAAATGGATCAAATATTCGATAATTTCCTATTTATGGATGTTGACTTTGAGTACGATGCGAACGTTATCCTGGAAGAACGGCGTATTTACCAAATGTCAATACGTACCAATATTAATACATGGGACGACACTGATTTTTTTCGGCGCTTCCGTTTATCAAAGCAAACGTTTTTAGCAGTCCTTTAACTGGTGGCACAAGACCTTCAACTTCAACAATCACGGAAAAATTGGAATGAATTTACTATGCACTTTTTTTTCTTGAAAGTTTTTCGAATCCCACATTCTACGTAAAAGCCAACGCACATAAGCACCACACCACGGGTATCACAAATATAAAAATAGGTACACACATACAAGAGAAAAAAAAATAAGCGCAAAGTCAAAAATTATTTGCATTTTGTTTCGAATTGAAGGAAATGTCTGTCAAAAAATACTGCCGGGTGACTAAAACGTTTCAAAAACATGCTTGAACTAGGTTTCAAAAATAACAAGTTCTAAGCGCTTGGAACTCAATGATGATTTCAGATCGAGCTCTTGAGAAGTGAAGAAATGTCGAGTTCCAAATATTCTAAAAACTAAGTTCTAACGTTAGACCACTAGATTCAATAGGTCGAGTTTTAAAGGGAATTTAGAACTTGGTGAGGAAATTGCGCATAATTTTATCGAAGTTCTAAATCGAAGTTCTAACGCATTAGAACTTGGTGAAGAATTGACTTAGAACTCAAATGAGTTCTAAAATTTCACTTAAACGAGTTTTAAGGGTTAGAACTTTGTCATGAAACTAGGTGTAAGTGTATTTGTGTTTGACATTTTCAAATTCAATAGAAATCAGTATTAACAGGATAAAATTAATTATTATTACTAAATTATTAAGAAAAATTAATAAAAAATGCATGTAAATATGAATAGCTAGCGTGTAAGATAGTGACTTGAAATGTTTTTAATATTTGCGTATAGCATAAATTCTACCTTTTCATCAACTTGCAATTTTTTAAGG
Organism: Sphaerophoria taeniata; assembly: GCA_943590905.1. Taxonomy (NCBI): domain Eukaryota; kingdom Metazoa; phylum Arthropoda; class Insecta; order Diptera; family Syrphidae; genus Sphaerophoria; species Sphaerophoria taeniata. Next base: position 7,648 of record CALSBU010000003.1, read on the forward strand.
TGAGATACAAGTTTCATCTTTTTTAATTCTGGAGGAGGCAATATAATTTGTTGTTAAAAATAAAGGGCGCCAAATATTTGGCTCGCCTGGGGCGCCAAGATAGCTAAGGCCGGCCCTGTATATACCTAATGTCACCGTCAGTTGTCAAATCAAATTGTTTTTCTGCGGTTTAGTATCTGCTTACGAAATTTAAAAGAAATTAATTAATTACAAATAAAATAAAGTCCAAAAGTAACAAGAAAATAAACATGAAAAACCCCAAGTTCAATCAAAAGAGTTCAAATCCTGGAGAAAAAGCGCTATCCAACCCTTTCGAGGTGCATGTCAATAAAGCAAATTTCAATATACTTGGTCGAATTTGTCAGCACGACAAGGGTCTGCCCGGTGTATCACGGAGTAAGGCCTTGCGAAAACGGAAACAAACACTCGGCAAAGAATTTGGAATAAAACACAAGAGCAACGAGATAAGAGATTTCCGAATCGGAAGGCAGGCTCAAGAATTTGACAATGAACTTCTCAATGCTCGTTTCGTAGCTGAACAAAAATCTCAGATGGAGAAATCAAACCAAGTCGATTTAAGGGAAGACGAAGTCCTTACCCATCAGGGACAAGCCATTAAAGAAATTGAAGAATTTCGCAATAGTGAATCTGACAACGATTCTGAGTTTGACGACAAATTTGATAAACATATGACTGAGACTACGCACTTTGTTGTAGATCCTCGCCAGAACCGGAAAACTGCGCTGGAAGAGATGATTGCACAGGCAAAAATCCACAAAACCGAGTCCGCAAAAGAAAAACATGAAACTAATGAATTGACTGCAAAACTTGATAACAGCTACAATACAAGCAGCTTATTCCGCTTATGGATGAATTAACCAACTCCAAACCTATACGTAGCCAGAGGGATGATTATGATTTGATTTTACGTGAAATGGTTTTTGAGCCTAGCGGTGCTGTTAGTGACCGAGTGAATACAGATCAAGAGTTGGCAGATATGCAAAAAGAACGACTAGAAAAGTTGAATAGTGAAAAACTAGCAGGAATGACAGAAGGTGAAAGCAAAAGCCTTTGTAAATAACATTTTCAAATACACTTTTATTTCAGAATGATATGGGTTGGCAAGGCAGCATTTATCGTGGCACAAAAACTTTACCTATCCAATTAAGAAGACCCATTGCTTACCAGAAAGTGGTCTAGGAGAAGCAAGACTTTCTGGCCCATTGCTACCAGGTTAGATGACGCTACCTCAAAACCCATCTGATACAAAGTCATGAGTTCTTCTGACGGCTTCACATTCAGGAACAGTTGTACAGTACAGTAGACCCCGTGCAAGTTTCATACGAAGGAAGTACTACCACTATTTGTGATTTTACCGACAAAAACAAGTGTCTTCTCAGCACCGTCTTCACTGAACACCGCGTCCGAGGGAGCAGACTATTCAGTTTTCATTTTCAGTTTGTCTGGCCTTCCATTGAATGAAATGCTACTAAATTCTTAATTCAAATCTGTGTTCTCAATTCCAATTGCGTTCTCTACCGGAATCAAGCTTATATATTGGGGCAACGGTTGTGGACCTCGAACAATCCTACAACGAGGCTGTAGAGTATTTGAAATTGGAAAACCAACTCACAAGAACAACAAACTTGCAAATCAAAAAGTACTTCAGCGAGAAGAACAAAAAACTCGAGGAATACACAAAAGAGCATGAGGACATTTTGACCGAGCGGAGAGAGGCCGATAAAAGATGAATTGGCGTAGGTTCTTCTTTTAGTTTTATTAGATTCCTTTTTCTGATTTTCGTTAACTTTTGATCATAGGCAATTTGAAAAAATCCAGAAAAACGCCGACCCGACTCAAACAAAATCACGAAAAGGCGATCAGTGATGTCAACGAAGTCCAGACGACAATGCAAGTAACAAACAAACATCGCAAGCAAAACAAAACCCAACTCGAGAAGTATGAAACCAAATAAAACCAATAAAACCCAGAATTAGAATATAAATATAAAAAGCCTTATAAGCTGTTTCCACTGAACGATAATCTGAGATTATCTCAAATCTACATGAAATCTATTCGAAATCACTAGATTTAATGAACTTTATTCATTGCAGCTTGCTCTAAGCCGAATAATGTATACATTTTGAGAAAAATAAAATGCCACATAAATTGTAATTTCTTATATGTATGAATTAAGTGCCCAATTTAGCTTTAGCGATACCGATGCCAATTGGAACACTCCATCGACTCTGTCGTGTTTCGGGCCAGAAGCTTGAACAGATTCAGCTTTACCACCTCCTTTGCCTTGATAGTCCTTCTCTTCGATGCGTTCGGTGATGTTGAGTGTTAGACGTTTGACTTTTTCGTTTTCTTCGCGGATTTTCTGTTCTTGAAGTTTCAAATTAATAGCCAAATGGCTGTCGGAGGGGGCGACAAAGGTTTTGAATTGCTGCTTGCCTTTGCCACCGCGCACCATCAGGACAAATGGCACAGCTGCGGCGTCTTTGGACTCGTTGGCGTTCGATTTGGTGCCGTTGCCACCGCTGCCACTACCAGCAGTACTAGAGCCACCTTGAATTTGATCGTAGGATTTTTTGCTATTTTTCGCCATCATCGGAACCGGGATGTCCTTGGTGTTGGGCTTGATGGTTTTTTTGAGACGCTCCTGGTAGCTGTCAGCTCCCATTTTCTCGAACATCGCAAAATGCCCAGATTCCCTAAGAGCCTTATCAGCACTTGTCCACTCACTTGTGAAGCATCCCATTCAATATTCGAAAGCCCCAATAAGTCTGTGTAGTTGGCTTGAGTCAAAAGATGTTGCAAGGATGTTCCAAATGTCTTAAACATCATCCGAAGGTCATCAATACTGATACTGAGAAGATATGGTTTACCGTACATGGGCTCAGTGAAGTTAAAGACTAATGCACAAAGTGGTGAGTTTCCAGCCAAGACGTTTCTATTCTTGATTCCAACCATCCAACCAGAGTTTGTGCCAAAGCGATTCTCTTTTGAATAACAATCAACATAAAAACCCCCCCATTGGTTTGGCCGAATCACTGGCATCATAAACATCGTAGTATTTGACATTTGGATGCCATACTGCAGCACTGTTTCGTTCCAGAATCTTAATGTGGAGAACGTCCTTCTTGTACAAACGGAACGATCCTGTCATATCCGACGCCCTAGGACGCAACAAAAGCTGTGATAGGAAGTAAGCTTCACGCGAGATAAGTTTTCGCTTAAAATCTCATCCATAAATTCCGCCATTGCTTTCGTATCGGGTGCCAGAGACAATGTCCAAGTCCTGTTCGGCTTGAAGTTTTATGAATTCCGGAATGAATTTTGGCTACGGAAGGATGGTTTAGTTGATTTTAACATGAAAGTGGTATGAACTTACATGATGACTAAAATCAGCATCGATAACTATGATAGAATCTCCAGTGGCATGTTTGATTCCATGAATGTAGGCCGTGCCCAAACCGAGTTTGGATGCCCTTGGCCGGAGAAGGATTTTGTCTTCGCCGTAGATTTTCTGCAAGTCTTTTGCAACGTCTAAGGTTCCATCTGGACTACCGTCAGCGATTACTATGTTTTCGTAATGTAATCTATAAAATTGTTGTAAAAATTAGTCACAAAGAGGCAGGGAATCGATAAAAAAAAATTTCTTACTTGTCACTCATGTATCTTAATATCAGCCAAACTATTTTGTATTGGAGTATTACCTTTTTCGTTATAAGTTGGTAGCAGAATGCTGTATTTGTAATTTGTTCCGGCCATTATATTTTCTTATCTTGGAATATTTGAAATTGTGTTTTGGAAAATAAGTTCTATGAAAACAAATGTGTGCATAGTATTTGGAAACGCGACGCAAGGTCTTCACTTTTTGCCTGATTAATTCTCTGAAGAATTTCGGCATTATCGCTCAAATAAATCAGAAATTAAATTAATATTTATTAATTCTCACTGAAGAAAGATAAACTGAATTGACTTGTTTGAAAATTGAAAATAGACAATTTTCCGATAACAGTTTGACAGCTCTTTAAATGACAATGTCATTTTGACAGTTTGGTTTCCCATCTCCCTTTTAACTCATCTGTGGTCCGGTGGTGAACTGTCTGGTGGCGAACTGGCGGTGGCGAACTGGCGGTGGCGAACTGTCCGGTGGTGAACTGGCGGTGGTGAAAAGTCCTGCTTCGACATTTTTCGCACTAAAAATTACCTGATCCATGGCTGAACCACAGCTAACCCCCCAAAATCGGTGGGTAACTTCTGATCATAGTTCAACAGTGAGTTAAGACCTGAACCTCGATTGTACAACAGTCATTTTGAGTTGAACCGAGTTCAAACGTTGATCCGAGGATGAACCACGTTTGTACAACTGGCCCTGAGAGAGTGAAAATAATGATGGGTAAGCACTCCTTTTTTATTTTGGAAAAGGCCATTACGTTTTACCCTCCGGATACCGCAAAATTTATTTTTTCGTTCCCTCGTGTATGTGACGGTTTTCTTTATACCATGGTGTATGTGAATAAATGAGGAAAAACAGCAACAAAAAAAATAATGTGGCTTTTCTTACAACCTTAAACGCATTTCTTTCACAAAGAAATTGAATTTTTTGCTCGAAGGATTGATTTCTCTCGAATCTCTTTTTAGAGACGGATTAACACATATACCACGAGTTTGACATTTCTGAGTTTTCTATTGTTATGATTATTATGTACAAACAATTTTACAGCTGACCAGACAACACAGACATTCAAAAAAGGGACTGATTCGTTTCTGTATATTTCTTACACGCCAAAACAAAGAGGCGCAAAATTATGAACAATTTTAGTGTGATACTAGCTTAAAATGACGTTTGAGTCATGTCTGAACCGTCATTTCGGATTATAGCTTTGCGCTATTGAATTTTACTAGCAATTCTTCTTGGTTGTAAGAAAAGGCATACTGAAGTTTACTGAGATAATATTGGTAAAAACTTGCATACTCTTGCAGTAAACTTGAACCACAGCTTGTAGCCATTGTCATTTTGACAGCTTGGTTTCCTATCTTCCTTTTAAACTCATCTGTGCCTTTGGCGCTTTTGAACTAATGTACCAGTAGATGATGGATAGAGCGCTCTCATTTTTCCATAAATAAAATTTAATAACGTTTTCCATTGGTCTTTTTCTGACGTTTCTTCTTCTACCTCCAATAAAACGGGTTATGATGCATGTGTCATTCTTCGGACGATTCTGTTTTCAAAACAGAAAGTTCTGCTCTTCTCAGAAGCATTCCGTCTGTCAAAATCAGTCCAATGGAATGGTTTCAGAAGACTTCTGTACTCTTCCGGATGCTTCTGGACGACCAATGGAAAACGACTTAACTCAAATATAAAATGTGATTGGTTGTTTGTTTTTGCATTTCATTGATGGTTTGCTTGTTTGAAGATTTTATGAATCCCATCGATTACAAAATTATAGAAACCGTAATAATATTTGTTTCACAACCGGAAACATTCGCGAAATTATTATTTCTGAAAGAAACGTCAAGTCCAACAACAATAATTTCTATGTACATTCTCTTTACTGATGTTCTCGCCATCTGTGGTAAACACATTGCGGAACTACTTTGAATACAGGGCAAAAGTCATAAGAGATATACTTTGGGTAGTGCCTTCAAGATGGAAATCGATTGTAGTGCCATTTTGAAACCTGCTACAGAAGCATTTTTTATTTAATATAAGTTGGTATTGTATCTCTTGCTTAAATGGCAAGGAAACCAATCTTGATAGTACCTTTGTGTATGTATTTGGATAGTAGTCTCTAGATGGCAGACGATGGTGGGGCCATGCCATCTTGACACCTTTCACATAAGCAGTTAATTTATAAAGTTTGTATTGTAGCTGCCTGCTTGGTTTGAAAGATCTTCTGTCAACCAATCCTGATAATCAGCATGTTCCCACCAAGGTGATATAGCTAAATCCACTTGATTTATCTAAATCACATAGTAATTTCATGATTTGCAATACATTTTCAATGATTTGAAATTTCCTAATTTACAGGTCATTACTAGCAAATTATTTGAGATTTGACATTTTGATTTTTGAGTAGTGAGCTGCCGCGCCACTCCATAAAATTTGTCATACTTGTTGAAGACATATTGTAGAGCTGAGTTGTTGATTGGTAAATTTGAAATCTTTTAAATTTTTTCAATGAGAAGCTGATGACATTTCCATATTCACCTCTGCTGTGGTGAGTTTCGCTGTGACTTTTCTTGTGAGGATTATGGGAGAATCCGACAAATGTTATCGAATCACAACAATCCTCACAAGAAATAGTCACAAGGGCTTATGACTTGTGATTTCTCATAAGGGTTAGATTCAGGCTGTTAAGTTGTTTTATTTTTAAGTTGGTATAAATCACCTCATCAGTCAAGATGATTTTTCGATGAAATTCCGGATTATTTTCATGCATTTCAAGGACCCAATCAGCAAAGAAACGTCGTTGTTTATGTTCAGCCGGCTTGAGTTCTTGAGTGTTAACTGAACTTTATAAGCCTTAAGACCCAAGTCTTTGTGCCGTTTGTGGAATGCCTAATTCCAAAGAACGACGAGGAATGGACAAACCTGGGTTTTCTTCAACACTTTGGGCTACAACAGCAATATTCTCAGTTGTTCTTGAGCGACGTGCATGGGTTTTATTCTTCACATCACTAACTTGTCCCAAAAGCTCGAATTTGTCCACCAATTTCTGTCTTGCTGTCCGACAAGGTGTTTCACGACGACCCAAAAATGTTTTAGTATTACGAAGCGTCTCTGCTAAATTTTCACCATTTCTATAGTGAATTTTAATAATTTCAATGCGTTGATGTGTACCGTTCCATTTTTATTAATGGCGTAGTTTCTACTTGTCAAATGTCAAAAAATGACAGTTCAAAAGTGACAGCTACCAAAATAGCGGGCTATTCAAAATAACACCTCTTATTGGAAAACCCTTTATGCATTAAAACCTGACGTTTGGTTAAAACTTGCCACTAGAGTGGTGAATAAAATTTAACTAGCTGTAAAATCGACACGAAAAGGTTTTTTTACTCGCCGCTCCATTACACTTTCCAAAATAATTTAAAATAAACTTCTCTTTTGAGAAACTTCAAAATTTTAACAAGTAGTGTCAAATTTTAGCCTGCTCCGCAGCTCGTTAAGTTTTATTCACCATGCTAGGTTCAAAATTTAACCAAACGTCAAGTTTTAACCCATTTTTAACTGAATTCGTAGGCGGCCTTAGGCCGTGTGTGAATTGCGTTAAAATGTGCATTAAAACTTGGCGTTTGGGTAAAACTTGACACTAGCGTGGTGAATAAAATGGGTTAAAATTTATCCTGCTGTGGAGCATGAATGATAGCGAACATTGAATGAATTTATCATATTATTTAATCGAAAAACGAAATTATTGTTCTTTCTTTTGAGAATGATAACAGATATTAGCTGTGAAAACCTGTTTTGCAGTGTTACCACATAGAAAAAACCAATCATCTAAGGCCGTGTGTGAATTGCGTTAAAATGTGTATTAAAACTTGACGTTTGGTTAAAACTTGACACTAGCGTGGTGAATAAAATGGGTTAAAATTTATCCTGCTGTGGAGCAGGTTAAATGGGTTAAAATTTTGACGTGTCTTTTTTTTCAAATAAATGATAGAGAAGTTTGCTTCTGTTTTGTTGATTTGTTCTATTTTTCTCCGTTTTATTTAGTTCTATGGAATAACGAATTAATAATTACATTGATATTTCGAGAGATTGAAATGAATTACTATTTTTTCATCATATTTCAAAGCCAAAAAACGAAATAATTTTTCTTTCTTTTGAGAATGATAACATATGTCAGCTGGGAGAACATGTTTTGCAGTGTTACCACATGGAAAAATCAATCATCCAAAAAGGGAAATTTTCGTTTGAAGATATTTTACTGTTGCTTCAAAATATCAAATTACCACTGCAAAATTGAGAAAAATAAATAAAACAAAGTTTGTTTGTAATTTTTAGTGACTTTTCAATGAATTCGTTGCTTAAAGTTTAGTTTTGAAAACAAATTTATTTTACCTAGAAGAACAAAAACATCTTTCGTTGAGGGGAATTTCGTAAATCATGAGGGAAATTTCTTAGTACTACGCAGAAATGTTGGTTAAAAAAATCCCTTTTAACGCAATTCACACAGCAAATGGCTAAATTTGTTCCCTTTTTTCACCAAACGTCAAATTTTAACCAAACGTCAAGTTTTAATACACATTTTAACGCAATTCACACACGGCCTAAGAAGTAAAATTTTCGTTTGAAGATATTTTACTGTTGCTTCAAAATATCAAATTACCAATGCAAAATTGCGGCACATAAATAAAACAGAGTTTGGTTGTTATTTTTTTACAGCCCGATTCTGAAGATGTGCCGAGTCACTGACTGTGACTGATTTCTTGTGAGGATAGTTGTGACTCGATGACAAATAGGAATTCTGGAACAACTCTCACAAGAATACTCACAACAAAATTCACCTCAACATGGGGAAAATAGTTATTGTTGTCTCTGGTTTCAACTGTCTAGTTGAAATCAAAATAATTTATTATTTGTTTTCGAGCTTCTGAAGAAACTATGGAATTTCCATCTGTAATTTCCATATGGATTCTTAATACGCTTACACGATTTGTACAATATTCCATATGGAAATGGTGACAATCCATATCATGTTATGCAGGCTTTTCAGATATATGAATTGTTCACAACAAACATGGAACCTCAAATCGAAATGTCAAAATAACAGCAATATGTTTGTTGTTACCTGGTCTGAGGAAGGTCACAAATTTGCAATTTTTTGTGACTGTCACAAGTTGTGACTCTGTACCAGAATACGAAAAAAGTCACAAAAATCATTTCACCTCAACTTGTGACTTGTGAGGTATCAGTGAGGTTCCTCAGAATCGGGCTGTTAGTGACTTTTCATGGAATTTATTGCTTAAAGTTTGGTATTGTACACAAAATTATTCAACCTAGAAGAATAAACATATTTTTTGTTGAGGGAAATTTCCTAAATGATGAGGGAAATTTCTTAGTTATACCCAGAAATGTGTTTAAAAAATCCCTTTTAACGCAATTCACACAGCAAATGGCTAAATTTGATCCCATTTTTAACCAAACGTCAAATTTTAACCAAAAGTCAAGTTTAAATACACAAAAGGCGTTTCTCGTTTTTAACATCTGAACAGAGCTTGAACTGTCATACGAAAAACAGTGTTTCTTTTTTCGTTCAGAGCACTGATTCTGAGTGTTCAGAGTTCAACCGACACGCTCAGAAAAAAGAGGCCGAGCATAATGAACGAAATGCATAGCGCAAGCGTGTTTTTCTCAAAATAAATGAAGTGGCGGAGGAAACAAGTCACTCTGGCAAAGATGGTAAGTTTTATTTTGAATAATTAATTAAATATTTTATTTATTAATAAAAAAAATGTTGATTTCAGCTTTCAAAAAGACGAAGTGTCTATGTCTGAACTAAAAATGCTCGATTCAAAATGAAATCCGAGCGTTCAGAAAATGTTCAGAGCAAGCTCTGAACTAAAAAAGAAAAACGCCTAAAGTGGTGAACAAATTAATTTTGGAGGGTCAACGCAAGTCTGTTTCCGATCTCTCTCTCTGATCTGTGATTTTGAAATAAAGCATGTTTGTAGCAATCCCTATAGGGGGGTTTACATGGTCACACATGGTGTGACAACATGGTTGGACAACGGCATGACAGCATTGCGTTTACATGAAAAACGATGTTGTACAACATCAGTTTGTGATTTTTCTTCTAGAGTGTGGACATACTATGGCGAGTAAAATTTTAGCTTCAATTTACTTTCCACAATTCCGGATGACTTTTGTAAATTTCAAAAAATTCCCTCGAAAAAACATTATTGCAAATTGACGAAATTTTCAACCCAAATTTCAAAACGCAATGAATTTAACGTCGACGAAATGACTTCAGTTGTACAACATGTGTTTACATAGGTTGGATGGTGTGACACACCCTCAGGTTTTCCAAAAAAATGGAAAACCATCCAACATGGTGTGTCAAGCGGTTGTTTTAGCGTTTACATGATCAAAATCGTCATATTCACACCATGTTGTCACACCATGTTTGACCATGTAAACCCCCCTTATGGTTTTTATACGTTTATCTTTGTAAATGGAATTTGTAGTATGTTTACGCCAATCTAGCGGTGGAGTTAGTTTCACTTCGAAGCTAACTCCACCCATCTAAAACCCCTTTAATACCGACCTTTCGGAACGCGCCCTAAGGTGGCTGCCGGAAATAAACCAAACAAAACTTTTTCGGCAGCCATCTTAGGCACGCTGCCTTTCATTTTTATTTTATTCATTCTAAATCGAACATCGACAGAGGCCGCATCTCGGCATCTACTAATTTTTCATGTAAAATTTCAAGATATCCAAACCCAAATAAAAATCCTCTTTTATGTCGAAAAAGACAACTAAAAACTCTTGTTTTTTGTGGACAAAGACAATTACAAACCATTCTTGTGCGTTAAAGACAATTACAAACCAATCTTGTGCGTTAATATCAATCACTGATTTCTCTACGCCGGCGGCTTAAACATAGTATCTCAGGCTGTGATCCTCCATTAATTGGGAGCCGGCTAAATAATATCCGATTTTGCTGATGTGACAAAACTGAGGTCTTCATAATTAAAAACCAAAAATATGCCGCAAGCTCTTAACTTGACCCATTAATAGACAAACGAATTAATTATTTACAAGAAAATTCTCTTAATTTCAGTATTTTCATGACAAGGATATTCATCACATAAAACTCCATTTAATTGCGTCTCCCAACATGTGTTTTCACATAAAACCTACCATTAAACATTACCCACTAAAAAAAAGCCCTAACGCAAAAAAAGGACATGTCTCACTGCCCTCAAACATGCATCACCAAAAAAATAAAAATCCTTCTACAATCTTAACTTAAATCACGACACAAAACTGACATCTTGATGTATTTTTTTTTCTACATCAGAATGATAAATGTTACCGCGCGCTAACTTTTGATTGCCGTTGTTGTTTTTTTTTTTTTTCTGTGGTGCACTTTTCTAAAAAAGAAAAATGTTCGGTCTATCTTTCTTTTGAAAAATGGTTTATAACACGAGTTTCGGGGAATACAGGAACAAGAAGGAAAAAAAGCTAAATGCCTTAAGTGTTATGTTATGCTTCATGCACAGGACTACTTTTTTATTTTTAATGCCGACCATTAAGGTCCTTCAAAAGTGACAAAAAAAGCAGGAATGTGCGAGAGGAATACATCCTCTCCTAGAATAGGAAGAAAGACAAATAATTTATATTGCTTCATATACGCGATAGCGTTTTATTATTATCCTTACACCACAGATAATTAATTTTTATTATTTATTATCTGTGCTTACACTTTATCTAGATTTTGGCATTGCTTTTGCCGTGGTTCACTCGTGGAAGATTTTTTTTGCTTTTCCTTGGGTCCTCGCTCAGTAGAAATCTCAGTACCGCTCGCAAATGCGTTCTTTTTTTTTGGGGGGGGGGGGATTTGGTTTTGGTGGTTTCATTGAAGCTTAAGTCTTATCCTTTTTATATTTTCAGTACACTTTGTTTGTATACTTCACGAGTGTGTTTACATTTTGCACGCCTTAAGGCTAGGTGATAAATGAAGTGACTAAATCGTTTCTTCGTTTGTTCGTTGTTGGGGCCATTAAACAATTTTACTCCTTTCTTTTTATTTTTTTGTGTCAAGACGGAGAAAGTTGTTATCATGTGCTCTTGCTCTTGCTAATGGGCGACTGCCATACAAATTTCACATTTTTGACAGCTGTCAGATTAGTCACCGGACGACTGGCGATGCATTCTGGGGCCTGATTATGGTATTTGCGGCGGATCGTTTCGCTAGCGAGTTTGGCATCTTTTCAATTATTGCTTTCGCTTTCGCCTTCTTCGATTTGAATTCGACCAATTAACCAATTCGAAGGCGAATTTGAAATGTCATAATGTTTGCTGGCGAGTTGAAATCCGACAGCTTTTTTTTGGCGGATTCACAGGCGAAAGAGTGTTCATTCAAATCAGTGGAGTATTGGAAGAAATAATCAAACTAAAAGTGCGAAATCACAGGAATATTGAAAAAATACCGCCGCGAATACGATAATAAGGAAATACGAAGCGAGTCGAACTTGGAAGGTCGAATTGAAAACGATCCGCCGCGAATCCCATAATCAGGCCCCTGTTCAGGTCTTTATGCAAGAAAATGGCTACCTTGGCTTGTAACTAGGTGGCGCTAGAGTCGAATGGCAGGTCAATTATACCTGTCAAATATAATATACAGAGATTCAAAGCACTGGAATAACCAAAGAACAATTCTATAATAACGAAGATATTTTCAGTTTTAGAGTAATGTGGCCGTGCGTCGTCGGCTTAACATAAGTTGATGAGAAAAATCTAATTTTTTTTGTTTTTAATTTGTTCTTTCCATGGAAAATAAAGTTTGTGGTGTTTGGAAGGTAAAACCTTTGTATATATATTTGATATGTACTATAAAGAAGTGTCGCCATCTAGTTAGAGCAATAAAAAATAAACATTTAATCCGATTAAAAATTAATACCTACATATAATCACTGAACATTTAGTCTCCTTAAGTCAAAAGTAACTGCTAATATTTTATTATGGATATAATATAAACCCTTCAATTTAATTTTTGTATTGCCTCCGATTTATATAATATTTATGACATATCGTATTTTAAAATATTTCCATCATCAAAAACAAAATTCTGTTGAATTCATTCCCCATTTCAGATAATTTTTTGAATTTGAAAAAAAAAATGTTTGTTCGAAAATTCTGGAACACCCTGCAAATGTAATAAATTTAAAACTCATCATATTGTTAGCCGTGAACATTTTCTTCGAAATAAAAAAAAAATTGTGGTGATATCTCAACTAGTTCAAAAGTTACAGTATTAAACATTTTATTAATTTGCCATTGAAAAACCAGAAAATTGAAAAAAAGTGCCTGCCATCGATTAATAAAATCGCTCTAGCTCAGAAGGGCGCAAGTTGGCGCAAATTATTCAGGATTATATTAAGAAATACTTCAGCTTTCATTATGCGTTGACTTTTGCTTAATGCTTTTTGAAGCTTTTTTTTCCATGCAATGTAAAGTCAGAAAAAGGTACAAAAAGTGGTGTCCAAAAAAAAAAAAAAATATATAGACATTTTTTTTTTTTTGTAATATTTTTTCCAAACATATATTTTACCGTATTTGTTAATTTCAGAAAGAAAAAACAAAAATTCTTTCCCCACGTTCGTAAAATAGCTTCTCAAAGTCAAGAAAAAGAAAAAAAAATTGTTTGTTATTAAAACTGAAAAAAAAATCAACTTTGACCCCCTCTCAAAACCAAACCGTTGGGAAAATTCAAAAAAAATTTCCGTTTCAAGAACTTCAAATATTTGTTAATTCAGCGAAATAACAAATTTTGAATTCTGGAACAACGAAAAAAATGCATTTTGGAATGACTTTAGCCTAAACGGGCCACTGTGCGCCGGTCAAAAACTGGGGAAGATGTCGGCCCTTCGGCTCCTCCAGTTTTGCGATCTTCCAGTCGTGACAAGAGAGGTCCGGGTTGCTAAGCCTCGTCATCTCATGGATGTCTTCCAAACATGAAGGTTCTATGCCCGAGCTCGGGGCCTACATGCTGACAGCATATGACAGCATATATGGATTGCACGACTTCTGATCGTTACAAACGATGAGTTTGACATGACTTTGATGCCGACCTCCATCGCTTGTTAGAGGTGGTGGACCCGGATGTTCTCGCATGACTTTGAGGAAGCCAGCGAAGAGCCTCAGTTTCACCATCTGCCATCGGTCAGCTGTCTCCAGTTTCGCACGTCAAGTTGGTTCAGGTCCTCTACCACCTGTGTGCTCCACCTGAGTCGCGGTCTTCCTCTTCTGCGACATCCTTCCGGGTTGTCTGGATGATAGCGGATCCTGGATAGACGAAGTCCTTAACTATTTCGACGTTAAATCTGTCTCTGTTGACGTTTGCTGCAAGACGTCGATGTTGGCAGTCCTTTCTTGTTGCCCTCGTTAACCGCTAGACCCATCTCATCCTTTTCTTTTCTTTTCAGGACACAAGGGAAGAATGACCTCGAACATGTCGCACTAGTATTACAATACTGTCGTAACTCAAAAAATGCCGTTTTTGAGATAAAAATGCAGTTCAACGTGAAATTAAATTCCTCACAGTTCAATAAAATCGGTGTTTTTATAGTGCTAGAAATAAGGTAGTTATGACTAAAAGAATCATTGTTCTTGATTGGCTGGCGATCTTTACCCTCAATTCAATATAGTGTCATTTTTAGTTGCAACTGAAACTTGCCGAGATATGAATTATATGTTTGTTTTTAAAGCGTATTATTTTGAGTTGATGCGTTTTTGATGAATCAAGCATTGCAAATTTCGTATATTATTTCGAGTTAAAACTCTTTAGTTGATTCAAAGGTAAACAAATTTTGGGATAATTCAAATTACTACACTATTGCTGATTTACAAAAAAATACGATTGAAATTATTATTTTGAGTCATGACGTTCTTGTTGATTTATTTAAAATTTTTTGTTTTGTTGACGAAATTTTACTTTCCAATTTTTTCTTATAATTTGTAATAATTTAAACAAATACTAAGTTTGTAATCATGGAATTAGAAATCGCGCATTCAATAATGTAAATGAATAAATATTCAAGCCGTTAATTTCTCTGTTTGAAAGAAATTTTGAGTTACAACGTTGTTGTTGACTTAATATTTAAGGTCTATAATTAAGAATGCATTGTGCTCGATTGCTGATAGAAATGGCAACAAAACCCGAAGCCAGAAGTAGGAAATGTCCAAAAACTTAACTTTCCCTAGTTCTTCAAATATTAAACAGTTACATTTTGACCAAATAACTCTTTCGAATAATTTTTTCTTGTAAAAAGACCTTAAAATTTCCAATCATTGAATAATATTCATATTCTAAATAGGTACAAAATAGAAATATATTCTAACATTAATCAGTGGACCAGATTTTGTTTTATATTTAAGCAAAATAAGACGTGTTAAAAATTCATTCCTTAAAATGCAGCCATTAAAAAAAAAGCCGTCTGTCGAAATCTCATGTATAAAAACCCATGCCAACTTCCCACATCTAAACGGTGGCGAAAAAAAATTAAAATAATGTATGGGGTGACATGCTGCCCTCCTAAGACTCCAATGCTAAGCCTTCCTTAGAATTTGGAGAAGGTGTGACGCTTTTAAAAGAGTCATTTGCACATTTGCCACAACGTCTTAAGTAAATATGGCCACATGATGCTTAAAAGAGTACCAAATGACCATTATGTTGGAATATTGACACTTTCACAATGTGTCACATGGCTATATTTAAAAAAACAGCCATATCACACATGGCCACAATGGTCAAAGTGGATAAGGCACTTTTCAACCTTTGTCAACTATAACGACATAACTCCAAATAATACATCTTTCCGTTAAAGTAACTTAGTGCAAGACAGTAGGAACTCAAAATTTCTAAATATTTCAACAACCTGCTATTTTAAAAATTAATGACTAATAGAAAATAACTTCAATTTAAGACATCTAACACATAAGATACCATTTTTCTAATTATCTCTAACAGAAAGTTTATAATCAGTTTTTCGTCGATTCTGAAAAATGGCGAATTTTGAGTTACTACAGTATTGTAATACTAGTGCGATGTTGTTTAATTTATAACCAAGCAACAGCTCCACCCACACTACGCCAGCTTTCCACTCAAATGTAAGAGAAAAGATGAACACTTGAACCTTGAAAACCTAACAGAGGGCATAGAAATCAGAGAAAAGAGAGAAAAGCAAAAAACTCAAAAAAACCATCATTCCAGCTATTAGCTATGAGCACATCATCGTCTTCATTGACAGCATCATCGAGTGGTAGTAATTCATTATCATCTTCAGCATCTTCTACGCCATTTTTACTATCTGTCGGTGCCGTATCCACATCATCAGTGGTTGAAACATCATCAGCAACAGTACCGGGAACAGTAGGCAATAGATCACCACAAACTGGAGGCGGAGGGCCAACAACAGCACCAGTGACTGAAATTTTCGCACCTGGATGCGAGATAAATGGTTCAATCTTAGGAAGCAACAACAACAACAACAGCAGCGAAGAGGTTACTCTCAATCAGAATAGCAACAGCAACAGCAGCAATAGCAGTGCAAACAGCTGCAACAGCACCAACAACAGCACTGGAACAATCAGTAAACTTGGCAACTGTATGTCATTGGTTGGCCCGTTGACACCATCACAATTCAGTGGCGGCGGAGGAGGACTTGGTGGTGGAAATTCAAACGAACTAACGAATAGTCTCATCGACGAAGGCCAAAGTGAGAACAAAAACAACAACAACAACGAGACCAACAGTTCACCAGTGGCTGGTGATGTTGAAGATTCAGCTTTAAATTTGGCTCAATTAAATCCACAGCAGGAGAATTCCTCATCAGGCAATGGAACAGGTTACCTTTTTGTTTTCCTTTAATTTTGACAGCAAAGTGCCTCTGTTCTTGGTGTGAAACTAACGAAATGTTCTATTCACAGCGCTTAGTGCAGCAATTACTCCAAATGTGTCATTATCACTGACGTCTATTCGCAACAACAACATTATTAACTCAACAGGAAGCTCGTCGGTTGTTGCTACACCAGCTGCAGTTCTTTCATCTTAATCAACTTCCCTATCGCTAGCATTGGCATCATCATCTTCATCGTCATCTTCTTCGTCATCTTCGTCATCATCTTCGTCATCATCTTCTTCATCTTCATCATCATCGTCGCAAGCTACCTCACCACCGCCAATCATTCATCATCAAACTCAACAGCCACATACGTCGCCATTATCTGTTTTGACACGTCACAATGCGCCTGTCGTTGACAGTACTGCAGGGCTAACACCAAACAATCAGTTACTTGGGTTCCATCTCAACCAGAGAATGAATGTCACTCTCTTTGTCTATATAAATCAATAGTAGTGTATGGATAAAAACAAGCAAGATGATAATCGAGTGAAAGATCAATCTGTAAGAAAAGTGTTTGGAGATTTCATATGCACAGGTATTTCTATCTAAATCTATCGAGGGAACAATTTTTTAAAGTTTCTTTTTTTTTTTTTCAAAACAAAAAGTAAGTAAAAAAGGTGAGAAGTAAAAAAAACAAAATACTCTAGTACTTCATGCCTGAGAAAAGAAATTGAACAGTTATTTTCTTAATTCGGCCATGGACCATAAGTGTAAAGGCCCAACTATAATCGACATAAGCCAACATAAGCGAATGTAAAAACCTAACGAAAATTTGCTTATGTTTGCAAAATTCCCGCGCATACCCATAATTGACTTAAGTGATCAAAGCCTCATTCAATTCAGTCGAAATTATGCCGGTCAAACAATCAACATTATACACCGGGAGCCCTCAATCCTAAAAGTGCACTTACACGGATTTCAAAATTTCGTATGTTAAAAGATAGTTTATAGAAATACAAACAAATTAAGCCCGGTATGACGAGGCCTATCCTGGCACCAGTATTTTTTGCATTTTTTTGCATTCAGCCCTATCGTCGTATCCGTTCGGAGAAACTTACGATCGTAGAAAAGTTCCGATCGTAACATTTATTTTGTTCATGGTATCCGTTTCGTAAAGGAAATATTGACGTGTTATAACGCAAGCCGTTCCGCAAATGTTCCGACACAATTTAGCTGTCGGAACAATCGGAGACGCATAGAACAAAATAATCGCTGTGCATCGCATAGCGTTCGTTGAATTTTTGCTTTTCGCCGCATGAAATCGTGATGCGTTACTCTGAGTTTGACATTTCAACGCAAATTTGAATTTTTTTCTGAGGTATGTACGATTTAACAATCGGAACCCTTAGGACGATACAAAATTCGTATATTTCGTACAAATCGGATAGAATTTTGTTACGATCGGATACGACGATAGGGCTGATTATTAATAATTTGCACTTATCGCGGATTTTAATTTTAAATAGCGCATATTATTGGAAATTTAATGTGCTTTCAGGAAGAAATGGTATGACAGCTGCCATCCTGGAACCAATGTCTGTCATACCTATTTTAAAAACATGAGTGACAAAATTTTAAAATAGGTATGACAGACATTGGTGCCAGGATGGCAGCTGTCATACCATTTTTTTCCTGAAAGCACATTAAATTTCCAATAATATGCGCTATTTAAAATTAAAATCCGCGATAAGTGCAAATTATCAATAATTATTAATAATGCAAAAAATTGCAAAAAAAATACTGGTGCCAGGATAGGCCTCGTCATACCGGGCTTAATTTGTTGGTATTTCTTTAAACTATCTTTTAATATAAAAAATTTTGAAATCCGTGTAAGTGCACTTTCAGGATTGAGGGCTCCCCGCCTATAACATTACAAAGCAATAATAATATTTTTTTTGTCAATCTCGAAATATATTACAAATACACGCTCATTAGTTTTGAAATAATTCACATGTACAGTACTGCCACGTGTCTCTGTTTGTTTTTCGTATGTATTTGAACAAACCTGTCAGATTTTACTTATGCGCCGAGCGACTGAGATCGCTCTTGCTTATGTTTGCTTAAGTTAACGAAACTGAGAAAAAATTAACGAAACGGAGCTAGACTCGATTATGGCTATTCAATAAAGCGTGTATGCATTTGCACGTTTGCTTATGCGCGCATAAGCTAGCTTATGTCGATTATAGTTGGGCCTTAACATGTGGTCTGGTTCATGTCTGGTGCATTGGTAAACCAACGGTAAATTTTAGTGTACAGTTGCCGTAAAAGTGTTTTTCTTATTAAACAAATGGTTTGATTTTGTATTTGACTAATGGCCCTTGTTTCCAACAAACGTTAAGTATATAAAATTAAAGAATAATTCAAGATGCAGCGCCCTTTTACGTCTGGAAGCAGGCAAGCACCTGATCCCTTCGATCAGTACTTAGAAGATAACAATTTCTATCGCAAACATACTGCGAGGGACGCATCCTGTCTATTTAGAACGATTTCGGAACGGGTTTACGATACCCAACAATACCATCTGAACATTCGAAAGGAATGTGTGAACTAAATGAGGAAGCATCGGTCCATTTTCGTATCGGTTAGTTGGAATTTAATTTTCTTGATCGAACAGAGAATTTATACAACTTTTGTATTTTCAGCAAGTCGATAGGGATCTAGACGAGTATCTTGATGATATGTCGAAGCCAAAAACCTATGGAACCTTGATTGAACTGCAGGCAGTCTCATTTGTTTACAAGTAAGATGTATTTTTATTATTTTTCTTATTCAATGTTTGTTTAAAAAGGTTTATTAGAAATTTTGAACTATCAGTGGGATCTTAGATTTCCAAATAAAACTAAAATTGTTCAGTTGTTTGTCATCTTGCATTGCACTAACTTGAGGAGAGTTGAAGAATTGCAATGACGGTAAACGGGCGTTTATTATTATTTCTTTAATTACATATTGTGGATGATTACTTACTTAAGGTGGCGCTACCGTCCGGGGTGGACTTGGGCCTCAACCAACAAACCTCTCCAGCCAGCTCGGTCCCTAGTGCGCTGTCTCCAGTTTCGCACGCCGAGTTGGTTGAGGTCGTGTTCAACTTGCGCACGCCACCTGAGCCTTGGTCTTCCTCTACTGCGTCTTCCCTCTGGGGTGGATTCGAAGACTTTACGGGCCGGAGTATTGGTGTCCATCCTCTCCACGTGACCGAGCCATCTGAGTCTTTGGACCTTCACTCTTTTAGCTAAGTCAATGTCGCTGTACAGCCCGTACAGTTCGTCGTCTTCTCCTCCATTCACCGTTTATGCAGACAGGACCATAGATCTTACGTAGAATCTTTCTCTCGAAACGGCCAAGTGCGCTCTCATGCGTTTTTGACAAGGTCCATGCTTCTGCACCATATAGCAGGACGGGGATGATGAGGGTCTTGTAGAGCGTCACCTTAGTTTTTCGGGAGAGGGCTTTACTGCTCAATTGCTTTCTTAGCCCGAAGAAACAGCGATTAGAAAGAGTTATTCTTCGTCTGATCTCGGCGCTGATGTCGTTGTCCGTGTTGATAGCGGCGCCAAGGTATACAAAGTCCCTAACTACCTCGAAATTATATGCGTCTATCGTGACGTTTTGTCCAACACGTCGGTGTTGGGTGTCCTTTCTAGATGACAGCATATACTTTGTTTTGCCCTCATTGACCGCTAAACCCAATTTTTCAGCCTCTGTCTGTATACTCGCAAAAGCACTGTTGACATCACGCTGTGTTCTCCCAATGATATCAATGTCATCAGCGTACGCGAGTAGTTGCACAGACTTCTGGAAGATAGTCCCTCTAGTGTTGACGTGGGAGTTTTGCACTATTCGTTCCAATATGATGTTGAAGAAATCGCATGACAGTGCATCACCTTGTCTAAAGCCTTTTTTGACATCGAAGGCGTCGGTGAGGTCGTTACCGAATTTGATGGAGCAGCGCGAGTTCTCCATTGTCATCCTGCTCAGGCGAATGAGTTTAGTAGGGATGTCAAATACTGGACATGGCTTTATACAGTTCTTCTCTATAGATGCTGTCATACACGGCCTTGAAATCGATAAAAAGATGGTAGATGTCGATTTGGAGTTCTTGAGTTTTTTCCAGGATCTGCCGTAATGTGAAAATTTGATCGATGGTGGACTTTCCTGGTCTAAAGCCACACTGATATGGACCTATCAGATTGTTGACAAACGGCTTCAGATGTTCACATAGTACTGCAGAAAAGATCTTATAGGCGATGTTTAGGAGGCTGATTCCTCTGTAGTTGGTGCAGTTTAGAGGGTCTCCTTTCTTCAGGATCGGGCAAACAATACTGAGGTTCCATTCATTGGGCATGCTTTCTTCCGACCATATTCTGCAGATGAGTTGGTGCATGCTCCTGACCAAGTCATCGCCGGCTGCTTTGAAGAGTTCGGCAGTGATGCCGTCAGCTCCCGCGGCTTTGTTGTTC
This sequence comes from Sphaerophoria taeniata, assembly GCA_943590905.1. NCBI lineage: Eukaryota > Metazoa > Arthropoda > Insecta > Diptera > Syrphidae > Sphaerophoria > Sphaerophoria taeniata. The sequence continues at coordinate 28,749 of CALSBU010000003.1, forward strand.
TTAAGCTTAGATATTGCTATCTTCACTTCTTCAAGGTCGGGTAGACGGAAATCTTGGCTTGCGTCGTCTTCATTGAATTGTTCATTCTGCCTGACAGTGGAATTTGATTCGTCATCGCCGTTGTACAGTCTGCAGAAGTGGTCCTTCCATATCCTCAGCATTGACTGTGACTCTACTACGATATTACCCTGTTGGTCTTTACAGGCCTCAGTTCGTGCTCGGTAACCTTGAGTCTTTCGTTTTACCTCTTGGTAAAACTTCCGAACCTCATTCCTGTTTTTTAGTCTCTCAATATCCTCGAAAGATCGCTTTTCATGCTCTCTCTTTTTCTTTCTGAAAAGCTTGCGTTCTTCTCTCCTCTTCTGCTCGTAGAGCTCCCGAGCTGATCTCGTCCTCCTGTGCAGCGCAACTTTGTATGTTTCTTGCTTGGCTGCATGCACCTGCCTGCATTCTTCATCAAACCAGTGGTTTCGTTTTGGTGGCCGCGTGAAACCCAGCACATCAGAGGCAGCATCCCTAATGGCTTTCTGGCAATTCTGCCACTGGTTCTCAATACTCGATGCTGGCTGTAGCGGACTTCTCCTGAGGTTACTTGACACTCGGTCGGAAAAGGATCTGGCGATTTCTTGCTATAGTAGCCGTCCGACGTTATACTTTCTTCTAGCACTTCCTGTTTTTGGCTTTGGTTGAGATATCCGCTGCACTACCTTGGCTACAACAAGGTAGTGGTCCGAGTCGATGTTGGCCCATTGGAAGGTTCGGACATCAATAATGTTTGAAGAGTGTATTTATACAGACAAAGAGAATAAAATTTGTTGAAATTAGGCCGTGTGCGAATTCAGTTAAAAAGTGGTTAAAACTTGACGTTTGGTTAAATTTTGACATTTGGCATTGAATAAAATGTGTGATATCGTTTTCCACTGGTGTTTTTTTTGACGTTTCTTCTTCTACCTCCAATGGAACGGGTTATGATGTATGTATCATTCTTCGGACGATTCTGTTGTCAAGACAGAAGAGTTCTGCTCTTCTCAGAATAATTCCGTCTGTCAGAGTCAGTCAGTCAATTGAATGGTTTCAGAAGAGTTCTGGACTCTAGAAACTCTACTAGAGTAGAGCAGAAATAGTACTGACATCTACAGCCCGATTCTCCCCAGTGCTCACAAGTCATAGGAAGAGGTGAAATTGATTTAGTGACTTTTTCATATTCTCCCCCAAAATCACAACTTGTGAGAGTCACAAAAACAATCGAATATCGAAATTGTGATCTCATTCAGAGCAGATTATAACTAGCAAATTAATTGAGATTTGACATTTTGATTTTTGAGTAGTGAAAGGTCTCACTTTTCCCAGCCAGCCTATTGCAAGTGATGTACGTGATGCAATTAAAGGTCTGTTTGTCTTCTATCAGCCATTGAAAACCAAAACTGTTTGCGAGCACTGGTTACCGAGTTATGACAAAAAAACCAGGAAAGGAAATTTTTTTCGATTTCTGCCTTGAGGAAATTACCTGCGATTTCAAATCGCCATATCTCTCAATTTTCCCAGCCAGCCTATTTCAAATGATGTACCAAATCAAAGGTCTGTTTGTCTTCTATCAGCCACTGAAAACCAAAACTGTCTGCGAGCAATGGTTACCGAGTTATGATCAAAAGGACATTTCTATTGGTTTTTGTCCTAAGCCGATTGTAATCCCATAGAAGGAATATCTTCGGATGCAAATATCTCGGCAACCAGGGCTCGGATTTGAGTTTGGCTTTCAGCGTTAGGCTCAGGATGATGAGAACTATCAAATACGTCGAATTTAGCGAAATCTATTTTTCACGATTTTTCCGAAAAATATCATGGGCTAACCCCTTGCCAAAATTTTGGGCAAACAAAATTCCAAAACCAATTGAGTGATACATCAAACGAAAGGTCTCGTCAAACTCTATCCATTGAAATCGGTTTTAAGGTTCAAGCTTCTTGAAGGCCTAGTAGCCGAGATATTGGCAGAAATGTAATTCTTCTTCAAATTTGTCAAACCAAGCAGGCAGCTTCTGTTAAAAGTCTCAAGATGGCACCAACATCGTTTGCCATTTTGAGACTACTCCCCAAATATAAATACAATGGTAGATTGGCTTTCACTGCTTCATCAAAAATGTTTGCTCAACACAAAATATTGTTACTAGATGGCGCTAGAGTTGAATGCCAGGTCGATTATACCTGTCAAATATATAGGGTGCTTTCATAAATGCATGGTTGCTTTGCTTACATGCGATCATTTGCAATCATATTAACGTCAGACAAAAATACTTGCGCATGTGTTTTACACTGCATTTATGATACTATATACCTGTCTCTTTTATTCAGAAAGAAATTCAGTGTGCATGTGATTTTTTGTAGTTGCACATTAGCGCTGCAAATATTTGCGTTTTGCTTTTATGAACATCTGACTTATCATTTGCATTTATGAACAACATGCATGCGTCAGAATGTGATCAGCTCAGCAGTGCTGGGGGGCATTTTTTTCCGAAATCCCTCTGATCTGTCTCCAAATTCCCTTTTTTTCCCACAGACCGTTTCATTTTTCCCTTTTTATTTCCCACAGACAAAAAACTACAAAAAAAAAACGTGTGTTGCAAAACTTGCAAGTTGCCATTGTTTTATCGTTTTTATAATCCAATCTTAAAAATTCTGGAAATAGTCAACAAAGATGTATGGAAGACTAGCAACTTTTTGCTTTCTTTTTTTTTTTTTTTGTGGAGTATTCTTAATCTGCTTGAAGTTTCATCCATTTTTTTGTATAAAACCTTTGTAAAATGCCAGGAACTATGAAATAATTTTTCTATTTATTTACCTAGAATTGAAAATATTATATTAAATTATTTTTATTAAGAGAAATAGGCGCAAATTTTAAAACATTTAAACCCTACTCTAAATCCACTTTAAAATAGGACTCGACTCTAAGAACATATTTTAGATTCAGGGTAGACTTTTTCTCATTTTTGAGCGACTTAAAGTATACTTTATCGTTAAAGTGGTCGTCTAACTTTAAAAGGGAGAAATCATTCGTTTAACTCTTTAAAGTATAGTTTTGAGAAAGCAGATTTTGGGATTTTCGAAGATTTTGAAATTATAAGAAAGCAAAGAGTTTATCAAATTCGTGCATGCTCTTATTTAAATTCAAATATTCATTTCATTTTGAACAGTTTTTTCATTCGAATACATTTATAATTTTTGTAAAAAAAAAAAAAAAACGGAGACTACCAAGCGGATTTGATGCTTGTTTTTTGACACTTCTTGCAGTTATGGGTGTACGTTGTTTGCTTTTAATTTTATTACCTATGTGCCTTTTTTGAGAGTTCTTATAAACAAATTACACTTGCAGGGAAATTTATTCCTGTTTTTAAGGAATATTTTAAACCCATTTCAGAGCACACTATTCCACCTTCACTATCAGAAACATAACAAATTCGAACATCATTTGGATATTTATTTAAATACATTTTCACAAAGAAAAACATAACATTTATTAGAACTAAATATACAAACACTAAATAATCACATTTTTTCTTGTTTTGGGGGAGATAAATGCATTAAAAACTGATAAAAACTGCAAGCGTAAAATGACAGTTCACTAATTCAATTTATCGATTTGTCACTTTAAGGCGAGTTCACACAACGTTATGTTTAAAGTCCAATCTAGACTTGTTTAAAGTGTTTAAAAATAAGAAAAGGTTAAAGTGCTTTAAGTAGAGTAGACTTCATTGCTTAAACGAGGGCTGACTGAAAATTTGCGCCATAGAATCCATCTTCTAATGAATATAAATTTGCGACACAAAATGACAGAACTATCATCGAGATCGAAACGTAAATATTAAAAAAAAAAGCAAACCGTTATAAGGAACAAGACTTTCCTCCTCTTTCTTTCTTTAAGTTTGCGTTCTTTATGGACAGCAGCTTGACTGTTTGCACTAACATTAGTTTTGTTATGATGGATATAACTTGTTCACACTTTTATTATCGAAACTAATTAGAACTAGGTGAAGATGTACTTTTTTTGAATTAGGCCGAAATTCCCACAAAACCAGACGGTTTTCCCTTTATCCCTTTTAGGGTCGAAATTCCCACAAAACGGGATTTTTCCCACGATCCCCCAGCACTGGCTCAGAGTTAAGAAAGAAAAGTGCAAGGAGATTTGGTGTTTCATTTATTTCAAGCAAGAATCATTAGTTGTCGACTTGTCTTTGTCTTTGTCGCTAGCCTTCTATTGTCTTCCCTTTTCTTTTGAAATTAATTTCAACATGTCTCGTACACATCGCTGCTGGCATTGCTAGAAAAATACATACAAGGAAATAAGAAAAAAAAAAATAAAGAAAACGGAACGGGAACGGCTGGCTAGTTAAATTTTTTAGTACGTAAATAAAGTACGTGTGTGTCCTCTTTCCAATTCAGAAAATTCAAGTCAAATCTTTGTATATGGAATTTATAGTATTTTCAGCCTCGAGAATTTTTGGTTGGAGAGTCGTCCCGTCTTGGCGCTGTCAGTTTTTCTATATACAAGATTTTAGTTCTGTATCGCGTTCCGGACGTCGCTGTCGTCGATTCACGAGGCTGCAACTACTATAAATTCCATATACAAAGGTGTGCCACTTTTTTCGTATACAAAGGTTGTATCTTTGTTTGACTTGAATTTTCTGAAATTCTGAATTCCATATACAAAGGTCAAATCTATAAAATAAAAAAGAAACAATCAAATTTTATTCGCCATCTCGATTGATTGTTCAGTGAAATCGTAAAATTCGTCTGTATTTTGTTTCGTTTGAAAAGAAATTAAGAAGAAATAGAAACAAGGGAAGAAATATAAAAGTGTTGAGCTGTGATGTGCGCCGAATGGATGAAATCGAAAAAAAAAATAGCTGCACACACAATTGAACAAAAAGAGAAGAAAAAAGAACTTAATTTTTTTTTTATTATTATTGAAGCTGTCTTGGAGCAATATATAAGCTTTGTATATGGAGTTTATAGTATTTTCAGCCTCGAGAATTTTTGGTTGGAGAGTCGTCCCGTCTTAGCGCTGTCAGTTTTTCTATATACAAGATTTTAGTTCTGTATCGGGTTCCGGACGTCGCTGTCGTCGATTCACGAGGCTGCAACTACTATAAATTCCATATACAAAGATATAAGTTTTTCGTTCTTTTTGCTGCGATCTCCAATTTTCAATCGAAGTAAATTCGTGAAATTTCTTATGAGAAAAATATGAGATTCTCTTCATCGATACCAGTGACAACGTTAGGGCTTCTCTGGAAAAGGTAAATGTGTTTTGTTTACTAAATTGCTCCTTGAATTTTAACCCTCTTGAGTCCGAGCCTTAAAAAAAGGATGCAAGCGCCTTTATTTGCTCATAAAACTAATTAATCAAACAAAGAATTAACCTTAAGGTGGCGCTACAGTCCGGTGTGGACTTGGGCCTCAATCAACAGTCTCCGCCAGCCAGCTTGGTCTCTTGCTAGCTGTCTCCAGTTTTGCACTCTGAGGTCCTCTTCCACTTGTGTGCTCCACCTGAGTCGCTTTCTTCCTCTCCTTCTACATCCCTCGGGAATAGTGTCGACGGCTTGCATTGGTGTCCATGCGCTCTAAATGACCCAGCCATCTGAGTCTCTGGACCTTGACCCTTCTGGCTAGGTCCACGTCATTGAACAATCCGTAAAGTTCGCTGTTGTATCTTCTTCTCCATTCCCCATCAATGCACACGGGGCCAAAGATGACTTTCCTCTCGAAACATCCTATGGCGCATTCATCAGCTTTTTGTCAGGGTCCATGCTTCTCCACCATACAGCAGGACTGGGATGATGATGACCTTAGTCGCTCGAGAGAGGGCTTTAACACTCAATTGCTTTCTTTGCCCAAGGAAACGGCGATTAGGAAGAGTCATTGTTCGTCTGATAGTTAATAGCGGAGCCTAGGTAGGCGAACTTCTCTACTACCTCGAAGTTGTATGCGTTTGTTGGGACGTTCTGTCCTAGCCGTGCGTCGGTGTTGGGTGTCCTTCCTCGAAGACAGCCCTCATCAACCGCTGAACCCATTTTTGCCGCTTCTGTCTCAATTCTCACAAAGGCGCCATTGACATCACGCTGTGTTCTTCCCATATTATCGGCGTACGCGAGAAGTTGAACAGATTTTTGGAAGGAAGTGCCTCTGGTGTTGACGGTGGAGTTCTGCACAATCTTCTCAAGAACGATGTTGAAGAAATCGCACGACAGCGCATCGCCTTGTCTGAATCCTTTTTTGACGTCGAAAGACTCCGTAAGCTCATTGGCAACCTTTATGGAGCAGCGTGAGTTCTCTATCGTCTTTTTGCTCTAAAGACTTGTTATCTGTCATATTAGCTCCCTAATAGGTGTCCTTCTTAAGGGACACTGTCTTACAGACACGCAATACGACTTGGTGTAGCCTCAAATGACTTCTGCAGGAGCTGTATGGACGAAAGAGCAGAGGAAACAATCTGTTACCTTCTCTGCAGATGCCCTGCTCTTTCCCTAAAACACAAACTTCATCTGGAAGAATATTTTTACGACAATACCTCTTGGTCTTGGCTGTTGGATGAGAACGACGCTTCGTGCGAGCCTCCAAAACCCTCTTCAGAAGCTGTGTCGCAAGACGTAGGGGGTCCCAGTGCTACTATCACCTTGTCATCCTTGGATGAGGAGGATGATGTGCCTGGGCCCTCTTCTGTCGCAGCAGTCTTCTCCCGCAAATGTCAAAAGTTTATCCCTAATGGAGACTGATGACTCAATCGATAAAGTTCTCCCCAGTGAGGAAGAAGATGAACTGTTAGGTTCCTCTTCGTCTGATCTGGATGAGCTGGATGTAGCAGTGGTGGAGGTTGATCTGCCTAGTTGTAGCCAAAATGCTGCAAATAGTACAGATTAATCTCCAACACTCGGCTTCGGCCTCCCTTCTTCTCCGCCGCAAAGTGGCCCGTTTCGGTTTTTTTGGTCCCAAAAATCATAGCTCCTAAACGAGTAGAGATACTTCCACAATTTTTTTTTTTATTTTGAAGGTTACATCCAACGCTATGAAATTGGTGAATTTCAAAATAAAAACATTACAGGGTGTTTCGGAAATAGCTGTCAAAAAGCTTAGTTATATTAAGTGAGATAAAAATGATTAAATGGGAATTAAACAAACAAGAAAACTCATTTTCTGGCGTAAAACAAAAGGAATTGACGTTTAACAGTAGCGCAAAAAGTAAAACACCGATTTTAGAGGAACAGTGGCGAAAAAAGTTTTTCTCTTTTTTTTTTTTTTGTAAATTGACATTAGAATAACAATAAATAACAAATTGAACAGCAAATTATAAAATGAAAACAGTTAAAATGTACGTATAAACATTAGATTTCTTGAAAACTATCATCTTGGTCCGTGGTGATATTCAATAAACTCAACATTTCCGGAGAATAAAGTGCTTTCATATCTTTTTGGGTCCTTACGTGCCTCAGAGAAAAAATAAGCGGATCAGATGAGGCTGCAAGCATGTTGTATAAGTCTTCATTCTGCCTTATTCTCGAAACTTTGCAGGTATTTTGATATCTATACCTTTTGTAGTCCATATTTTTGGACTCCTGGGCTTCTTCAGATAATTCTCCTAGGGGAAGTGATTGATACTCTATAATATCTTGACTGTGAGCCAAAATTTTGTGAAGAGTAGGTGTCAGTTGTTTTTCAGGATACTTTTGAGTCAACAGAACTGCTGTTGCTTTAGTATACTCCCCAAATTTAACAGCGTTCACAACTTCCCTGCAGTTCAAAACATCAAGTATTATTTTCAGCCTAGAAATAACCTCTATGTTTACTCCAGTTATTTGAGCTGTTATCTCCGATTGCTCGAAAAATCTTCTCGAAGTGTTCCCATCATTAGTATTTCTGAATCCCTGCTTTGGTTTGTCTACATCGAGTCCAAGCTGATTACGGAAACACGTTTGTATCCTTTCCTTTCTTCATTTTTGTGCTTCTTTGATCCCAATCGAAAAAAACCTTTTTTACCTAAAATTTTATGATATCGAGCAATAAAAAATAAACATTTAATCCGATTAAAAATTAATACCTACATATAATCACTGAACATTTAGTCTCCTTAAGTCAAAAGTAACTGCTAATATTTTATTATGGATATAATATAAACCCTTCAATTTAATTTTTGTATTGCCTCCGATTTATATAATATTTATGACATATCGTATTTTAAAATATTTCCATCATCAAAAACAAAATTCTGGTGAATTCATTCCCCATTTCAGATAATTTTTTGAATTTGAAAAAAAAAAATGTTTGTTCGAAAATTCTGGAACACCCTGCAAATGTAATAAATTTAAAACTCATCATATTGTTAGCCGTGAACATTTTCTTCGAAATAAAAAAAAAATTGTGGTGATATCTCAACTAGTTCAAAAGTTACAGTATTAAACATTTTATTAATTTGCCATTGAAAAACCAGAAAATTGAAAAAAAGTGCCTGCCATCGATTAATAAAATCGCTCTAGCTCAGAAGGGCGCAAGTTGGCGCAAATTATTCCTTCAGGATTATATTAAGAAATACTTCAGCTTTCATTATGCGTTGACTTTTGCTTAATGCTTTTTGAAGCTTTTTTTTCCATGCAATGTAAAGTCAGAAAAAGGTACAAAAAGTGGTGTCCAAAAAAAAAAAAAAATATATAGACATTTTTTTTTTTTTGTAATATTTTTTCCAAACATATATTTTACCGTATTTGTTAATTTCAGAAAGAAAAAACAAAAATTCTTTCCCCACGTTCGTAAAATAGCTTCTCAAAGTCAAGAAAAAGAAAAAAAAATTGTTTGTTATTAAAACTGAAAAAAAAAATCAACTTTGACCCCCTCTCAAAACCAAACCGTTGGGAAAATTCAAAAAAAATTTCCGTTTCAAGAACTTCAAATATTTGTTAATTCAGCGAAATAACAAATTTTGAATTCTGGAACAACGAAAAAAATGAATTTTGGAATGACTTTAGCCTAAACGGGCCACTGTGCGCCGGTCAAAAACTGGGGAAGATGTCGGCCCTTCGGCTCCTCCAGTTTCGCGATCTTCCAGTCGTGACAAGAGAGGTCCGGGTTGCTAAGCCTCGTCATCTCATGGATGTCTTCCAAACATGAAGGTTCTATGCCCGAGCTCGGGGCCTACATGCTGACAGCATATGACAGCATATATGGATTGCACGACTTCTGATCGTTACAAACGATGAGTTTGACATGACTTTGATGCCGACCTCCATCGCTTGTTAGAGGTGGTGGACCCGGATGTTCTCGCATGACTTTGAGGAAGCCAGCGAAGAGCCTCAGTTTCACCATCTGCCATCGGTCAGCTGTCTCCAGTTTCGCACGTCAAGTTGGTTCAGGTCCTCTACCACCTGTGTGCTCCACCTGAGTCGCGGTCTTCCTCTTCTGCGACATCCTTCCGGGTTGTCTGGATGATAGCGGATCCTGGATAGACGAAGTCCTTAACTATTTCGACGTTAAATCTGTCTCTGTTGACGTTTGCTGCAAGACGTCGATGTTGGCAGTCCTTTCTTGTTGCCCTCGTTAACCGCTAGACCCATCTCATCCTTTTCTTTTCTTTTCAGGACACAAGGGAAGAATGACCTCGAACATGTCGCACTAGTATTACAATACTGTCGTAACTCAAAAAATGCCGTTTTTGAGATAAAAATGCAGTTCAACGTGAAATTAAATTCCTCACAGTTCAATAAAATCGGTGTTTTTATAGTGCTAGAAATAAGGTAGTTATGACTAAAAGAATCATTGTTCTTGATTGGCTGGCGATCTTTACCCTCAATTCAATATAGTGTCATTTTTAGTTGCAACTGAAACTTGCCGAGATATGAATTATATGTTTGTTTTTAAAGCGTATTATTTTGAGTTGATGCGTTTTTGATGAATCAAGCATTGCAAATTTCGTATATTATTTCGAGTTAAAACTCTTTAGTTGATTCAAAGGTAAACAAATTTTGGGATAATTCAAATTACTACACTATTGCTGATTTACAAAAAAATACGATTGAAATTATTATTTTGAGTCATGACGTTCTTGTTGATTTATTTAAAATTTTTTGTTCTGTTGACGAAATTTTACTTTCCAATTTTTTCTTATAATTTGTAATAATTTAAACAAATACTAAGTTTGTAATCATGGAATTAGAAATCGCGCATTCAATAATGTAAATGAATAAATATTCAAGCCGTTAATTTCTCTGTTTGAAAGAAATTTTGAGTTACAACGTTGTTGTTGACTTAATATTTAAGGTCTATAATTAAGAATGCATTGTGCTCGATTGCTGATAGAAATGGCAACAAAACCCGAAGCCAGAAGTAGGAAATGTCCAAAAACTTAACTTTCCCTAGTTCTTCAAATATTAAACAGTTACATTTTGACCAAATAACTCTTTCGAATAATTTTTTCTTGTAAAAAGACCTTAAAATTTCCAATCATTGAATAATATTCATATTCTAAATAGGTACAAAATAGAAATATATTCTAACATTAATCAGTGGACCAGATTTTGTTTTATATTTAAGCAAAATAAGACGTGTTAAAAATTCATTCCTTAAAATGCAGCCATTAAAAAAAAAGCCGTCTGTCGAAATCTCATGTATAAAAACCCATGCCAACTTCCCACATCTAAACGGTGGCGAAAAAAAATTAAAATAATGTATGGGGTGACATGCTGCCCTCCTAAGACTCCAATGCTAAGCCTTCCTTAGAATTTGGAGAAGGTGTGACGCTTTTAAAAGAGTCATTTGCACATTTGCCACAACGTCTTAAGTAAATATGGCCACATGATGCTTAAAAGAGTACCAAATGACCATTATGTTGGAATATTGACACTTTCACAATGTGTCACATGGCTATATTTAAAAAAACAGCCATATCACACATGGCCACAATGGTCAAAGTGGATAAGGCACTTTTCAACCTTTGTCAACTATAACGACATAACTCCAAATAATACATCTTTCCGTTAAAGTAACTTAGTGCAAGACAGTAGGAACTCAAAATTTCTAAATATTTCAACAACCTGCTATTTTAAAAATTAATGACTAATAGAAAATAACTTCAATTTAAGACATCTAACACATAAGATACCATTTTTCTAATTATCTCTAACAGAAAGTTTATAATCAGTTTTTCGTCGATTCTGAAAAATGGCGAATTTTGAGTTACTACAGTATTGTAATACTAGTGCGATGTTGTTTAATTTATAACCAAGCAACAGCTCCACCCACACTACGCCAGCTTTCCACTCAAATGTAAGAGAAAAGATGAACACTTGAACCTTGAAAACCTAACAGAGGGCATAGAAATCAGAGAAAAGAGAGAAAAGCAAAAAACTCAAAAAAACCATCATTCCAGCTATTAGCTATGAGCACATCATCGTCTTCATTGACAGCATCATCGAGTGGTAGTAATTCATTATCATCTTCAGCATCTTCTACGCCATTTTTACTATCTGTCGGTGCCGTATCCACATCATCAGTGGTTGAAACATCATCAGCAACAGTACCGGGAACAGTAGGCAATAGATCACCACAAACTGGAGGCGGAGGGCCAACAACAGCACCAGTGACTGAAATTTTCGCACCTGGATGCGAGATAAATGGTTCAATCTTAGGAAGCAACAACAACAACAACAGCAGCGAAGAGGTTACTCTCAATCAGAATAGCAACAGCAACAGCAGCAATAGCAGTGCAAACAGCTGCAACAGCACCAACAACAGCACTGGAACAATCAGTAAACTTGGCAACTGTATGTCATTGGTTGGCCCGTTGACACCATCACAATTCAGTGGCGGCGGAGGAGGACTTGGTGGTGGAAATTCAAACGAACTAACGAATAGTCTCATCGACGAAGGCCAAAGTGAGAACAAAAACAACAACAACAACGAGACCAACAGTTCACCAGTGGCTGGTGATGTTGAAGATTCAGCTTTAAATTTGGCTCAATTAAATCCACAGCAGGAGAATTCCTCATCAGGCAATGGAACAGGTTACCTTTTTGTTTTCCTTTAATTTTGACAGCAAAGTTGCCTCTGTTCTTGGTGTGAAACTAACGAAATGTTCTATTCACAGCGCTTAGTGCAGCAATTACTCCAAATGTGTCATTATCACTGACGTCTATTCGCAACAACAACATTATTAACTCAACAGGAAGCTCGTCGGTTGTTGCTACACCAGCTGCAGTTCTTTCATCTTAATCAACTTCCCTATCGCTAGCATTGGCATCATCATCTTCATCGTCATCTTCTTCGTCATCTTCGTCATCATCTTCGTCATCATCTTCTTCATCTTCATCATCATCGTCGCAAGCTACCTCACCACCGCCAACCATTCATCATCAAACTCAACAGCCACATACGTCGCCATTATCTGTTTTGACACGTCACAATGCGCCTGTCGTTGACAGTACTGCAGGGCTAACACCAAACAATCAGTTACTTGTGTTCCATCTCAACCAGAGAATGAATGTCACTCTCTTTGTCTATATAAATCAATAGTAGTGTATGGATAAAAACAAGCAAGATGATAATCGAGTGAAAGATCAATCTGTAAGAAAAGTGTTTGGGAGATTTCATATGCACAGGTATTTCTATCTAAATCTATCGAGGGAACAATTTTTTAAAGTTTCTTTTTTTTTTCAAAACAAAAAGTAAGTAAAAAAGGTGAGAAGTAAAAAAAACAAAATACTCTAGTACTTCATGCCTGAGAAAAGAAATTGAACAGTTATTTTCTTAATTCGGCCATGGACCATAAGTGTAAAGGCCCAACTATAATCGACATAAGCCAACATAAGCGAATGTAAAAACCTAACGAAAATTTGCTTATGTTTGCAAAATTCCCGCGCATACCCATAATTGACTTAAGTGATCAAAGCCTCATTCAATTCAGTCGAAATTATGCCGGTCAAACAATCAACATTATACACCGGGAGCCCTCAATCCTAAAAGTGCACTTACACGGATTTCAAAATTTCGTATATTAAAAGATAGTTTATAGAAATACAAACAAATTAAGCCCGGTATGACGAGGCCTATCCTGGCACCAGTATTTTTTGCATTTTTTTGCATTATTAATAATTTGCACTTATCGCGGATTTTAATTTTAAATAGCGCATATTATTGGAAATTTAATGTGCTTTCAGGAAGAAATGGTATGACAGCTGCCATCCTGGAACCAATGTCTGTCATACCTATTTTAAAAACATATGAGTGACAAAATTTTAAAATAGGTATGACAGACATTGGTGCCAGGATGGCAGCTGTCATACCATTTTTTTCCTGAAAGCACATTAAATTTCCAATAATATGCGCTATTTAAAATTAAAATCCGCGATAAGTGCAAATTATCAATAATTATTAATAATGCAAAAAATTGCAAAAAAAATACTGGTGCCAGGATAGGCCTCGTCATACCGGGCTTAATTTGTTGGTATTTCTTTAAACTATCTTTTAATATAAAAAATTTTGAAATCCGTGTAAGTGCACTTTCAGGATTGAGGGCTCCCCGCCTATAACATTACAAAGCAATAATAATATTTTTTTTGTCAATCTCGAAATATATTACAAATACACGCTCATTAGTTTTGAAATAATTCACATGTACAGTACTGCCACGTGTCTCTGTTTGTTTTTCGTATGTATTTGAACAAACCTGTCAGATTTTACTTATGCGCCGAGCGACTGAGATCGCTCTTGCTTATGTTTGCTTAAGTTAACGAAACTGAGAAAAAATTAACGAAACGGAGCTAGACTCGATTATGGCTATTCAATAAAGCGTGTATGCATTTGCACGTTTGCTTATGCGCGCATAAGCTAGCTTATGTCGATTATAGTTGGGCCTTAACATGTGGTCTGGTTCATGTCTGGTGCATTGGTAAACCAACGGTAAATTTTAGTGTACAGTTGCCGTAAAAGTGTTTTTCTTATTAAACAAATGGTTTGATTTTGTATTTGACTAATGGCCCTTGTTTCCAACAAACGTTAAGTATATAAAATAAAAGAATAATTACGTCTGGAAGCAGGCAAGCACCTGATCCCTTCGATCAGTACTTAGAAGATAACAATTTCTATCGCAAACATACTGCGAGGGACGCATCCTGTCTATTTAGAACGATTTCGGAACGGGTTTACGATACCCAACAATACCATCTGAACATTCGAAAGGAATGTGTGAACTAAATGAGGAAGCATCGGTCCATTTTCGAATCGGTTAGTTGGAATTTAATTTTCTTGATCGAACAGAGAATTTATACAACTTTTGTATTTTCAGCAAGTCGATAGGGATCTAGACGAGTATCTTGATGATATGTCGAAGCCAAAAACCTATGGAACCTTGATTGAACTGCAGGCAGTCTCATTTGTTTACAAGTAAGATGTATTTTTATTATTTTTCTTATTCAATATTTGTTTAAAAAGGTTTATTAGAAATTTTGAACTATCAGTGGGATCTTAGATTTCCAAATAAAACCAAAATTGTTCAGTTGTTTGTCATCTTGCATTGCACTAACTTGAGGAGAGTTGAAGAATTGCAATGACGGTAAACGGGCGTTTATTATTATTTCTTTAATTACATATTGTGGATGATTACTTACTTAAGGTGGCGCTACCGTCCGGGGTGGACTTGGGCCTCAACCAACAAACCTCTCCAGCCAGCTCGGTCCCTAGTGCGCTGTCTCCAGTTTCGCACGCCGAGTTGGTTGAGGTCGTGTTCAACTTGCGCATGCCACCTGAGCCTTGGTCTTCCTCTACTGCGTCTTCCCTCTGGGGTGGATTCGAAGACTTTACGGGCCGGAGTATTGGTGTCCATCCTCTCCACGTGACCGAGCCATCTGAGTCTTTGGACCTTCACTCTTTTAGCTAAGTCAATGTCGCTGTACAGCCCGTACAGTTCGTCGTCTTCTCCTCCATTCACCGTTTATGCAGACAGGACCATAGATCTTACGTAGAATCTTTCTCTCGAAACGGCCAAGTGCGCTCTCATGCGTTTTTGACAAGGTCCATGCTTCTGCACCATATAGCAGGACGGGGATGATGAGGGTCTTGTAGAGCGTCACCTTAGTTTTTCGGGAGAGGGCTTTACTGCTCAATTGCTTTCTTAGCCCGAAGAAACAGCGATTAGAAAGAGTTATTCTTCGTCTGATCTCGGCGCTGATGTCGTTGTCCGTGTTGATAGCGGAGCCAAGGTATACAAAGTCCCTAACTACCTCGAAATTATATGCGTCTATCGTGACGTTTTATCCAAAACGTCGGTGTTGGGTGTCCTTTCTAGATGACAGCATATACTTTGTTTTGCCCTCATTGACCGCTAAACCCAATTTTTTAGCCTCTGTCTGTATACTCGCAAAAGCACTGTTGACATCACGCTGTGTTCTCCCAATGATATCAATGTCATCAGCGTACGCGAGTAGTTGCACAGACTTCTGGAAGATAGTCCCTCTAGTGTTGACGCGGGAGTTCTGCACTATTCGTTCCAGTATGATGTTGAAGAAATCGCATGACAGTGCATCACCTTGTCTAAATCCTTTTTTGACATCGAAGGCGTCGCACATAGGGGTATTTAGCCCAAAAAACCGATCAAAAATATTTTTTTGTGCAAATGAGTTGATACATGTCTGAAAAGACCCTTAAAAGAGTTTAAAGCTTATTTAAAACGATTTCAGGTGAAAGTTGAAATCTCTATTATTTTCCCCAGTGCATGTTTTTTTGTTGAGCAAATAGCTCTGAAGGTGATTCAATTTGGCATCAAAATTTATTTCTTCACACATTCATAATATTAAACAACTGCCTTTTAGTTAAAATGCACAAACCAGACGAAACTTCACACAAAAGAATTTATTTTATGTAAAACTGTTCTGAAATTGTGATAAAACTACATACACTGTAAGGGCGACAAAAGCTAGCTAGGCACCTAAAGGCACCGAATTTGTTTCTTATCTCTCTAATGAGATCTTTCTCTGTAAGTTGATACCAAATATGTTACCGAATAATACCGAATTATATAACAAAAGTTCCATAAACAAAAACAAAAAAAAAAAAATATCCCATTTCCACACTTTTATTGAAATACTAGTATCTATTAAATAAAAAAAAAAACAGTTTTTAAATTAAGTACACACTTGCTGCTGAACTATCCATCACAAATATATTTACTCGCCGTATAAAAAAAGTGGAAAAAAAAATAATTCATACGTTCGATTTTTCGCACAAATCAATTTCTTCAATATTCAAGCTTACGAACGCTGACTTTCAACTGAAGCTGTGGTGAAGTGGGTGCATAAACATTAAAACGAAGTACGGTACATTCTTCCATTTGTATTTAACTACACCCAAGAAAAAAATTACTTCGCAATTCTTCATTTTTAAAAATTGATTTATGATCGGTTTTTTGAGCTAAATACCCCTAAGTGCGTCGGTGAAGTCGTTACCGAATTTGATGGAGCAGCGCGAGTTCTCCATTGTCATCCTGCTCAGGCGAATGAGTTTAGTAGGGATGTCAAAACTGGACATGGCTTTATACAGTTCTTCTCTATAGATGCTGTCATACACGGCCTTGAAATCGATAAAAAGATGGTAGGTGTCGATTTGGAGTTCTTGAGTTTTTTCCAGGATCTGCCGTAATGTGAAAATTTGATCGATGGTGGACTTTCCTGGCAAATGTATCGAGCTACAGAGTAGACGTGTTATCTATTGGCTGGCAAATTAATCAAATTAATCAACTCGTTTTGTATTCGATTGTACTCGATTCAACCATATTAACTTTCTAAAGCTGTTTACTATCTAAACAAACAAAATCAGTGACAGTGACACTAAATAAAGTTGTTTAAATCCACTTTAAATTAATTTTCATTGAAATAATTTTGTTAAATTCCCTTGGTTTCCTTACTGTTCTTTTTTCTCTCGGTCATACCTTAAAAAACATGTCGCACACAAAACGGTCTAGATCTAACTCTGCGTCCAACCTCAAGTCACCTGCAACATCACCAACTTCATTGCAACAAAATCCTAAAAAAGTTGCAATAGACGAAAACATACTGGGAACAATAATGGACGAGAAACTCAAACGTCAAAGTGACCACATAATTTCACTCATAACAACTAAATTGAAGGAGAATAATGAAGCCTTGAAATCACAAATGATAACACAATTTGCCGAATTGAAGGAGTCGATTTCTGATATTAATGCGAGAGTTCTAATGCATCTACTTTAAATAGTCACAGTAAATAGACACAGTAAATAGATTGCTTCTTAAGAAGTATTTAAAAGTTTCACGCACATAAATAAGCCGTGAAGGTAATTGATAATCGTAAGATTGAAATAAAAAATAGTCAACATAAGACCGTCAAAACCGATATTAACGATATCAACACCTCTCTATCTAATGTACACAAAGCGTTGGCCGACGCACAATCTCAAATCTTGGATCTGAATTCTCAAATTAACACATTCACACTAAAACAAGAAGAAATGGAAAACAAAAATGTTTCACGCGATGCCATTTTATTTGGAATACCCAATATCACAAATGAAAATATAAAATCATACTTTGAAAACATCTGCCGCGTTATAGGTATACAACCACCAACTTTAAAAGGCATCTTCCGCACACGCCCGCACCCGAACAGCAACACCTCCACCATCATCATTAAATTCCAATCTGCATACGATCGAAATTATGTCTTAGCAAAGTTATGTCGATTGCAAAGTTCCGCAAAGATCAAAATAGACAATTAAAATTAAGTGATGCTGGACTGGATTCTAACTCGAATATTTACTTGCGCGAGTGTCTAACAAAAACCAATAACAATATTCTTCATACGGCACTTCAGCTAAAAAAACAGAAGTCATTTTTTTCTGTGTTTACTATGCGTGGTAATGTATTTGTCAAACGTCACCAAAAGGAAGATGAAATTAAAATCGAAAACATCGCCAAACTACATGACATTGCCAGCCTACAATCATGAATTTTGCAGTATTATTTTTATTTTAAAATTTTAATCCAGTTGTTTTCAAACTTTTTCTATTAATTTCATTTTAATCTCCTATAATTTATTTAAAATATTGTTTAATCTCTCCTTTAAAATTTTTTCTTTTTCTTTTTTAAATTTACATTTGCTAAAAATTGTTCTTTAAACCAAAATGGTTTTAAAAAACAAATTTACTTTTATTTTAATACATCTCCATTTTACACTTTACTTTTTTTATTTACAGTTTTTATATTCACTGTCTTTCATTATGAGTTTGATGAGGGAACGTTCTTTTCTGAACCTTTTATCGGCGCTTTCCCTTCATGTTATGTCTTTCCCTTTATTTTTATTGATTTACAACAAATATGGAGTCAACTTCTGAAAGAGGAATTTCGGCGAATGGTGCTGATAACGGAATCATGCGTTCGATGTTAGATGTTTTTAGCAAACAAAAGAATGGAATAAGGGTATGTCACTTAAATACTCAAAGTTTAGCTCCTAAATTAGATGAGTTCAGAGATTTGTTTGAAGGCTCTAAAGTAGACATAATTTGCGTATCAGAAACTTGGTTTTCTAACAAAATTGAAGATGTATTGTACAAGGTTCAAGGTTATAGAATTTTTCGTGGAGACAGAGTGGGAAGAATGGGTGGTGGTGCTGCAATTTATGTGAAAGAGGGAATAAAATGTCGTTTTAAATGTGCATCCACAGTAGGCAGTTTAATAGATTATGTTTTTGGTGAGATCAAATCAATACTTGGAGATCTTCTTGTTGGATCGGTTTACAGACCCAACAAGAATATCGACCCAAATCCAATTTTCGAGCTTTTAGAATCCATTTCATTGTCGTGTCCTAATATCATTATAGGTGGTGATTTAAATAGTAACCTTCTTGTAGAGAGAAGTATAACTGATAGCATGAGTACACTTAATCTGACCCCGGTCAATGCTTCCTGCCCTACTCATTTTACCGCCGATTCAAGTACTCTATTAGATGTCTTTTTTGTTAGTAACTGCAATGACGTACTTTTTTATAATCAATTATCAGCTCCCGGATTTTCTAAGCATGATCTTCTTTTCCTGACATACAATTTCTCGGTAAACTATTCAGTTCCAAGTTTCCAATTTAGAAATTTCAATGCAATTGATTACAGTCAATTGGAAATAGATACTCGAAATGTCGAATGGGACCGTGTGTTATACATGTCATCGACTAATGATCAAGTAAACTTCCTCAACACGAATATACGATCTCTTTTTAATGCACATGTACCAATTAAAACTAAAATTATAAAATATGGACATCATCCATGGTTTACAAATGAAATTCGACTTCTTATGGAGCAACGTAATAAAGCCTATAAACTTTGGAAGCGGTATCGGTTAGACAGTCACTTACAGTTGTTTCGGTCTTTACGTAATAATGTGGTACAAAAAATAAAAACATCTAAAAAAATATTTTATAGCAATAAGTTAAGTCCATCGCTTCAAGGTCGCCAGCTCTGGAAAAACTTAAATGATATAGGAATTGGAAAACAAAATTCTATCCCCGATGAAAACCTGGACTTAAATGCACTCAATCAAAAATTTACTAATTCTAATTTACCAACTGTGAGTGTAGATACGACAGACTTGCTTCTAGCTAACTCCGCTGTTCCAAGATTTGAGTTCGAATGTGTAGACGATGTTGAAATTGTTTCTTGTTTGATATCTTTTAAATCAAATGCCGTAAGTTTTGATGAAGTTCATCCTAAATTTGTAAAAATAATTTTACCAGTCATTCTTCCATTTTTAGTTCATGTTTTCAATAATATTATAACATCTAGTTGCTACCCGTCCCAATGGAAAATCGCTAAGATACTGCCTTTTAAGAAACATAATAGCAATGATTATAGACCGGTTTCAATTCTGCCCTTTCTTTCAAAGGTTTTTGAGCGAATATTACAAAGGCAAATAAATTCACATTTGCGCTCAAACTGTTTGTTGACTCCAATGCAATCCGGGTTTCGTAAACTCCACAGTTGTATAACAACTACAATCGGTGTAGTTGATGACATAAGAGAGTCGATGGATGAAGATAAGGTTACATTTTTGGTTCTTCTCGACTTCTCAAAAGCATTTGACACTGTTGACCATACTAAGATGTGCAACAAACTATCATCTCTGTTTAGTTTCTCGAATTCAGCTGTAACTCTTATGTCATCTTATCTAAATCATCGAAAGCAGGCGGTTTCAGTGAATAACAGTACATCTGATTTTCTTTGCACCACTAGGGGAGTCCCCCAGGGTTCAATTCTGGGGCCAATTTTATTCTCGATGTATGTGAATGAACTTCCCTCTAAAGTGTTATCCTCTGTCCACATGTATGCTGACGATGTCCAACTTTATAAAAGTTGTCCTCTAGGTATGATTGAAGATGGTGCGCATGCAATAAATAACGATTTGGATAGTATTTCGACCTGGTCTGAAGAAAATGGATTGTTTTTGAACCCTTTAAAAACAAAATGCTTGGTTATTAGCAAAAAGGTGTTGGATCTTTCCTACTTTCCTGACATTAATTTAAAAGGTTCAAAAATAAATTATGTTGAAAAAGCAAAAAATTTAGGTATAGTGTTTAATAGAACCCTTACATGGAATGACCACATTAATTCTACAATTGGAAAAGTTTATGGTGTTTTAAGGAAACTTTGGATGTCTCATAATTACACTCCTCAAAAAATACGTATGTTGCTGGCAAAAACGCTCATACTTCCCATTCTCTCTTACGGTTGTGAAATTTTTAGAAATTGCGATGCATCTAGCAAGAGAAAACTTAATGTTGCGTTCAATAATACCGTGCGTTATGTGTTTAATCTGAGACGATTTGATCGAGTTTCAAACTATTCGAAGTTAATTTTAAATATGACATTTGATGACCTCCTTGCCTATAGGGCATTGGTTTTACTTTCGAATGTGATTGAAACTCGTCAACCTAGTTATTTGTTTGATAAGCTACGCTTTGGATCCTCTAGCAGATCTCATCAACTCATTCATCCACGATTTACATGCTTAACGTCGGAGCGTCAATTCCTAGTTAGCTCTATTCGCCTATGGAATTCTCTACCAGGGCATATACGAAGGTGCGGCGGGACTGAGAGATTCAGGATCGAACTTAAAGCTCACTACTCTAATTAATATTTTTTTTTTCTCTTCTTTCTTATTTCTTATATTAAAAACATAAATGGAGATGTATGTTTATAAACGTATACTTTTTTGAAAATTATTATTATTATTGTTATAGTTATTTAATATTTTTTCAATTCTTCTTTTATTTTGTAATTTTTAATTTATTGTATCTATATAATGTTATATTGTCATAAAATACATATATATGTTCTGTAGCTCAACTCAACTCAATCAAATTTTTAAGCTTCACTTGCTATAAGATAATTTAAGTCTTAATGTGTTAGCATTTAATTGAAATAAAACTAAACTAAACTAAAACTGATATGGACCTATCAGATTGTTGACAAACGGCTTCAGACGTTCACATAGTACTGCAGAAAAGATCTTATAGGCGATGTTTAGGAGGCTGATTCCTCTGTAGTTGGTGCAGTTTAGAGGGTCTCCTTTCTTCAGGATCGGGCAAACAATACTGAGGTTCCATTCATCGGGCATGCTTTCTTCCGACCATATTCTGCAGATGAGTTGGTGCATGCTCCTGACCAAGTCATCGCCGGCTGCTTTGAAGAGTTCGGCAGTGATGCCGTCAGCTCCCGCGGCTTTGTTGTTCTTAAGCTTAGATATTGCTATCTTCACTTCTTCAAGGTCGGGTAGACGGAAATCTTGGCTTGCGTCGTCTTCATTGAATTGTTCATTCTGCCTGACAGTGGAATTTGATTCGTCATCGCCGTTGTACAGTCTGCAGAAGTGGTCCTTCCATATCCTCAGCATTGACTGTGACTCTACTACGATATTACCCTGTTGGTCTTTACAGGCCTCAGTTCGTGCTCGGTAACCTTGAGTCTTTCGTTTTACCTCTTGGTAAAACTTCCGAACCTCATTCCTGTTTTTTAGTCTCTCAATATCCTCGAAAGATCGCTTTTCATGCTCTCTCTTTTTCTTTCTGAAAAGCTTGCGTTCTTCTCTCCTCTTCTGCTCGTAGAGCTCCCGAGCTGATCTCGTCCTCCTGTGCAGCGCTGCTTTGTATGTTTCTTGCTTGGCTGCATGCACCTGCCTGCATTCTTCATCAAACCAGTGGTTTCGTTTTGGTGGCCGCGTGAAACCCAGCACATCAGAGGCAGCATCCCTAATGGCTTTCTGGCAATTCTGCCACTGGTTCTCAATACTCGATGCTGGCTGTAGCGGACTTCTCCTGAGGTTACTTGACACTCGGTCGGAAAAGGATCTGGCGATTTCTTGCTATAGTAGCCGTCCGACGTTATACTTTCTTCTAGCACTTCCTGTTTTTGGCTTTGGTTGAGATATCCGCTGCACTACCTTGGCTACAACAAGGTAGTGGTCCGAGTCGATGTTGGCCCATTGGAAGGTTCGGACATCAATAATGTTTGAAGAGTGTATTTATACAGACTTACTTACTTAAGGTGGCGCTACAGTCCGTTGTGGACTTGGGCCTCAATCAACAGTCTCCGCCAGTCAGCTCGGTCCCTAGCTAGCTGTCTCCAGTTTTGCACTCCAAGTTGATTGAGGTCCTCTTCCACTTGTGTGCGCCACCTGAGTCGCGGTCTTCCTCTCCTTCTGCGTCCCTCGGGAATAGTGTCGGAGACTTTCCGGGCCGGAGCATTGGTGTCCATGCGCTCTAAATGACCGAGCCATCTGAGTCTCTGGACCTTGACCCTTCTGGCTAAGTTCACGTCGTTGTACAACCCGTAAAGTTCGCTGTTGTATCTCCTTCTCCATTCCCCATCAATGCACACGGGGCCAAAGATGACCCGAAGAATTTTCCTCTCGAAACAGCCTAAGGCACATTCATCCGATTTTGTTAGGGTCCATGCTTCTGCACCATACAGCAGGACAGGGATGATGAGGGTGTTGTACAGTTTAACCTTAGTTGCTCGAGAGAGGGCTTTTCCACTCAGTTGCTTTCTTAGCCCAAAGAAACAGCGATTAGCAAGAGTAATTCTTCGTCTTATCTCAGCGCTGGTGTTATTGTCCGTGTTGATAGTGGAGCCTAGGTAGACAAACTCCTTAACTACCTCGAAGTTGTATGCGTCTATTGTGACGTTCTGTCCGAGCCGTCGATGTTGGGTGTCCTTACTCGAAGACAGCATGTACTTCGTTTTCCCCTCATTTACCGCTAAACCCATTTTAGCCGCTTCTGTCTCAATCCTCACAAAGGGGCCATTGACATCACGCTGTGTTCTTCCCATTATATCAATATCGTCGGCGTACGCGAGAAGTTGAACAGATTTATAGAAGATAGTGCCTCTGGTGTTGACGGTGGAGTTTTGGACTATCTTCTCAAGAACGATGTTAAAGAAATCGCACGACAGTGCATCGCCTTGTCTGAATCCTTTTTTGACGTCGAATGATTCCGTAAGCTCATTGCCAACCTTGATAGAGCAGCGTGAGTTCTCCATCGTCATTTTGCACAAGCGAACGAGCTTGGCAGGGATGCCAAAGCTAGACATAGCTTTATACAGTTCGTCTCTGTAGATGCTGTCATACGCGGCCTTAAAATCAATGAAGAGGTGGTGGGTATCGATTTGCATTTCATAGGTTTTTTCCAGGATCTGCCGCAACGTGAAAATTTGGTCGATGGTAGACTTTCCTGGCCTGAAGCCACATTGATAAGGACCAATCAGATTGTTGACGAAAGGCTTCAGACGTTCACATAATACGGCAGAGAGGATCTTGTAGGCGATGTTAAGCAGGCTGATTCCTCTGTAGTTGGCGCAGTTTAGAGGATCTC
The DNA here is from genome assembly GCA_943590905.1 of Sphaerophoria taeniata. Classification (NCBI taxonomy): domain Eukaryota; kingdom Metazoa; phylum Arthropoda; class Insecta; order Diptera; family Syrphidae; genus Sphaerophoria; species Sphaerophoria taeniata. The sequence goes on from CALSBU010000003.1 coordinate 52,671, forward strand.
CCTTTTTTAGGATCGGGCAAACAATGCTGAGGTTCCATTCATCGGGCATGCATTCCTCCGACCATATCTTACAGATGATTTGGTGCATGCTCCTATCTAGCTCGTCGCCTGCGGCTTTGAACAGCTCGGCAGCTAGACCATCTGCTCCAGCGGCTTTGTTGGATTTCAGCCGTGATATTGCTGTTTTCACTTCTTCTAGGTCGGGTTCACGGAATTGTTGGCTGTCATCGCGTATGATAAAAGGCTCCTGTCTGACGGCGGGATTTTGTTCGTCGTCGCCGTTATACAGTCTACAGAAGTGGTCTTTCCAAATCCCCAGCACTGACTGCGGCTCTACTATGATGTTCCCTTGATGATCTCTGCAGGCTTCGGTTCTTGCTCGATGACCTTGAGCCAGGTGTTTTACTTTCCGATAAAAACTCCGAACTTCATTCCTGCTGTTAGCTCTCTCAACATCTTCGATCTGACGCTTCTCATGCTCTCTCTTTTTTCTCCTGAGAAGCCGGCGTTCTTCTCTCCTCTTTTGCTCGTAGAGCTGACGAGCAGCTCTTGTCTTTCTTTGCAGCGCCGCTTTGTATGCCTCCTGCTTGGCTGCATGGGCCTGCCTGCATTCTTCGTCAAACCAGGGGTTTCGTTTTGGTGGCTGTGTGAAACCCAGCACATACGAGGGCAGGCGTTTTTCTTTTTTACATCTGAACAGAGCTTGAACTGTCAAACGAAAAATTGTGCTTCTTTTTTAGTTCAGAGTGTTCAGAGCACCAAAGTTGTGTTACTTTTTTCGTTCAGAGCACTGATTCTGAGTGTTCAGAGTTCGACCAACGCGCTCAGAAAAAAGAGACCGAGCATAATGAGCGATGGCTGAGCGCAAGCGTATTTTTCTCAAAACAATTGAAATGGTGGAGGAAACAAGTCGCTCAGCCAATTACTGTAGGTTTTATTTAGAATAATTAAGTAAATGTTTTATTTATTAATTAAAAAATGTTAATTTCAGCTTTCAACAATACGAAGTGTCGATGTCTGAACTAAAAGTGCTCAATTGCATTTCAAAATGAAATCCGAGCGAGCTCTGAACATTCAGAGTTCGGAGCTCTGAACTAAAAAAGAATAACACCTAAAAAGTATAGCAAAAAAATAGAAAAGAGCAAAGAGAGACGTCAAGTTGTTGCACGGAAAATTTTACCCGTGCGACCATTGACATAATAATAGGCCAGTTCCACCACAACATCTCACTGAGATCTCAGAGAACTTTTAGGTGGAACCTTTGTATATGGATTTACCAAGTACTATGAAGAATGGTTTTCAAGCAAGCAAGCAGAGAACACACATTACAAACTTATGTAAAAAACTGTCAAACCAAGCAGAAAACCATTCTTGATATTACCTGGTAAATCCATATACAAAGGGTGGAACAAAAAATCTCAGCTGAGAATTGAGATTTTTTTCTGAGATCTCTGAGATGAAAATATTTTGGATTCGATTTCTCATTCAGCTATTTTGACGTGACTGACATATGAACAACAACAATTTGTAAGGTAACTATTTTATCTCAATGAGAACTGAGAATTATGTTCCACCAAATGATTTTGCCTCAGTCAAAGTGACATTGAGATTTCAGTAGGGGGGTTTACATGGTCACACATGGTGTGACAACATGGTTGGACAACGGCATGACAGCATTGCGTTTACACGAAAAACGATGTTGTACAACATCAGTTTGTGATTTTTCTTCTAGAGTGTGGACATACTATGGCGAGTAAAATTTTAGCTTCAATTTACTTTCCACAATTCCAGATGACTTTTGTAAATTTCAAAAAATTCCCTCCAAAAAACATTATTGCAAATTGACAACGTTTTAAACCAAAATTTCAAAACGCAATGAATTTAACGTCGACGAAATGGCTTCAGTTGTACAACATGTGTTTACAAAGGTTGGATGGTGTGACACACCACCAGGTTTTCCAAAAAAATGGAAAACCATCCAACATGGTGTGTCAAGCGGTTGTTTTAGCGTTTAAATGATCAAAATCGTCATATTCACACCATGTTGTCACACCATGTAAACCCCCCTAGTGAGATGTAGTTAGGTGGAACTGGTCTAATATATGGACTGCTAGTCACTTGTCATTTCCATACATTTCATGAGAAGAAAAAAGGTACAAGCTACAGCAGCGTCATTGGTTCGAAGCGGCCAAATTAGTCCCAAAAAATATGTTTGAATTCACAGCGATAGTGTTACCACATGGACTCTATAGAGTGAAAATGGACTCGTTTTTTCTTCCTTGGCTCGGGGACCCATTTTTATTACGTTTGACTCATTTTTTTTTTTTGAAGAACACACATGTATGTTAAAAATTTAAAACAAAATGATTACTGAATGTATTTAATTTTTTTTTTACGTGGACTCGTTTTTCAAGCATCTTGGACTCGAAAATATTTTTCCCTGTGGTAACACTGCACAGCGACCTCGTCGTTTATGTTTTTGTTTTTGTTTTTGTTCATTATTGACAGCTGGAATCGTTCTTTTTTTGGCCACCATGAACCAATAGCGCTCTTTACGCTGAAAATACTATAAATTCCATATACAAAGATAATATGTCAAAGCGTGCGACACAAGTTGATTTTCTTCTGTTTCACGTTTTCGAATTTTGTTTCTCTTTTGCACTCATGGGGTTCGAAGTGTTACATGCAACAGTGTTGCCAGATCGTGGGTAATTACCCATTTCGTGGGTATTTCAAGTCTAAAAACTAAGTGGATGATTATTAAAAAATCAAAGCCTGAAACGAATTTAGTCAGATTCTCTGAGTGAATGCGATAGCTTAAACTTTTCTGAAATCTTTATTTGACTCCAACGCAGAGATAAAAGGAGATAGGAAATGTCAAATGGGATTTGCCCACCATCTCAAATTGCCGAACGGCTAGTTTGTATTGTATGCGTAGGTATACTACAAGCTCAAATTTACGAACGGTGGGAGTGTATGCTTGTTTTTCATAAATACATTTTTATAGTTCGTCAAGTCAAAATTCAAATTTCAAATCAATATTTTGTCTCATTCTTTTAACATTTTCATTTGTGGGTAGTAAGTTAGTTAAATGACTTTTGTTTCGTATTATTATATGAACTTGATGTACAGTACCCAATCGGTGAATTTTCATAAAAGAGAAAATACTTCGTTCAAATTTTGTACTGTTTTGAATCTTTTCGTCATTCTTGCCATGACGGAATCGGTGATGTTGAGGATATTCCTGGTTTCAATTTTGCTTCTTAAGAAATTAAGTCGATTTCTGGGCTTCGAGCATGAATTCCCGTTATGATTAAATAACTTAATGGTCATGTTATGTATTCAGTATTCATGTTTAATCAATCGTTTGCGTCTAATTTCGTTAGTTTATGTGAATTAAATGCATTTTCATGATCCATTAGTGCCATGGAATTGTTTGTTACATAAGAATACGTGTTTGTTTTCATAGATATTAATTTTATGTATTTTACTTCCCGTAGAATCAAAAAATGGAAAACAAGGAAATGCCACCATCGTCAAAGTCGAAGCACACATTGCCAAGGTAATTTTTAATTAAGTCGATTGTCTTTAATTTTGTTGAAGCATATACAAGAACACAACTCACAACTTGAGTGCGGTTTTGGCGGAATATCGAAAGATGCTTAGATGGTTTTGAATTTCTAGAAAAATTTCGCAATTTCAAACAGCTATCATCAAAGCATATCCACGTTTATTCCAACTCTTTTTTCCTTGACCAAAATAAAATAAATTAAAAAACTTTGTTACAATTAGAAAAGTATTATGCACAATTTTCGTATGTACTTACTTGCGAACCCCGGTGGCTAAGACTCCCTGGGCCACTTGACTCCAATCCATTGCAAAACCTTCTTGCTGGTGTCCGGTGAACGTAAACATTGGCTTTACTCCTGTATTGGCCAGCTCTTGTTCGTACTGCTTCAACAACTGATCATCCTCCACGGCTTGAAGTTGTTTTGTACGATCCCAAATGTTAACTCGTCCCAGTTCAGTTCAGTTCAGTTCCATGAAGCTGCGTAACACTATTGCCCAGCTTGCTTGCATGAACCCTATTAACACAGCCCTGATGCTTGATGAGGGCGCACGTCATTTGGTTTTTTTTTAGCCACTTCATTGCCAAGATCTTCATCTTCGTCATCGTCTAATTCCTCGTCTTCTTTATCATTATTGCTACCCATGGAAAAGAGTTGCTTTCGTTTTTGCTAGAGTCCAAAACCAGCAGTTTTTACTAAAGTCAAGTGACGTCTCTTTGAATATAATTTTTTTTACTTGAATTTTTACTAAGAAACTTCAAAATTTTTACCAGTAGTGTCAAATTTTAAACCTGCTCTGCAGCTAGTTAAATTTTATTCACCATGCTAGTGTCAAAATTTAACCAAACGTCAAGTTTTAACCCATTTTTAGCTGAATTCGCACACGGCCTTAAATTAAGGCAAGGTAATTAAGTACACCTTGTTTTTAAATTGATATCGTTGACATTTGATGTCATACCAACTGTATAATAATTTATAATTTATTTATTTATCCAACTGTCCAGCTCCAGCAAGGGACCTGCAACTTCGAGTACTGAGAATGTGACAAAGACTCAAAAAATGTAGAGCCTGGATGCTCCAAACATGTCATAAAAAGTAAGATTCCATCATTCCATTTCAAATGTAATCTGATTTTCAATCAACAAATGTTTTGTAGATACTCTTCATGAAGGTCTCCGATCCGGTTGTGGAGGGCCGAAAAGGAAGGCAAATAATCCGCCAAATAATCCGCCACCGATTAAACGGGCGAAATCGGACAACGTCCACAAGGAGCAGAAAAAAATTGAAAAATTGCAAGAGATTCTTTCAACTTTGGAACGAAAAAGCCAAACGCTGAAGGAGTGTGAGGCAAAACTTGCTTTTGCGAGAGAGGAATTTAAAAAGAAAAATGCATCCCTGAACAAAATTAAAGAAAATGGTGTATCGTTTGAGCGCCAGAAAAATTTAACGGAGACATTTGAGGTAATTGGTTACGATTTTTACATTGAAAATTTTCACCTTGTTTACTTCTCGTCCAGCAATCGGCGCCGTAGAGTAGAACTGGTAAAATCAAAGTCATGTGTAGTAGACACTAGGCACCTTGTGTTTCGAGTGTGGAGTTTTAAACCCAGTTGTTTGGAAAATAGCAGCGGTAACAGTGACGTTTTGTCCTAGGCGATTTATAGCATGTACTTTGTTTGTCCTCATACACTTCAAAACCAACTAGGTTCAATCGCTGTGAAGGCCTCAAACACAGCTCTCTTGGAGTGACTGATGATGTCTTTGTCGTCCGCCTGGCCTAGGAGCGCATCTCTTTGTCCGAAACATGTTTGAAACAACCCGGATGAGCTGTTACCCATTTACACACTGCACTGCGTATTTTTAAGCGTCATGCGGCGCAACTGGATCAGTTTGTTCGGGATGCCGAATTCAGACATCGCCGTCATAAGATCTGGCAGTGGATGCTATCTGAAGCAGCTTTGAAGTTGATGAAAAGATGGTGGGTTTCGAATTGAAATTCGTTGATCTTTTGCAGGATTTGCCTCAGTGTGAATATTTGGCCTATCGTTGTTCTGCCTGAGCTAAGGCAACACTAGTACGTGCCGATTATTGTGTGGCAGAACGGTTTAAGACGCTCACACAGTACGTTGGATAGGATTTTGTAAGCAAACATTTAGCACCTCCTCCATACTTAAGAAGTTCCACAGGTATGCACTCCGACCCGGTGGACTTGTTATTTTTTAGATTTTGGATGGCTCTTTCTACCTCTTCTGTGCTGGGGGCTGGCACTGGGTCTTCATTGACTAGTCTTGTTTTCTATCGCTCGACATTATGCGCATTCAGCAGCTGTTGGAAGTGCTGCTTAAAAATATCTACAATTCCTTATGCTTCGGTGACTAGGTTTTCCTTCACTGTTTCGATGAGCCTGTGTCCGGGTTCTGGAACCAGAAACTAATTGCTTCAACCTCTTAAAGAAACGTCGGGTGTTGTTCTTGGTCCGTGACTCTTTGAGATGAGAAAGTGTGGATGCTATTTTCTTCCTTCGCAGGGTATTTTTCTCATTTCTCCTTTTTGTTCGGTATTCTTCTCTTGCTGCTCTTGCTTTCCGTAGCAGCATCTACAAACGTGCATTTTCCGTCTCTCTTTTCAATAACGCGCACTCATCATCACACCACGGCTTCTTTTTCGGAGGTGGCTGGTAACCTATGGTGGTCTCGGCTACATTTTTTTGTCGTTCCGAGTCTGTTTGCCGTTTGAGTTGGTTAATTTTACGAGGCTCTGTGCGTCTCTCTCATAACTTTTAAGTTTTTTACTGTTGACAATGGCTTTTTCAGGGGATTAATTCATATTTTTAATTTATATTCCACAGATTCCGCGGATAAATGAAGAAATACAAAACCTTAAAAAAAACATCTCAGAACAGAAGTCACAAGCTTCGGCTTTGATTTCTAAGAACTCAAAACTCGAAGATGCTTTGAATTTCTACAAAAAACATTGCGACGAAGCAAACATGGAGGTCGATAAACTCAAAAACGTCCTCATGGACCTTCGACGAAGTATAAAATTGTTCTGTCGGGTGCGGCCGACTCTCGAAAACGAAAAAGATCGACCCCTCTGGGATTGGGATAGTGTGGTAAAGACAGCACTGGACAGCAAAGTGCAAGCTTCCAACGTTTTCGAAAAAGTTTTTGACTCGACATGCACACAGGAAATTGTATTCGAGTCTATTTCATCTTTGATCGAGTCGGCCCTTGAAGGATACAACATAAACATTTTTGCGTATGGCCAAAATAACAGTGGGAAGAACTTCACACTAGAAGGCCCCGTATCAAATGCCGGTTTGATACACAGAATTATAGAGCTTATAAGCAAAGAGAAACAAACCCGAAAAAATTGCGGCTGGGAGTTTGTTATCACTATTCAACTAAAAAAATTACCCGAAGACGGAGCAAATATGGGAAATGATAGCTCGTCACGCTCACATTCAGTGACGCAAATTCAGATAATCGGCACCCATGATGCCACAAACGAAAAATTAACAGGATCTATTAACCTCATAGAGTTGGCTGGTTCTGAAAATTTCAACACCAGTCAACTTATGGTTGAGACAAAATACTTCAATCAATCAGAAATATTAAATGTTATTTTGGCTCTCTTGAATGGACTCGATCCGAATTCGAACAGAAATTCAAATCTACAAAGCTTATTAATGCCATTTTTGGGAAGGAATTCGAAAACGTTGGTGTTTATAAATGTGGCTCCGTGCCAGGATTGTTTTGTAG
>CALSBU010000004.1:0-18348 GCA_943590905.1 Sphaerophoria taeniata
TAATGAAATTTGCTTTTATTTAAATATACTTCAAAGAAAAAGTTTGTTTTTCTTTAACTTCACTATTTAATAACAATTTCTGCATCTTTTTGGAATGTAATAACATTATATTATTATATTAATCATTTCTTGCAGACTAATTTTCGATATATTCCAGTATTTAATAAAAAAAAAGTGTTAAATTACATTGATAGTGTGAGCAAATAATTTAATTTTATTTTATTTAATATTTATATCTATTTCATATGTAAATATCTATTAATCAAAAAATGTGTTCAAAAATGATTCTTTTTAAATTAAGTTAAGTAAAGTATCGTTCAAGACTTAGTGTTGGCTTAAAAGAATAATAATCGCAAGACCAATTAGCCTCAAATATTTTAACAATAAGAATTTAGCATTTAATTTGTATACAAAAAAATGATTTGTTTTAAGTGCAAACAAACATTTGCCTCTCCGAAATCTTTGATTATACACTTGCAAATTTATCATTCACTTACCAAACTTAGTACATTTGAATGTATTGAAGATTCATGCTTGCAATTGTTTAATAACCTTAATGCCTTTAGGCGGCATTTGAAAAGAAAACACTCTGATACAAATAAAAACGAATGTAAGATTTTAGTTCCAATAGAGGATAATCAACCTATATCAACAGCTTGTGAATCAGGAAATAGCGAACTTATTTTAGTTGATTCAATATCAGAAGAAAATTCAAATGCACAAAATGAAAGCCAAACTAATTTTTTAATGAACACATTTAGTAATTTAGCTGTAAAATTTAGTGTTACGCTGCATAACAATAACAATTTTACTAGGAAAAATGTTGAAGACATTCAAAAGTTAGTTACAGAGACTCTTTTATCGCCTATCGCAAACCATTTAAGATGGTTTAGTGACGTAAATATTTCTGACGTTGAAGTAAGGTTCCGACTTAGAACGTTCATTGATAACTTTTCAAATCCCTTTGATTGTTGCAAAACTGATTTTTTGATGTACAAGTGGCTTAAGAACAATGATTATCTCGATGATTTAGTTCAATTCTCTATTAACGAAAGAGTAGCTTCAGTAATGCATAATGGTGAAGCAGTTTTTGATGAGGAAAATACCAAAGGATTACTTCTTTCACTGAAATTTCAATTTAAAAAGTATTTCGAGAAAGATAATAACCTAAGCAGTTTTTTAAAAAGAATCGAAAATATGCAGCATAATGATAGTGAATACTCAAGCATTATCAACGGAAAGTTATGGCAGCGAAAAATAGCAAAATATAATGAGGGTGAAATTTGTATCCCTTTTTTTGTATATCTCGACGATTTTGAAATAAATAATCCTTTAGGCACTCATTGTCAACCTATTTGTGGAATTTATTACAGTTTTCCACTTTGTGAAAAATATTTTCAGCTTGATCATATTTTTGTTGCAGGCTTTATAAAGTCCCAAGATTTTAAGGAATTTGGTAACGATGCGTCGCTCAAACACCTCATTAAAGAAATAAACGAATTGGAAACTGATGGGATAGATTTAAACTTCCCAGGTCAACTTGTAAAAGTACGATTTATTTTGGCATTAGTCTTAGGAGATAATTTAGGTGTAAACTCAGTTTGCGATTTTAGTAAATCGTTTTCTAGTTCTTTTTTCTGTCGGTTCTGCAAAGCTCCAAGAAAAATTACACAACGTATGTCAAAAGAAGACCTCAAATATATGCGCACTATTGAAAATTACAAAACTGATGTTGATCAGAATTGTTTTTCTGAAACTGGTATTGTTCAAAATTCGCCCTTAAATGCAATAAAATCATTTCATGTAGTTGAAAATTATTGTGTTGATATGATGCATGACTTATTCGAAGGAATTTGTCACTACGATATTTGTCATGTTATTAGATATTATACACAAACAATGAAAATTATATCTTTGGAAGAATTGAATTTAAGGAAGCAAAATTTTAACTATGGCTCATTGGAAATAGGAAACTTTTCAAAACCCATTCGAGAAAATCATTTAACTCAGAATCGATTGAAAATGACTGCGAGTGAAATGAAAACTTTCATTCGTTTGTTTCCCTTAATTTTGGGGGATCTCATACCAGAAAATGATAGTGTCTGGCAATTCTTTCTCATTCTTTTGAAAATAATTGAGCTGCTACTGAAATCGATTTTTTGTAACAATGATATTTATCTACTCCGTCAATTGATATCTGAACATAATGAAAAATATGTTCTTCTTTTTAATGATACTCTTAAACCGAAGCATCATTTATTGATTCATTACCCAACTGTTATAGAAAACTCTGGTCCTCCAAAACATTTCTGGTGTTTTCGCTTTGAGGCAAAACATAAAGAAATAAAAGCATACGCAAATGTTACAACTTCTAGAAAGAATATTTTGTTAACTTTAGCTAAGAAATGTCAACTAAAATTTTCTTATTTTTTGATGACCCCGGAAAAAAATCAATTTGTTTTTGAAGAAAAATATAAAATTTTAAGTAAAAATGAGAGCAATATTTTTTCAAAGCTTCATTATAATCCTCAGGAGTGTATTGCCTTAACACAGTTTGAATACAAGGGAAGCGTTTACAAGAAAGGCCTTATATTAACTTTGTTTAAAACAAAATTAGGCGTGTTCGAAATAAATGAAATTTTTATTTTACCAGCTATTTCAGAAGTCATATTACTAGTTAATGAACTTTTAATAGAATCATATTCTTCCCATTATGACGCATATGATATTCATGTGCCAAAAACCGTTATATCAGAAAATTTAGCCGTGAATATAAAAGAGTTTACTGTAAAACCCATTAACATTCACCAAACAGTCAATGGAAAGTTAATGATAAGATTAAAAGAATATTTTTAAAGCAAAATAAGTATTCATAAATTTGAAATAAAAACAAAATACTTTAATTTCAAAGATTTTAACTATATTTCTATTGTTATAAAAAATTATTTTTCATTTATTATTACTAAAATTATTATCATTATTAATTAAATTAATAATTGTTACTCAAAAATTGTATCTACCTTCATATATTTTGTAAATTTAAGTAAGCCGACATACATAATTCCATTATTAGTAATAAATAATTTAAGATTTAAAATACCTACATTTGAAATATTTTACTGAAAAATAGAAAAAAAAGAAATAAGAACTAATAAAATGGAATATACTGACAACTCAAACCAGAGGTTGGATTTTCAAGAAATTGTTACCGAAATATTCGGCGATGCTCAAACTCAAGAAGCATCTGCATCAACCATCCAACCTCTTGGAACTTATTTTGATGAGTACTGGATCTCACAAGATTCAACCCAGAAACTCCAAAAATTATTGCAAGAATGGAGATTCGAAAATCATTTCAAAATTCTTTGTGGTATGTTCATATTTAATATAATAAATAATTCGGCTAGAGTCGAAAAATAAAAACTTATTCACACTTGCAATAAAACACCAAATTCCTTTATTCAAATCAAATCACTCTCAAACTTATTTATTCAACACTTTGACCTTACAATTTATTAAACACAGTATCTTCACTTTATTGCAGTTCACAATCAATTAATTAATACTTCGCTTTTGGGCGGTTATACTTATAGCCTTAGAACCTGTGGGCGGCTTCCTATATGTATTTTTTCTGATATTTTATATTGCTAGATTTATATTTAGTTCAAACCATTATAAACGTTAATGTTTCATTCGGCCCGAACTCGTTTTTAATACAAGTCACTCTGGCGTATACTTACTATTTTCTAAGTGTTTTTTTTTGTATCTCCTCTTAATAAAAGTGAAAATTTTAGCCCTGAATGGCATTTAATTCCGCCAATAATTGTCAAATACTTTCAAAATTCGACTCATAACTGTCTGCCCCCGCGTGATAATCGTCTGCCATTATTATTTTCCGCTAATATTTATGATATATTTTCAAATTTTTAAAACGACAGACGTGGTCAAATGGTTTAAAAATTCACCAAAATTCGACACCTGTTTTACCTGAGCGCTCGTCGGGTCCACCACTTACGCCTTAGTGAGTCTCCATTTCATGTTTGGTAGGTAACAGAGCCTCTATGTACGCAAATATATATAGGTAGCCGCCCACTGGCTCTTAGGCATCACAAATTATTTCTAGAAAATACTCCGTGCGTGTAGGTGCTGAACGTTCTCGATGCTTTCAGAAAACTCTCCACGACTCCATAAGTTATTCTAACACAATATTCCCCTTTTTTTCGAAAAGAATGTATACAAATTAAAATAACATTTAAAATAATATAATTGAATTGATTTATATTATATTATTTCTTATAGCTGAAGGTATAGATATAGATACCTTGAAAATAATGAAATCCCACCATATAAGACAGCTACATGAAAAATACAACATAAAATTAGGAACTCAAATACGATTTGAGCAAAAATTAAATGAGTGGAAAAGTTTGGAAAATGATATTGCCGTATTGTGTTCTGAACCTGTTCTGAGCGGCTTGATGGAAAGTGATATGGGAATATCAAGTCCTAAAAGCTCAACTGATGAAATCGATGTTGAAGAAATACTTAAAGCATCATGTCAAGGACAATCCATTTTAAATTCATACAAAAGTATTCAAAACCTTAATGAAGGTTCGCGAACTGTCATTGTTGACCTCATAATTAAGCACATGCTGCAAAATGACATGCGAATGACTGTCCGCATGGCTGAAAAAATTGGAGAAAACATAGTTAATCTGTTTAAAACAGAGTTTTTGGTAAAAATAAAACATTATATTAAAATATATATGTAAAACTTTAAATTTTTAGGGGTATTATTATACCAAACAAAGTGGCAAAAAACCACAAGGGAAAATTTATGATAAGTATTATAATTCTACCCGGCTTCTCAAGAAGAGTGGCATTTTACAAAAGAGGCCTTACTTAGCTCCATCTCCAGGTCCATCGGACAAAAGAATTTTCATTGGTAAGAGCGATTACATTTTTATCAATATTCTATCCTCATGAACATTTAATCTAGATGAACCAGAATCCGATGTGATAGAACATGTCGAGGAAATTTTTAAAGACAATTGTCCTTGGGCAGAGATGGAGAGGCATTGGGATGCTTCCAAGAACTTCCGTCTAGCGGAGATAAGCAAGGCCAGATCGACCGAGGATATACTGGCTAAATGGAAGCAATATAAAAATCCAATGGGCTTTAAATTGGTGAGCCTTTTTAAATTTTTTTTTTTTTTTGAAATACAATATTAAAATGTTTGCGTTTATTAGCATTGTAATTTTACATTATCTCTATAAAACATTTTGAATATAAATAATGTACATAATTATGATTTTTTTTCTTTCAGATCGATATGGATTTCAAGCAGCTCTACCCAAAAGCTGAGAGCCTGGTTTTTAAATACTCCGATTTTTCTACAAAAATAATCCGTCTTTTTGAAGACGAAATAAAAGATCCAGCTTGTCGCCAGATCTTAACCGAAATAATGAATGGTGACAACATTTTTACTGAGAGTAAGTTTATTTGTCATAAGTGAATCTAATATATAAAATTCTCCTGTCACGGGGTGCGTAATTGAACTCCTCCGAAACGGCTCGACCGATTTTCGTGAATCTTTGCGAGGATATCGGCTAGGGTGAAGAATCGGACAACGTCTATTTTTCATCGCCCTTAATGTTAAGGGTGGTCCACCGGTGCATTGATTTTCAAATGGAAAATTTCAATGTGGGATTTTGAATTCAAAATAGGTTTTCGAATGGAAAACAGGAAGTTCTTTATGAAAAACTCGGAAAACTTATTCGTTTCCAAAGGTAAAATTGCATATAATTGTAGATCCATTGCTTTTCAAATGGAAAACTGGACAATTTGGAAAAAATAAGTTTTCAAAAGGAAAATAGAAATTCCTTGATGAAAAACTCGGGAAACTTATTGGTTTCGAAAGGGAAAATTGCATGTAAGTGTAGGTGCATTGGTTTTTAAATGGAAAAGTGGAAAATTTCAAAATGGGTTTTCGAATGGAAAATAGAAATTTCTTGATGAAAAACTCGGAAAACTCATTGGTTTTCAAAGGGAAAATTGCATGCAATTGTAGGTGCAGTGTTTTTAAAATGGAATACTGGAAAATTTGAAGTAGGTTTTCGAAAGGAAATCGGAAAACTCATTGGTTTTCAAAGGAAAAATTGCATGTAATTGTAGGTGTCACCACTCATCCGGAAACATCACGGAGTAGGTATGAGAACAAAGCCGGTCTCCTGTCTTACTCACTATACATTTTCCAGCCACTTTTTTTTAGTTTTATTAGTGTATCATTGTAGTTGCGTATAACGGGATAGCGTATAGAGAGTAGTGGGGTAGCTGGTAGTAGGTTGTGATAACTGGTTAAGCGGGTAGCGTGTGTAAGTAATGGGTAGTGGGTAGCGGGATTGCGGGTAACTGGGTATAACGGGGTAGCGGGTAGACGGTAGTGGAGTAGCGGGTGGTATGGTAGCGGGCTACACAAGTCCAGGTCTTTTTTATATCGATTGAGGCAGTACGAAGTCTGTCGGGTCAGCTAGTAGTTCAATATAAAAGCTTACACTAGGGGTTCTTTAAATGTCGTTTTTAAATTTCTTTCAAATTATCTAAGAGTTAAAGAAGATGTTAAGGTTTCTTGTTTTTTTTTTTTTTTTAGATGGACGAGCCTGTGCCATATTCTACATCATACACAGTCTTCTTGTGCCAACGGCCAAAATTATCACTGGAACTGGATCACAAAAGGCCACTGCCCGTTTTTCAATTCGGGACTCGCAGGCAAGCTTTTTTCTGATTGGACAAACGGTAGCGGCTTGCGAGGAAGAGGTTCTTAGAAGGCAAAATGCCAAAAAATGCATCCAACCCCTAATACTCATCACTGGGACAGTCCTGGATCCGAAAGAAATAATAGTTTATTTCGACGGCGTCAAATTTAAGGTTAATTCCATTGTTGGAGCAATAGATATTTGCTTTAAAACGTTTAATTTGTTTAATTTGGAATACCCCTTGGCGTCAAGCTTGGTGTGGTATTTTATCCAAATCTTTTTTTATAACATTGAAACTTGCTACGACAAAAAAAGTCCTAAAGTAAATTCACTTATTAGTAAGTTAAAATAGGTTAAGTTCTATATGAAAAAAATAAATAAATAAATAAACACATTCTTTTTTCTTAACTGCTAGCTTGTTTTATTTATTTACAGTTTATTTACAGAGATGTATAGAACATTTTTAAAAACTTAATTCATGGACTGTTTCATTTATTTCTCTCGACCAAGGCTCATAGTTCATGCAAATACATATTTATTTCAGGCAAAAAAACTACACACCAAAGTGATGCAAATGGATATGTTTCCCAGATACTGTCATTTCATAAAAAAATTGATAGTGTGAGGCTTAGGTACTATGAAGAATATTTGTGAATTCAAATATTTTTATTCTTCAAGTTGAAGAAATTATTTATTTGAATTGAAGAATCATAGTAATCATATTGAAGATTTTTGAAGAAACGGTAGTTAAAATGACCACCTCTTTTCTCAAATTGAAGAATATTTCTTTAAAATGAAGAAATATTCATTGATTTAAATATGTTGATTAGTCAAAAGGAAGAATATTTCTTCATTATGAAGAAACGGTAGTTAAAATGATTACCTCTTTTCTCAAATTGAAGAATATTTCTTTAAAATGAAGAAATATTCATTTATTTAAATATGTTGATTAGTCAAAAGGAAGAATATTTCTTCATTATGAAGAAACGGTAGTTAAAATGATTACCTCTTTTTTCAAATTGAAGAATATTTCTTTAAATTGAAGAAATATTCATTAATTTAAATATGTTGATTAGTCAAAAGGAAAAATATTTCTTCATTATGAAGAAACGGTAGTTAAAATGATTACCTCTTTTCTCAAATTGAAGAATATTTCTTTAAAATGAAGAAATATTCATTAATTTAAATATGTTAATTAGTCAAAAGGAAGAATATTTCTTCATTATGAAGAAACGGCAGTTTAAATGATTACCTCTTTTCTCAAATTGAAGAATATTTCTTTAAAATGAAGAAATATTCATTAATTTAAATATGTTGATTAGTCAAAAGGAAGAATATTTCTTCATTATGAAGAAACGGTAGTAAAAATGATTACTTCTTTTCCCAAATTGAAGAATATTTCTTTAAAATGAATAATATTCTTAGTTGAATTGAAGAAATATTATTCACTTATATTATTCAATTTGACAAAATTTAGTTAATTTAACAGCGCTACGAAAATTTTTATTCATTTCTTCAAATTGACAAAGCTTCGTCAATAAGAAAATATATTCGTCAAATCAACGGATAGGAGGTGTTGACCGTATATTGATCACCCTTTCTTCAAATCTACATGCTTTTTCTTCAATATAACCACCAAATTTGGTTCAGTGTAAAGACGAACATTCTCAAGTCCTCTAATCTTGGCCACCAACAACGAAGAACTGCAGAAGGTCTCCTCGAAGAATTTGCAGACATCTTTTCGTCATCGCAAGGGAAATATGGCAGAACACAACTGGTTCAACATCGAATCAACACCGGGGATGCAAAGCCGATCCGTCAACCTGCTAGACGCCTTCCACTAGCCAAACAAGGTGAGGTTGAAGAACTGATAACCACCATGAAAGAAGAGGGTCTGATCGAAAACTCTAAAAGCCCTTGGGCGTCTCCAGTTGTCCTGGTAAAGAAGAAAGACGGATCAACCCGCTTTTGCGTAGACTATCGAAGGTTGAATGATGTGACCAAGAAGGATAGCTACCCTCTGCCTAGGATCAGTGATACTCTGGACGCTATGGAAGGAGCACAATGGTTCTCAACGTTGGACCTGAAAAGTGGATACTGGCAAGTAGAAATCCATCCTGAAGACAAAGAGAAGACAGCGTTCTCGACAGGAAACGGACTGTGGCAGTTCAAAGTGATGCCTTTTGGACTGTGCAATGCTCCAGTGACTTTTGAGCGCCTTATGGAATGTGTCCTGCAAGGACTCACATGGAAGTCTTGCCTGGTCTATTTGGATGACGTCATCGTATACGGGAAAACATTTGACGAACATTGCACAAATCTGAGAGCCGTGTTTCAAAGACTTCGAGAAGCCCACCTCAAGCTCAATCCAGAAAAGTGTTCACTCTTCAAAACCGAAGTGAAATACCTGGGACATATCATCTCATCCCAAGGAGTTAAGACGGATCCTGATAAGGTTGACACCGTGAAGAATTGGCCAACACCACAGGACAAACACCAACTCCGAAGCTTTCTGGGTCTAGCCACCTACTATAGGCGCTTTGTCAAAAACTTTGCTGAGATCGCCAAGAGTCTACATCAGCTAACGGAAAAGGGAAAGCAGTTTAAATGGTCAGGTGAGTGCGAGCGCAGCTTTCAAGAGCTCAAGCAACGCTTGTGTAATGCACCAGTGCTGACCTACCCGACTCCAGGAAAACCGTTCATCATTGATGCTGATGCCAGCAATGTCGGGATTGGTGCTGTATTGTCACAGGTACATGATGGCGAAGAAAAGGTGGTTGCCTATTACAGCAAGGTACTCTCGAAGTCGGAAAGAAACTATTGTGTGACCAGAAGAGAACTTCTTGCACTGATTTTGGCAACAAAGCACTTCCATAAGTATCTCTATGGACAGAAGTTTCTTCGCCGAACCGACCATGGAGCACTAAACTGGCTTTTGAATTTCAAGAATCCAGAGGGTCAAGTGGCGAGATGGATTGAGAGGCTGCAGACGTACGATTATGAAATTCAACATCGGAAGGGGAAGCTTCACTCAAATGCTGATGCACTGTCTCGGAGACCATGTAAGCAAGACTGTAAGCATTGCAGACGCCAAGAAGAAAAAGAAGTGGTAACTGTCCAACGAACCAGAACCGATCCCATTTATGGCTGGAGCAACGACGAGATGAGGAAGGCTCAACAAGAGGACCCAGATATTGAACCCATCCTCGCATGCAAGGAACACCAGGAAAAACCAGAATGGGCTGATATCTCCGACAGAAGTCCGGCTCTGAAGGCCTATTGGGCACAGTGGGATTCGTTGCATGTCCAAGAAGGTGTCCTTCGACGTAAGTGGGAATCAGCAGATGGAAAGTCCTATGTAATGCAGCTAGTCTTACCAAGATCGAAGATTATGGACGTTCTGCGAGAGATGCATGATGGAGTTTCGGGAGGCCATCTAGGAGTAAACAAGACGCTAGAAAAGGTTCGACAACGATTCTATTGGCTACATGCAAGGGAGGATGTCGAGAAGTGGTGCCGAAAATGTGATACCTGTGCTGCCACCAAAGGCCCAAACAAAAAGAATCACAGCCAAATGCAGCAGTATAATGTCGGATCACCCTTTGAAAGGATTGCAATAGACGTGGCGGGTCCATTTCCGGAAACAAATAATGGAAATCGTTATATTCTGGTTACTTCAGCAAGTGGCCTGAAGCATACGCCATACCGAATCAAGAAGCCAAAACAGTCGCAGACCAAATTGTGTTCAACTGGGTGAGCAGATTCGGTGTTCCATTAGAACTGCATTCCGACCAGGGAAGGAATTTTGAATCAAACATTCCAGGAAGTTTGTGGGCTTCTTCACATCAAGAAGACAAGAACAACACCACTCCACCCACAATCTGATGGCATGGTCGAACGGTTCAACCGAACCCTTAAGGAACATCTTTGCAAAGTTGTGGACGACAACCAGCGAGATTGGGACCGACACATTCCACTGTTTTTGATGGCGTATCGAAGTGCAAGACATAGCTCAACTGGCCATACACCGTCTGAGATTTTGATGGGAAGGAACATCAGATTGCCGAGTGGAATTAAATTTGGATGTCCCACGTCGGAACCGCAAGCCGAGGATGACTACTTGGATGACCTCAGAGAAAGACTCCTTCAGATCCACGACGATACTAGGTCAAAAATAAAGATGTTCAGTGACCGAATGAAGACACGCTACGATATACGAGCGACAACAACAGAGTTCCAAGCAGGAGATCGAGTGTGGCTTTACAATCCCCATCGACAAAAAGGGTTGTCACCGAAACTTCAACGGGACTGGGAAGGTCCATATACAGTGATTAGCAAAATCAACGACGTCATGTACCGGATACAAAAAGGAGTCAGAGGTAAACTTAAAGTCGTACATCGCGACCGACTACATCGCTACAGTGATGATGAAGATGATGGATTTGTTCGGGACGATCAATCCTAAGGAGGGGGCAATGTAATGTGTATACACTTTATTTATCTCATACGCTCTGTATCTCCTTCTATTGTAATGTCTAATACTAATGTGTATACTTTATTATCTCTTACTCTCTGTATCTCTTTCTATATTTAATGTACACACTTTTCTTACTCTCTTTACTTACTCTGTATCTCTTTCTATATTTAATGTACACACTTTTCATTACTCTCTTTACTTACTCTGTATCTCTTGTTTATTTAATGTACATACTCTCTTTACTTAATATCGTTTAATTGTAGTAGTAAACACTCGTGAGGGGCAATAATTAATTAAGATTAAGAGAAACTTTTTGTTTAGCATTAAGAACGTTAGCCCCTACAAAAAATCCCAGTATTTTCTCTCGAACTTTCAGCTTCCCCAAGAACCAATAGGAGCCAATAGTAGTTTCTAGAACCCATCATTTTTGATATAAATAGCCGTTTGGTGGCGAGGCGAATTAGTTAATTGTGAACTGCGATAAAGAAAAGTACTCTGTGTTTGCAAAGTTATAATTGAAAGTGTTGAATAAATAAGTTTGTGAGTGATTTGAATAAAGTGAATTTGTGTTTTATTTAAAAAGTGAATAAGTTTTATTTGTCGGACCAAGCCGAATATTACAATACTGATGAAATATTAAAAATTATTGCTTTTTCTATTAAAAAGTCCTTTTATTAAATTTTAAATAAGGCATGCAGTTAAATGAAAATTTCGTTGAAAAATTCAAAAAATTCTCGTTCTTCCAGTGTGTTTTTACTATTTCACAAAAATCCTTATTTGCTAACTTTCCCGTAAGATTGTCCCTAAAATTTTATAAAAATTCATTCAGGAGTGAGCGGATAAAGAGTCTTTACCGGACATACAAACAAAAGAATGCACCTTAAATTTCATGCAAAAACTTGATTTTAGGTCTTGAATTTCTTCGTGCTCTCGCAGAGTTTTCCGAATTCCCAATAAATTTTTTTTCCATTTTTCCATTTGTAAAATCAGTGCACCCACAATAACAATTTTCCCTTTGAAAACCAATGAGTTTTCCGAGTTTTTCATTAAGAACTTTCTGTTTTCCATTCGAAAACAAACTTTGAAATAAAAACTTCCTTGGTTTTTCCAATTTTCCCTTTCTTCCATGTGGTTTTTCTATTTTGTTTTTTTTTTCACACAAATCATCACTGAATACCAGTATTAACCATGAAAATTTCACAAATATCTGTTGGACCATTTCGGAGTTTATAAGAGACATACAAACAAACAAACACACTTCCATTTTTATATATGTATATATAATATATAGATAAAGATATATAGATGACTGCTCTGCCCTTCAATAATTTTTGTTTGGTTTCTTATTGTTGCCCGCTTTTCAAAAACTTTCGTGGGCTCTTATGAAACGACTTTGCTAAAGATCACCACATAATCGAATGCATAGTTTACGATCCTATGAGGGGCAAAATAATGATTTTGGGATCAAAAAATTTTAAACCCATTCCAACGAATAGAATCTAAACTTCCTTTTTGTACGTGCCCTCCAAGAGGTAGCCCTAAACTTTTTTTTTGTCCTTTTTTCTGGCATCCAATAATTGTAGTTTGTAGATCTCAAGTTGCAACCTACTCTTCTTTAGAAAAAGAATTTGTTGCTCTTGTTTTTTCCAACTGATTCACTTTTGTTGCGAGCGTCATTGTTGCTATAGGCATATTTAAAAAAAATCTTTCGAAAGGATAAAATGTTTTATCTTACATTTTTAATTTCTTATCGGCGCGCCACGCGTTGGATTTGGGTTGTTTTTCTCTGAATAGTTTTTTCAAAGAAATCAGCAGTAATTCACTTCAATTTGACGATTCCTTGCCAATAATATAAATTTTTATGGTATCAAGATCTGTTAATACGCAAGACTTTAAGCCCATTTCGATGTGGCAAAACTTGTTCGACAGTAGCTACCTATTATTTATGCCGTAGGTATCAATGTCAAATTAGATTTTGTCTGAATACGGAATGGTCGTTTTGTATTTGAATGCATTTGTCATTAGTGTCAATGTTTCTTGTTGGCCTTTGAACACATCCATAATGGTGAAACTTTTACTATTCCAGACGTTTTGATATGTTTTATTGGATTTTCATTTACAGAATGATAGAAGGCGACCACGACCAGATTAGTAGGTCTATCTATCTCTATCTCTATCTCTATCTCTATCTTTTTTTCAAAAAAAAAAATGTAGAAGTAGGGCCAGTTTTCATTCTATTTAGACTCTTCTTTTAAGAATGGTATTTCGCAAATGTTTCCATTTACAGCAGCAAATGGTTCGAACTTCGAAGAGTATGAATTTCCTTACTTTTCACCTCGCTATCACAATGAGCCTCTATTACATATACATAGTTTTATAGAAAATGTCAGCAGCCACCAGTTTGATCTAAAAGCCACCCAAATCTATTATCATTCTTAATAACTCTACCAAAATCCGCCAAAAAATTAATTGAAATGATCCTTCCCTTCAATCCTGACCGTTCAAATTGCTGAAGTTTGAAATTCAAACAAATTAGCAAAACCAATGTTTGTTACTTAAGCTTTCTCGAACTGTAAAAATTGCATTCATTTTGATTTTCAAATCTTTTCTTCAATCCTACGAAAAAAAAATCAAAACAAATTTTGTTAAAAGAACTATCTTCAGTGTCACGGAAGTGATAAGGAATTCTTTCTTTAATATTAACGGTAATAAAATCAAGTTAGATATATGTATATAATTTAGTTTAAAAGCGATAGGTTCGCTCGATGTTACCCGTCCCGTCGCGCTCCGCTGCTTGTCGCTGACCTGGGTTTTTTGTATAGAAACAGCTCCGAATTTCTCTCCCCCAAAAAAGTTGGGTCTGCATTTCGGCAGTCAGCTCAGTGTACTTCCCGTCCCGATGCGAGCACTCAATACATACATATGTATGGAACTGTGGAAATGCACCGGGCGAAAAAAATGTGACATCGAACAGCTCAGTGCGAAATTTGAGCGCCACAGAGCGGCCCAGAGCGCATCTCGAACAAACCTGATGATTTCTAGCCTTCCTCGCCTTCTTCTGTGTTGCCTTCTTCCTCGTACAAAAAATAATACATTTTCATAAGAAATTGTTTTCGATTTGATGTTGTTTTCGAGCAAAATTGAGTACTTAAATATTGATCAGCTTAGCTTATTTGTTCGTACAGTGAAAAAAAAATATTTTTTTTAAACATTAGCACCGTTTGTCATTTGATTGCATTTGAAAAATATACATTTTATTTTTGCTAAACCTTCTACCCTAAAACCTCTTGCATTTTGAGAAAAAATTAGGAAAATCGGTCAACCAGTGTGCCCGGTCAGCGAACGAACACAAAAATTAGGCTGTTCTTTTATATATATAGATATCTTTTCAAACTTTATTTTTTTGATATTAATATTATTTCTGGACTATGAAGAGATAAAAATAAAACAAATATGTTAAAAATAGTAAACATTTTTAATGTTTATTAGCATTTTAACAAAAATTGTACGTTTTTAATAACTTGAGGATACCACCTTTCTACTGTTAGCATTATAAAAAAAAAACTTAACAAAAAACTTCTTATTGCCTTTTATTAAGGGGCTTAATGATTTTGGGAACAAAAATAAATAAAAATAACTCAACAAAATTTGTCCCATTGAGATCCCAGTCCAATCGTTTAGACGACGTCCCGAACCACGTGGGGTTTGTAACACCCTGCCAATCTTTGAGAGCGGCCGTGAGCTGCGCATCCAACACTTCCTATAAATGACTGTTACTATGCGATCCAGCAATGTCTTTTCTCCAGCTACACGACGTTTCGTGGAATTTGCGCTGCCGTTTAAAAAGATACAACGATTTTTGTTTCGCTGGGGTCTATTAAACCCCACGTGGTGCACGGAGGGTGAACAAGGTCCTGCCGTACAATGGACGCCGTGGCACCGGTGTCGATGGTAGCCAAATATTTTTTGCCGTTTATACTTGCTTCCACGGTCAGGCTCTTGTTGTCACGTTTCGTTTGAAAAACCTGGATGTCGTTTCTGGGGCCATCGATACCAGAAACCAGCTTCTGCCCCTTGAAGTTGGTTCTTATTCGTTTCCCGGGTGGGAAACAGCTTCGGAAGCAACGTTGTTGGTGTTACTTTGACTTGTTGAGTAAGTTCTGTTTCCACAGTGTTGACATGAGGTTCGTCTTCGCGGTAATCTGCAATGTCGTTGAAGATGCCCAGTCTTGTTGCAGTTCCAGCATCGTGCTGGACCGTCTCGCTGACTCCTTTCCAGAGTAGCCTTCTGACAAGAGCATTCTTGGACTTCCAATTCTCTCACGCGATGCACGTTTTGGGAAGCTTGTTCTGCGGCTTCCATTGTTAGAGCGAAAGCCAATGCTTCTGGTAGTGTTTGCTTTCCGGCAGTGCGAATAGCCCTTTGGAGATTTATATCGCCCACAGCTCTTACAAAGGCTTCAACAGCAAGTTGATTTATTATCTCGTTGCCAGCTGTTGGGTATGCCAGGTGAACTAATCGCTCGATATCTGCCTGAAGCTGCTGCAGAGTTTCACCTCTTTTCTGTGCCCTGTTGTTTAGTTGTACTCGGAAGACTTCTGTCATGTGGCTATCCCCAAACCGCTGTTCGATTGCGTTTACCAGAACTTTGAAGTCACCGTTCTTCTCTGCTGGGATGGTTTGTAGCAGTTCAGCAGCTGCTCCTCTCAAGGCAAGCGTAAGAGCAATGTATTTTTCGTCATCGTCCCAGACGTTTGTTAACGCTGCTGCTTCAAACTGTTTCTTGTAGATTGACCATGGTATCTGACCATCAAAGCTTGGAGGATTCACTTCTCTCTTTCTTGAGCACTCACCAGAAGTTTCTCGAGCTTTCATCTTTCGCACTTTTTCTAGTTCATTGGTGATGGTTTCGATTTGTTCGTCCATTTTATCTAAACGTGCATTAGTCGTTGAATTTTGTTTTTCGACACGCTCATCGAGAGTATTGATTTTGTCTTCGAAGTCCGCAAACCTGCCTTCTAAAAGGTTTCTCTGTTCGTCAAACCACTCTAGAATATTCTGCTGTTCTTGCTTTTGGTCACTTCTTTGGGCTTCTAGTTGTTTGAGAACATTCTCTTGTTCGTTCTTCTGCTCGTTTCTTTGAGTTTCTAGTTGCTTCCGAACATCATTTCTTTGAGCTTCTCCTTGTTTTGAGTTTCTTGCTTCTTTTGATTCTCTTCAAATTTGGCTAAAAGAAGAGATATCATGTCAGATACGGCAGTTGTATTTACCTCTTGCACTTTTGCTTCCACTTCGAAAGCAAACGTATCTGGGTCTTCATTTTGTTCTTCCAGATATTCTTGTAGCCGTTTTACGAGTTCGTTTTTATATCCTGCCCCACTTAAGCCACGTTTGCTTAATTCGGCCTTTAGCTCAGGGACAGTTAAGTCTTTCAAAACTTTACTCATTTTTTTTTTTAATTTTAAACTTCACTATTTCACACTGTTTTATTCTCAATAAGTTTTAATCCCTTATTCTGACACCAATGTAATATTCGGCTTGGTTCGACAATTAAAACTTATTCACTTTTTAAATAAAACACAAATTCACTTTATTCAAATCACTCACAAACTTATTTATTCAACACTTTCAATTATAACTTTGCAAACACAGTATCTTTACTTTATCTCAGTTCACAATCAATTAAATTGCCTCGCCGCCAAACGGCTATTTATATAACAAAAATGATGGGTTCTAGAAACTACTATTGGTTCCTATTGGTTCTTGGAGAAGTTGAATGTTCTGGAACATTACTCCACTTAGAAATAAAAATACTGGGATTACTTTTTGTAGGGGCTAACGTTCTTAATGCTTAACCTTCCTATACTCGCGCATTGGTCTCTCAGACCGACAAATCATTAATTCTTAGTTTTCTTGAAAAATAAAATCGCTGTCTTTTTGAAATTCTGAATAGCTTCCTAAATAAGTATTTTCTTTCGATTAGATGGGCGCAAGCGCACCTGTTAGGTAGACTTGTTGCATATTTTGTTAGTTTTCGGTCTGTCAGACCGACGCGAGTACAGGTGTTAGAGTTTTTGGTTAAGTAATTTTCAAATTTTAGAAGAAACAGTGGGTGGTAAATTTTGTATTACGTTAGGGGTGTTTATATTTTGCATATGCTTATGTGTATGTATATACTTTATATATGTGTATATATATATATTTTACATATACAACAGTTCTAGGAACCGTTTTGAATTGGTTTTTTGACCATGCACTAATGGTATGTTCAGATTGCTACGATTTGAACAATTATGAAAACTAAATCTCTTTTTATACTTTTTTATAATTATTGTTATTTGTTTTCAATGAATAAATAATTTTTTTTTATTTTTTATTGAGACAAATATTTATTTTTATTTTATAAGTTAAGGTCCAAAAAAAAACTGAATTTTTTGAGAGGCTTGCATAAAATGTAATTGCTACCTAATAAAGTTCAAAGTTGCTATGTTTTTCTATGTGTTTCATTTAAATATATTACTTTCTTTAAAATAAACCGCAAAAACAATTTGGAAAATACATATTCACGAAAATGTAGACGAGATAAGATTTCGGTCTGAGAGACCGTGCGCGAGTATACGTGTACTGTCAAAACGCGCGAGTATAGAAAGGTTAATAAAAAGTTTCTCTTAATCACTAGGTACTGCCCCTCACAAGTGTTTACTACTACAATTAAACGATATTAGAGTTAAAGAGATACAGAGTAAGTAAAGAGAGTAAGAAAAGTGTGTACATTAAATATAGCAAGAGATACAGAGCGTAAGAGATAATAAAGTATACATATTTTTAGACATTAAAATAGAAGGAGATACAGAGCGTATGAGATAATAAAGTATACACATTAGACATTACAATAGAAGGAGATATAGAGCGTATGAGATAAATAAAGTGTATAGACATTACAGTATGTTAATACCTGGTAATTCTCTTTTGTTCATTTTTAAGCCTTATGGATAACATTTGTAACTATACCAGGTAGATATGTATGTGCGGAATAAAATTCATAAAAAATTTACGATTCAGATAATTGTAGGATCCATGAATCATGATTACAATAAAGGTCTTTAATAATGTT
>CALSBU010000005.1:0-30909 GCA_943590905.1 Sphaerophoria taeniata
GCAAAAAATTACTATTTTGAAAAATTACTATTTTTTGCCGTTTTGTCCTCAATTTCCTAAGATTCTTCGCTCCTATTGGCCTCAGCCTAATGTTATATAGCTTAAATCCTTCCTTAATGAAAGATCTATTCAAAACAAAAAGAATTGTTCGATTTCATTTAGTAGTTGATGAGATAAGCGCGTTTATACGCAAAAAATTACTATTTTGAAAAATTACTATTTTTTGCCGTTTTTTCCTCAACTTCCCAAGATTCTTCGCTCCTATTGGCGTCAGCCTAATGTTATATAGCTTAAATCCTTCCTTAATGAAAGATCTATTCAAAACAAAAAGAATTGTTCGATTTCATTTAGTAGTTGATGAGATAAGCGCGTTTATACGCAAAAAATTACTATTTTGAAAAATTACTATTTTTTGCCGTTTTTTTCCTCAACTTCCCAAGATTCTTCGCTCCTATTGGCCTCAGCCTAATGTTATATAGCTTAAATCCTTCCTTAATGAAAGATCTATTCAAAACAAAAAGAATTGTTCGATTTCATTTAGTAGTTGATGAGATAAGCGCGTTTATACGCAAAAAGTTACTATTTTGAAAAATTACTATTTTTTGCCGTTTTCTCCTCAACTTCCCAAGATTCTTCGCTCCTATGGCCTCAGCCTAATGTTATATAGCTTAAGTCCATCCTTAATGAAAGATCTATTCAAAACAAAAAGAATTCTTCGATTTCATTTAGTAGTTGATGAGATAAGCGCGTTTATACGCAAAAAATTACTATTTTGAAAAATACTATTTTTTTTGCCGTTTTCGCCTCAACTTGCCAAGATTCTTCGCTCCTATTGGCCTCAGCCTAATGTTTATAGCTTAAATCCTTCCTTAATGAAAGATCTATTCAAAACAAAAAGAATTGTTCGATTTCATTTAGTAGTTGATGAGATAAGCGCGTTTATACGCAAAAAATTACTATTTTGAAAAATTACTATTTTTTGCCGTTTTTTCCTCAACTTCCCAAGATTCTTCGCTCCTATTGGCCTCAGCCTAATGTTATATAGCTTAAATCCTTCCTTAATGAAAGATCTATTCAAAACAAAAAGAATTGTTCGATTTCATTTAGTAGTTGATGAGATAAGCGCGTTTATACGCAAAAAATTACTATTTTGAAAAATTACTATTTTTTGCCGTTTTTTTCCTCAACTTCCCAAGATTCTTCGCTCCTATTGGCCTCAGCCTAATGTTATATAGCTTAAATCCTTCCTTAATGAAAGATCTATTCAAAACAAAAAGAATTGTTCGATTTCATTTAGTAGTTGATGAGATAAGCGCGTTTATACGCAAAAAATTACTATTTTGAAAAATTACTATTTTTTGCCGTTTTTTCCTCAACTTCCCAAGATTCTTCGCTCCTATTGGCCTCAGCCTAATGTTATATAGCTTAAATCCTTCCTTAATGAAAGATCTATTCAAAACAAAAAGAATTGTTCGATTTCATTTAGTAGTTGATGAGATAAGCGCGTTTATACGCAAAAAATTACTATTTTGAAAAAATTACTATTTTTTGCCGTTTTTTTCCTCAACTTCCCAAGATTCTTCGCTCCTATTGGCCTCAGCCTAATGTTATATAGCTTAAATCCTTCCTTAATGAATGGTCTATTCAAAACAAAAAGAATTGTTCGATTTCATTTAGGGGTTTGATGAGATAAGCGCGTTTATACGCAAAAAATTACTATTTTGAAAAATTACTATTTTTTGCCGTTTTTGCCTCAACTTCCCAAGATTCTTCGCTCCTATTGGCCTCAGCCTAATGTTATATAGCTTAAATCCTTCCTTAATGAAAAATCTATTCAAAACAAAAAAAAAAATTGTTCGATTTCATTTAGTAGTTCCTGAGATAAGCGCGTTTATACGCAAAAAATTACTATTTTGAAAAATTACTATTTTTTGCCGTTTTTTCCCTCAACTTCCCAAGATTCTTCGCTCCTATTGGCCTCAGCCTAATGTTATAAAGCTTAAATCTTTCCTTAATGAAAGATCTATTCAAAACAAAAAGAATTGTTCGATTTCATTTAGTAGTTCCTGAGATAAGCGCGTTTATACGCAAAAAATTACTATTTTGAAAAATTACTATTTTTTGCCGTTTTTCCTCAACTTCCCAAGATTCTTCGCTCCTATTGGCCTCAGCCTAATGTTATATAGCTTAAATCCTTCCTTAATGAAAGATCTATTGAAAACAAAAAGAACTTTTGGATTTCATTTAGTAGTTCCTGAGATAAGCGCGTTTATACGCAAAAAATTACTATTTTGAAAAATTACTATTTTTTGCCGTTTTTTCCTCAACTTCCCAAGATTCTTCGCTCCTATTGGCCTCAGCCTAATGTTATATAGCTTAAATCCTTCCTTAATGAAAGATCTATTCAAAACAAAAAGAATTGTTCGATTTCATTTAGTAGTTCCTGAGATAAGCGCGTTTATACGCAAAAAATTACTATTTTGAAAAATTACTACTTTTTGCCGTTTTTTTCCTCAACTTCCCAAGATTCTTCGCTCCTATTGGCCTCAGCCTAATGTTATATAGCTTAAATACTTCCTTAATGAGAGATCTATTCAAAACAAAAAGAACTTTTGGATTTCATTTAGTAGTTCCTGAGATAAGCGCGTTTATACGCAAAAAATTACTATTTTGAAAAATTACTATTTTTTGCCGTTTTTTCCTCAACTTCCCAAGATTCTTCGCTCCTATTGGCCTCAGCCTAATTTTATATAGCTTAAATCCTTCCTTAATGAAAGATCTATTCAAAACAAAAAGAATTGTTCGATTTCATTTAGTAGTTGATGAGATAAGCGCGTTTATACGCAAAAAATTACTATTTTGAAAAATTACTATTTTTTGCCGTTTTTTCCTCAACTTCCCAAGATTCTTCGCTCCTATTGGCCTCAGCCTAATGTTATATAGCTGTTGGCGATGAATCGAAGAATCCAGCAGAGCAATAAGGAATGTATAATATTAATTTAATCGTTATAATATAATTTATTTGTTACCAAATACCAACTGTCCTGGGTGACGATCGAATCCAAAAAAAGATCGAGCCCATGACAAATTTTCCATTAGAAGCTTACATTAGAAGTTTACAATGTTCGAATTAGAGTGAAATTATTAAGGAGAAAGAAAGATTACTGTTAAGCGTATTCTACATATTTTATAAAGAGATTGAGTGACTTTTAAGTTTCTTCTTTTACATTTTATAGGGTATAACAGGCAATGTTAGGAAATTTAAGTTTTGTTTTTCAAATTAGTTTTGTAATACGATATAAAATAATTATGATGTAAAATAGGATGACATAATCCGAAACATCCCGCCCCCCCTGGAACGAGTTTCAGGATTTCGGTAATGGTGCCAGTTTGGTGATGGGCCGAAGGTAGGTGCCATTTGCTGTCCTCACAGTTGCTACACGTATTAACTTGTCTTTTCCCGGGTGAACTTCTTCGACTCTTCCGAGAATCCACTTTGTAGGGGGTTGGTTTGGCTCCTTGATAACGACTAGGTCTCCGACCTGCAACGATTGTCCCCTTTGTTGCCACTTTGGCCTTTCTTGTAGTGAGGTGATATACTCGGACTGCCATCTTTTCCAGAAGCCCTGGACCATGCATTGGAGATGTTGCCACTGAGATAGACGGTTGATAGGTACATCCAGATAACTTTGCTCGGGAACAGCAGTTAGAGGCTCACCTATAAGAAAATATCCTGGGGTTAGTGGATTTAAATCGTCATCAGAAATTTCACAAATAGGACGAGAATTCAAAATGGATTCAATTTGTATAAGAACAGTGTAGAGCTCTTCAAACGTTAGAATCGAGGATCCAACAACTCTTCGCAGGTGCAGCTTTACGGATTTAACGCCAGCCTCCCACAACCCACCAAAATGAGGAGCTGAGGGGGGAATAAAATGCCAAGCTGTCCCGTCCATTGCCAGTTTTGTGGCAATATCTTCATTGTAGGCGTGTGACACAACTAGTTTCTGCATCTCGGTGAGGCAACGTCGGGCTCCTTGGAAATTCGTTCCGTTGTCGCTATATACATTTGAGCATCGACCACGGCGAGCAACAAAACGCTTGAACGCTGCAAAAAGGCCTCGGTCGTTAGGTCACTTACCAACTCCAAATGGGCAGCTTTGGTAGACATGTAAACGAAAATTGCAAAATATGCTTTGGAGAGTTTGGGCTTGCGTCCTTTAGACAATTTTATAGCAATGGGACCCGCGTAATCAACGCCGGTGTTAGTAAATGGCCGAGCAGGCTGAACTCGATACTCGGGTAGATCACCCATCAGCTGACTGGATGTTGCTTTTCGTTGTAGGAAACATGTTCGGCATTTTGCGACTACCTTCCTGATTAGAGCACGACTTCCCAGTATCCAATATCGTTGACGGATGATGGCAAACGTTTGAGACAAGCCAGGATGCAAATGGTTTTGATGAATGTCTTGTGCTATAAGAAGAGAAATTTTATCATTTGGCAAAATTACTGGGTGTTTTAAATTAAACGCAAGAGCCCTTCCCTGTCAATGAAAGGTGAGTAGCGAAGGAGTTTGGATTTTGAAGGGAGTTCATGATTTTTTAATAAACACCGAATTTCACTACCGAAATATTCACTTTGTATATTTTTAAGGACGCAGATTCTAGCACGTTGAATTTCATCAAATGAAAGGCTGTCGATTCTTTTGTTGAATTTATTAGGTTGAAGGTTTCGTGTAAATCGGATACATGATGCAATAACGCGAATCAAACGGTTCCATGAAGATACTCGTTCTGATAATGATGAGATTTGTTGGCAAATGTTAGGTTCAATGCATGACGAAAGCGCGACAATTTTCGTTGAACGTTTTTCTTCTGCGATAATATGTTCTTCCGATGGTGGTTGGACCAAGAACCTTGTTGTTGGCCATAGAGTCTGGGGTTGTAGCAACCAATCAGGACCGCTCCACCAAAGTTGATGATCACTTAGGGCCGATGGTAGAATTCCGCGTGAGGCACAGTCTGCAGGATTCATTTCTGAAGCGATGTAGTTCCAGGAATGTCGAGGAATTGTGTCGAGGATTGTGGCTGTGCGATTTGCTACGAATGCAGTCCAACGGCGAGGCGGAGAAGACAACCAATGAAGGACGATTTGTGAGTCACACCATGCAAAAATCTTACAGTCAATTGAAATCGATGCTTTTATCATGTTAAATAACCTCGTCAGAAGAAGAGCACCACAGAGCTCAAGTCGAGGAATCGAGACGGGTTTAAGTGGTGCTACCTTCGTTTTCGCTGCAATCAACGTAGATGTATATTCATGTTCCGAAATCTTACAACGTGCGTATATAACCGCTGAGTAGGCAACTGACGACGCATCCGAGAATCCATGGTATTCAAGGTTGTCAACCGATGGAAACAAAAAATCTTGGAATGTGAAGCTGTTCAAAGAAATGGAGCTCATTGCGATACGTTGTCCATTTCTCAGCCAACTGTTCTGGTAGTGCATCGTCCCAGCCTAAATTAAGATCACACGACCACAATTCTTGAAACATGATTTTAAACAAAATCACCGATGGTGCTAGAAAACCTAATGGATCGAATATGCTCGATATCTCGGATAGTAAAGAACGTCTTGTTGGTGGATAGACAATGCGAGGGGTGGACATACGAAACGAGAATTCATCTGAAGTTGGGCTCCAATGCAATCCCAAAACCTTCACTGTAGTCTTTGAGCGATCTGCATCAAACCACGAAAACTCACAATCTTCCTTAGGTAGTCCAGCAAGAAGAGGCCAGCAATTGGAATTCCATTTCCTTAGTTCCAGCTGAGCCTTGGATAAAAGGTCTACCAGTTGAGACTTCAGATCAATCAGATCTTCGATTGAGTTCGCGCCAGTCATGATATCGTCCACGTACACGTCTCGGAGGAGAACACAAGCTGCGAGTGGATATTGTGATTGATAATCGAGTGCAATCTGCTTCAAGACACGAACGGAGAGAAATGGAGCCGGTGCGGTTCCGTAGGTAACCGTTTTCAGCCTAAAATGTTCTATTTCGTCATTTGGATTCTCGCGCCAAACAATGCGTTGAAAGTCAGTGTCTCCGTCATCGACCCAAATTTGTCGAAACATCTTCACTACATCGGCCGTAAAAACATATTTATGTTGTCGATAACGAAGACAAACTCCAAACAAGTCTCTTTGAATCGGAGGCCCAATATGCAGTTGGCTATTCAACGATATTCCTAGTGAATCTTTAGAAGACCCATCAAACACGACACGTATTTTTGTTGAGAAACTATCGGGTTTCAACACCGCATGATGAGGAAGATAGAAATATTGCCCTTTAGGTAATAAAATTTCATTCGGCGGAACACGGGCCATGTGTCCAAGATTTAGATACTCTTTCATGAAGTTAGTATACGATTCATGCAATGTCTTGTCCCGTTGAAATCTTCTTTCCATAGAATGAAGCCGATTAATTGCAAGTTGAAGTGAGTCCCCGAATTGAACGCGAGGAAATTTAAATGGGAGATGAACTATGTATTTTCCGTCAGGAGATCGAGTAAAGGTGGTGCGAAAATGCTTTTCAGCTTCGTCTTCATTAATCCTTGAATTATCTGGTGTAAGTGCAACATTATCTAATTCCCAAAAACGTTGCAACATAGCATCAACATCGAGAGAAGTGTGAAGAGCAACAACTGATGGATCTGCGGCTGGAGAATTGAGCAACGAGCCTGATATGACCCAGCCAAAGGTTGTGTCTTGAGCTATAGGAACCCCTTCAGGGCCTTGAATTTGATTTCCTTTAAGAATGCACCAGAGGTTATCTGCTCCTAGCAGAATATCGATAGAACTAGGTACATTAAATGAAGGATCTGCTAAGTCCAAACCGCGAATATGAACAAATCGAGACAAATCGAATGCCTGTGGTGGCAAACATGACGTGAGTGTGGGCATGATGTATGCGTCAATGACCAAGGACGTTGAATTATAGCGAGAAGTTAATGCCATTGACACATAACCTTTTGTATAACCTGCGTTTGTTGACGATACCCCACTTATTGGAATGCGAGCATGCTTTCGAGGAAGCCCTAATCGCCGAACGAAGGATTCCAGCACAAACGAAATCTGAGATCCAGAATCTAGCAATATTCTGCAATCGTGTAGCCTTCCTTGACTGTCTTCTACTTTCGCCAAAATTGTTGGGAGTATAGTTTGCTTCTCACATCTGATATCAATGGAATGATTATTTACAATTGGTGCGACCGACAACGACGACGACGACGACGACGAAGGCGAAGAAGAACTACCAAGGTTTTGTTTGGACGACGATGGTGATGACTGAGTTGTCAAAACCGTAGGTTTCTGTGATGAATGAACGAGGGAATGGTGACGCGAATGGCACTCACGACAGCGAAATGAAGAAATACAACGAGAAACACCATGTCCCGGGCGGAGGCAATTGAAGCACAAAGAGTTCGACTTAACAAAAGACCGACGAGATTTGACATCTAGGGCGACAAACTGTGGGCACTGTTGCAAGTTATGTTCATTTTTACACTTCGGACATTTTAGCAAAGGTTTTACTTGAGAAGATTCAACAAAATGCGAACGAATGTTAGTTTGTTGTTTGTTCCGCGAAGCACTATGTCTTGTTACGACCGATTGACATGATTCTAACGCATTGCACCGTGATTCTAGAAAGGTAATGAGCTCATCAATTGTAGCATCATCTCGCGTTCCGATTTTCTCAGCCCAACTTTGTTTAGTATCTGTATCGAGTTTAGCCAAAAGTAAATGAATAAGCCAAGGGTCTCTACTGTTACTTTTTATCGAATTGAGTCCACGTATAACCTCATCGGCCGTATCTGCGATCTGCCTAAGAATTTTCACATTGCCCCCGATGGCCATAGGAAGTGAAAGAAAGGTCTCGATAAAGGACTGAATTATAAGCTGTGAGCGGTCGTATCGATGTTCTAAACGCTCCCATGCTTCGAAATAATTCGCTTCTGTCAGCGGAATGTGTTTGATGAGATCAAGTGCATGATCGCGAAGAAACGACTTTAAATAGTGAAATTTTTGGATAGACGTCAGGTTTGTCTTTTGATCTACCGATCCCGTAAACGAATCTCTAAATGAGGGCCAATCCTTATAATCTCCCGAAAACGGAGGAATGACTAGCTTCGGAAGTTGGATAGAGCAGCGCTCTGATGTCACATTAAGTTTTTCTAGAAAAACGGTTTGTTGTTTCGCAAGTTGTTCAACAACCGTGTCATCACTTTCAGAATTGGACGCCTCTTTTTAACTACGAATGCCTGCTGATAACTTTGCATTTGCCTAGAAAAAACGCACTTCGTATTCTGCATATTCCTTTTCATAACCTTCGACTTCTTTAAGTTCAACTGTTTCGAGAAGTATGTTATAGAAGGAACAAAACTCTGACCAGGCCTGATTTAAACCCTCAAGCCTTATCTCTAACATTTCAAGAGAAACCGAAGAAGAAAGCCCATTCACAAAATCACGTGCTCTAGATATACGTCCCTTAGCATTCCCGTATTTTTGCTTTAGCGACGTCATCGTTGAAACAAAGAACACCACAGCTTTTAGAAAAAATGTCTCAAATTACGTAATAACAAAAAATGTCTTGATTCACCCGGACAATTGTTTGAATTTTCAATCTATAGGTATACGGTAAACGGTTTGATTCGATAATTTACTTCGCTTGCTTTTAATCAAATCACGTGAATGTTAATACAAATATATGTATGTGCCCACGATTTAGGCATACATAATAAATCAAGCAGGCACACACAAATCACGACTTTTATTGTTTTTAAGTTCAGCGGACTGTATATTTTTAAATAAAAATGTTCAAATTTCCTGGTTTAATTTTAAAATCCGGCTCGAAGGACCAATAAATGTTGGCGATGAATCGAAGAATCCAGCAGAGCAATAAGGAATGTATAATATTAATTTAATCGTTATAATATAATTTATTTGTTACCAAATACCAACTGTCCTGGGTGACGATCGAATCCAAAAAAAGATCGAGCCCATGACAAATTTTCCATTAGAAGCTTACATTAGAAGTTTACAATGTTCGAATTAGAGTGAAATTATTAAGGAGAAAGAAAGATTACTGTTAAGCGTATTCTACATATTTAATAAAGAGATTGAGTGACTTTTAAGTTTCTTCTTTTACATTTTATAGGGTATAACAGGCAATGTTAGGAAATTTAAGTTTTGTTTTTCAAATTAGTTTTGTAATACGATATAAAATAATTATGATGTAAAATAGGATGACATAATCCGAAACAATAGCTTAAATCCTTCCTTAATTAAAGATCTATTCAAAACAAAAAGAATTGTTCGATTTCATTTAGTAGTTCCTGAGATAAGCGCGTTTATACGCAAAAAATTACTATTTTGAAAAATTACTATTTTTTGCCGTTTTTTCCTCAACTTCCCAAGATTTTTCGCTCCTATTGGCCTCAGCCTAATGTTATATAGCTTAAATCCTTCCTTAATGAAAGATCTATTCAAAATAAAAAGAATTGTTCGATTTCATTTAGTAGTTGATGAGATAAGCGCGTTTATACGCAAAAAATTACTATTTTGAAAAATTACTATTTTTTGCCGTTTTTTCCTCAACTTCCCAAGATTCTTCGCTCCTATTGGCCTCAGCCTAATGTTATATAGCTTAAATCCTTCCTTAATGAAGGTTAGGTTAGGTTAGGTTTGAGTGGCTGTCCAGATGTTGTTGACTCACTTAGACCTCAAGGGTCCGTTGTGATACCATAAAATACTCATGGGAGAGTAATGAGCTTAAACAAACCAATTCGTGCTTCTAATGAAGTTAGAGAGACATTTTGTGTCGATTGTTGCCAGTTCACTGGTGTTATCGAAGAAGTGATTACCTAGAAAGCTGTTCCTTCTAATGGAGAGTGCTGGACATGTACATAGAAGGTGTTGGACTGTCTCCTCTTCCTCCTCGTCCATGCAGCTTCTACAGAAGTCATTTGTGTAGACCCCTAGCCTCAGAGCATGTCTGCCTATGAGGCAGTGTCCTGTTATTACTCCAATTGTAGAGCTTATATTTTGTCTGCTCAGGGATATCAAGCCTTTTGACCGTTTTAAGTCTATGCTTGGCCATATTTGCTTTGTTGCTAGGCAGGTGGTACCCTGCGACCATCTAGCATTGGTTGATTCTAGAGCATATTGTTTGAGAAGATATTTGCATGTAGCGAGTGGTATTCCTATGTTGTGTTTTTGTCTAACATTGGGCAGAAGTGTTCCGTTTTTGGCGAGCTCGTCGGCTTTGCAATTTCCCGGAATGTCTCTGTGGCCCGGCACCCAAATGAGGTGAATATTAAACTGTTCCGTCATCTCATTCAGAGATGATCGACAATCGTGGACTATTTGAGAGTTTATGGAGACAGACGCGAGAGATTTGAGAGCGGCTTGGCTGTCCGAGAAGATTCGTATATCCTTGCAAGATATAACGTTTTCTTTGAGCCAGGATAGTGCCTCTTTAATCGCCATTACTTCTGCCTGGAATACACTACATTGATCGGGAAGTCTGTATGATAGACTGAGATTCAGTTGTTCTGAATAGATACCACTTCCAACTCCGCAGTCGGTCTTTGAACCGTCTGTATAGAAGTGTATCGCGTTGTCTTCCAGGGGTCTTTCTTCTTCCCAGGAGGATCTTGAAGGGATAGAGACATGGAAGCTTTTACCGAACACCATTTTTGGGGTGGTATAATCTAAGCGATCTGGGATAGATCTGAAATTGTCTAGAATAGTAGTATGACCAGTATTGTTACTGTTCCATTGAGAGGTGGCTCTAAGCCTCACACATGTGTTGGCTGCACCGTTTTGGAGAAGATGTCGAGAGGTGTTAGGTTTAAAAGCACTTCCAGGGCTGCGGTTGGTGTTGAGCGAAGTGCTCCTGTGATGCACATACCTGCTGACCGTTGAACTTTGATGAGCTTGTTTAGATTTACCATCTTGTCCAGTGCGGTCCACCATACGACAACTCCATAAATGAGTATCGGTCTGATTACCGAAGTGTATAGCCAGTGGGTTATCTTTGGGGAGAAGCCCCATTTTGATCCTATGGCCTTTTTACAAGTAAAAAGCGCTACGGTAGCCTTTTTTACTCTTTCATCAATATTTGCCTTCCAATTTAGTTTTTTGTTTAAAATGAGGCCTAAATATTTAGCTTGATCGGAAAAGCTTAATGGTATTCCTTTAATCTTGGGTGGGCTAAACTGAGGAATTTTGTACCTTCTCGTAAAGAGTACTAGTTCTGTTTTATGTGGATTGACGTCCAAGCCACATTGATTAGCCCATTTTGTTAGCCTATTTAAGGCATTTTGTAGGAGTTCCGAGAGAACTTGGGGATGTTTTCCAGATACAGATATTGCAACATCGTCAGCATAGGCAATCACCCTGAAACCCTCTGCTTCCAATGATGTTAGTAGGTCGTTTACTACCATGTTCCATAAGAGAGGCGAGAGGACCCCACCTTGGGGGGTACCCCGATTCACCGATCTGGTGGTAGTAAAACTTCTCATGCTAGAAGTTATTGTTCTGCTTTTGAGCATGAGACTTATAAAATCTATGAGTGGTTTCTCTAATTTAAGCTTTTCCATTGCTGTTGTGATCGCCTGATAACTGACGTTGTTGAAGGCTCCTTCAATATCTAGGAAAGCTACTAGGTTATATTCTTTGTATTTGAGGGAATGTTCAATACTACGTACCAGCGAATGAAGTGCTGTTTCTACTGATTTTCCCTTAGAGTACGCATGTTGAGCTGTGGAAATGAGACATGGTTTTAATTTATGTCTGACGTGAATTTCAATCAATCTTTCCAAGGTTTTAAGAAGGAAAGATGATAGGCTGATTGGTCGTAGATCTTTAGGGTTGACGTGGGAGGGTTTCCCTGCTTTAGGAATGAAGACTACTTTTGCCATTCTCCAGGCTTTTGGAATATATCTCAACCTTAAACAGCTTGTCAGAATGATTTCCAATGGTGGAATGATCATATCTGAGCATTTTTGTAATTCGGCCGGAATGATTCCGTCTGGTCCTGGAGATTTATATGGATCAAAGCTATCTACGGCCCATTGCAATTTTTCCCGC
The DNA here is from genome assembly GCA_943590905.1 of Sphaerophoria taeniata. Taxonomy (NCBI): domain Eukaryota; kingdom Metazoa; phylum Arthropoda; class Insecta; order Diptera; family Syrphidae; genus Sphaerophoria; species Sphaerophoria taeniata. The sequence continues at coordinate 12,155 of CALSBU010000005.1, forward strand.
GTTATTAGATCCACTAAATCGCTTGTAGAAGCTTGAGACTCTGATGTTAAGTCGCTAAGTATATTAGAGCTACCTGGAAAGTGGGTGTCTAATAACAGATTAAGAGATTCTTCATCTGTGGTAGTCCACGTACCTGCATCTGTCTTTAAAGCACTGGGTATTGTTGGACTTTTTGAGAGAATTTTCCTGAGTCTTGAGGCTTCTGAAGTATTTTCTACTTTTCCACAGAAGTTTCTCCAAGAAGACCTCTTACTCTTTCTTAATTCTTTCTTATATTGCTTTAGAGCTTGTTTGTATGAGTCCCAGTCAGAAGGAGATCTAGTGTACTTAGATCTATTGAAGAGCTTGCGACAGCTCTTCCTGAATGGTTCTAGTTCTTTGTGCCACCAATGAGGTTTCTTTTTACCCTTTGGAATGGTTGTAGGGCAAGCAGTTCTCATTGATTCGTTGAAGGCGTCGGTGAGATGATTCACAGAAAGGTCTAGTTCATCTTTAGTGGAGGGACTTTTAAGAAGGTTGTGATCAAGCAGTTGTGCTAGTACCTCCCTATATCGTTCCCAGTTAGTATTACGGTGATTGCGGAAACCCGTAGATATATTTGCCACATCATTGAGCTCAAACTGAATATATCTATGGTCAGAGAAGGAATTCTCCTTTGAGACATGCCAGTTTGAAATCATGTTGTGGATAAAGTCGGAGGTTAGTGTAATATCGAGTACCTCTTTCCTATTCTTGGTAACAAAAGTGGGTTCATTACCAATATTACTTATGAGTAGGTTAGTGCTTAAAAGGTAATCAAATAAGGACTCACCTCTCTCATTAATATCAGAGCTACCCCATACCGTGTGATGGGTTTAGCGTCCGATCCAATTACTAGGCCAACTTTCCTCGTTTGCGCGTCTGCAACTGCCTTCCTCAAGGTGTCTCCCGGAGCAGGGCTGTCGTGGCCAAGATACGAGGATATAAGCCAATAGGTGGCTATATCCGTTGTTAGAACAGCTGTTGTGGTGTCTTTGTCGCTGTAATTGGGGAGTAAAAATACATTTAAGTTATTTTTTACTAACATGCATGACCTTGATTCACCTTTCTCCGATGCATACAATAGTTTATATCCAGGAGTCTCGAGGCCTCTGATGATGGAGTTAGAGACCCACGGCTCCTGTATCAAGACGATGTCTTCCTTTTTACTATGCAGTCGGAGTAACAGGTTGTCTGCGGCCATGATGGCGTGATGGAGATTAATCTGAAGTACTCGCAGCATTGCTACTTTTACTCAGATTGACCTCCACCACTGTTTTGTCGGCATTATCATCGTCTGAGGAGGAATGAAGTAGGTCTTCCTCGCTCAGAGTGCTGCCTAAGATGGCGTCTTCAGTTTCCATGTCGGAAATACTGTCGACTATCGGATGAGCCTCCACGTCGGATGGCTTGTTTGGGGGTGCTGAGGTCGATGGTTCCACTTGTGGATCGACTTCCATTTCTGGGGGTGGTGAAGCGTTTCCTTCCGCTGAAGGGGCTTCTATGGGGGGTGCGTTGAACGAGTCTTCATCTTTTTTATAGATTCGGACAGTGATTTCATCGAAACCATACCTAATCACGCCCTCGGTCGCGGCCAGTGGAGCCAGTGATTCTCTATTGATCACCAAGAGAGCTGATCTATAGCGACCCACTGTCTCCTTCTCAACCTTTGGGACTTTCCAGTCGTGAGTAGGGAGGTTTGGATTGCTCGCTTTGATTAATTTCATAATCATGTCTGGGCAGTTGTGTAGAGCTGGGACCATTATACGTGCTCTCGGTCGGCAAGGGATATTCTCCCTTGTAACAACTTCGAGCTTGGCACCCGGCCAGACTTCTGGCAAGCCATTAACAGCAGTCCTGTACAGATCGAAAGATCTCTGATCACCACAGGCGATGAGTTTGATACGATTTTGGTACCATCCTGCATCGGCTGTGTCTGGGAGAGGCCCCGGATTCTCCTCGATGACAGATAAAAATCTGAAACCGAGGTGAGCCTTGACGTCTGCCCATTGATCATGAGAGATGTTACCATCTGCATGACTTCTGTCAATGACCGCGGCTATGATCTTGCCTTTGAGCGCGTCGCTGAAAGACAGATCTTTATTGAAGGCTGCTGTGCTACTGGAAAGCACTTTCTGCCTTTTCGGTTCAGGCTTGTCGCCTTCGAGAGACCTATTGCGCTTTGACGTTGAGTCGCTGCAGGTCGATTTGGTAATTCTGCTGAGGACGCCACTAGCCCATTCGAGTTTCCGCGCTTGCTCAGGGGTTCTTTCCGCCGCCGGTATGACACTGACTGCGGCCTGAATCCTTTCAGCATTGCGCTGGTCTCGACTGACCTGTGACTTCCAGGACTTCTTGTTGGCAGGCCCAGAGCTATGTCCGTGTGACACAGATGTGGGTCCACCACCAGAATTGGTCGCTACCGATACCAATCGGGGAACGCCCTCACCCTTCGATTCATTTCCACGCGTCGCAGATTTTGTCTCTCCGGATGGGGCGTCCCTTCTTGGGGTCGCTTGCAACGTCCTAGCAGGGGCGGGGAAGATGTGGGGTTTGGAATTGCCGCCCTTGGGACAGCCGAGCGTCACAGCCGTTCCACTGACGGGTAATTCCTTTAAGTTGAGGTTGCGGCTAGTAGAGGGAGAAGGACTCCCGCTGCTAGTGGCAACCACAGGGTTAACAACTCGTTCACACCTCTGATTTGGCTCGACAGCCTTTCCAGGAGATGTGACCGCATTGTCAGCCCTGGCCCTATTAATGTGGGTTTTGGAATTGCCGCCCTTGGGACAGTCGAGCGTCACAACTGTTCCACTGACGGGCAATTCCTTTAAGTAGAGGCTGCGGCTAGTAGAGGGAGAAGGACTCCCGCTGCTAGTGGCAACCACAGGGTTAACAACCCGTTCACACCTCTGATTTGGCTCGACAGCCTTTCCAGGAGATGTGACCGCATTGTCAGCCCTGGCTCTATTTATGTTTTGTATTTTTTTTCTGTTAGATTGTTTGTTTGGTTTCATTTTTGTTCCCACGAGTGAAGCGGAAAGACAGTCAGCCCCGGCAGAGCCGCTTACCGGGGCAAGGCAAGAAATATGACGGACCTCGCCACAGCATCCGAAAGAGCTCGTTATTGACTGGTTTATCCCCCAGCCTTTCATTCTTCGGCACGGTTTTCGTACAAAGTACGCTCACACCACCACTGAAATTAGGAACCTCTAAACTATGATTGAATTAGGTTTCCGAACGTTGCACTATTGAGGAGTTACAACAATTCAGCGACCTAACTCAACCTTAGCTAATCACCATCCTGCCAAAAACGCACAGGACTCTGTAGTGATCATTGCCCGCCTGGCACCCACTTGGAGGGTTTGAATGAGGATTTTTGCCGGGCTTCCTTAGAAAGATCTATTCAAAACAAAAAGAATTGTTCGATTTCATTTAGTAGTTGATGAGATAAGCGCGTTTATACGCAAAAAATTACTATTTTGAAAAATTACTATTTTTTGCCTTTTTATCCTCAACTTCCCAAGATTCTTCGCTCCTATTGGCCTCAGCCTAATGTTATATAGCTTAAATCCTTCCTTAATGAAAGATCTATTCAAAACAAAAAGAATTGTTCGATTTCATTTAGTAGTTGATGAGATAAGCGCGTTTATACGCAAAAAATTACTATTTTGAAAAATTACTATTTTTTGCCGTTTTTTTCCTCAACTTCCCAAGATTCTTCGCTCCTATTGGCCTCAGCCTAATGTTATATAGCTTAAATCCTTCCTTAATGAAAGATCTATTCAAAACAAAAAGAATTGTTCGATTTCATTTAGTAGTTGATGAGATAAGCGCGTTACTATTACTATTACTATTTTTAAAAATTACTATTTTTTGCCGTTTTTTCCTCAACTTCCCAAGATTCTTCGCTCCTATTGGCCTCAGCCTAATGTTATATAGCTTAAATCCTTCCTTAATGAAAGATCTATTCAAAACACAAAGAATTGTTCGATTTCATTTAGTAGTTGATGAGATAAGCGCGTTTATACGCAAAAAGTTACTATTTTGAAAAATTACTATTTTTTGCCGTTTTTTCCTCAACTTCCCAAGATTCTTCGCTCCTATTGGCCTCAGCCTAATGTTATATAGCTTAAATCCTTCCTTAATGAAAGATCTATTCAAAACAAAAAGAATTGTTCGATTTCATTTAGTAGTTGATGAGATAAGCGCGTCTATACGCAAAAAATTACTATTTTGAAAAATTACTATTTTTTGCCGTTTTTTTCCTCAACTTCCCAAGATTCTTTGCTCCTATTGGCCTCAGCCTAATGTTATATAGCTTAAATCCTTCCTTAATGAAAAATCTATTCAAAACAAAAAGAATTGTTCGATTTCATTTAGTAGTTGATGAGATAAGCGCGTTTATTTTTTTTCCTCAACTTCCCAAGATTCTTCGCTCCTATTGGCCTCAGCCTAATCTTATATAGCTTAAATCCTTCCTTAATGAAAGATCTATTCAAAACAAAAAGAATTGTTCGATTTCATTTAGTAGTTGATGAGATAAGCGCGTTTATACGCAAAAAATTACTATTTTGAAAAATTACTATTTTTTGTCGTTTTTTCCTCAACTTCCCAAGATTCTTTGCTCCTATTGGCCTCAGCCTTATGTTATATAGCTTAAATAATTCCTTAATGAAAGATCTATTCAAAACAAAAAGAATTGTTCGATTTCATTTAGTAGTTGATGAGATAAGCGCGTGTATACGCAAAAAATTACTATTTTGAAAAATTACTATTTTTTGCCGTTTTTTTCCTCAACTTCCCAAGATTCTTCGCTCCTATTGGCCTCAGCCTAATGTTATATAGCTTAAATCCTTCCTTAATGAAAGATCTATTCAAAACAAAAAGAATTCTTCGATTTCATTTAGTAGTTGATGAGATAAGCGCGTTTATACGCAAAAAATTACTATTTTGAAAAATTACTATTTTTTGCCGTTTTTTCCTCAACTTCCCAAGATTCTTCGCTCCTATTGGCCTCAGCCTAATGTTATATAGCTTAAATCCTTCCTTAGTGAAAGATCTATTCAAAACAAAAAGAATTGTTCGATTTCATTTAGTAGTTGATTAGATAAGCGCGTTTATACGCAAAAAAATTACTATTTTGAAAAATTACTATTTTTTGCCGTTTTTTCCTCAACTTCCCAAGATTCTTCGCTCCTATTGGCCTCAGCCTAATGTTATATAGCTTAAATCCTTCCTTAATGAAAGATCTATTCAAAACAAAAAGAATTGTTCGATTTCATTTAGTAGTTGATGAGATAAGCGCGTTTATACGCAAAAAAATACTATTTTGAAAAATTACTATTTTTTGCCGTTTTTTCCTCAACTTCCCAAGATTCTTCGCTCCTATTGGTCTCAGCCTAATGTTAAATAGCTTAAATACTTCCTTAATGAAAGATCTATTCAAAACAAAAAGAATTCTTCGATTTCATTTAGTAGTTGATGAGATAAGCGCGTTTATACGCAAAAAATTACTATTTTGAAAAATTACTATATTTTGCCGTTTTTTCCTCAATTTCCCAAGATTCTTCGCTCCTATTGGCCTCAGCCTAATGTTATATAGCTTAAATCCTTCCTTAATTAAAGATCTATTCAAAACAAAAAGAATTGTTCGATTTCATTTAGTAGTTGATGAGATAAGCGCGTTTATACGCAAAAAATTACTATTTTGAAAAATTACTATTTTTTGCCGTTTTTTCCTCAACTTCCCAAGATTCTTCGCTCCTATTGGCCTCAGCCTAATGTTATATAGCTTAAATCCTTCCTTAATGAAAGATCTATTCAAAACAAAAAGAATTGTTCGATTTCATTTAGTAGTTCCTGAGATAAGCGCGTTTATACGCAAAAAATTACTATTTTGAAAAATTACTATTTTTTGCCGTTTTTTCCCTCAACTTCCCAAGATTCTTCGCTCCTATTGGCCTCAGCCTAATGTTATATAGCTTAAATCCTTCCTTAATGAAAGATCTATTCAAAACAAAAAGAATTGTTCGATTTCATTTAGTAGTTCCTGAGATAAGCGCGTTTATACACAAAAAATTACTATTTTGAAAAATTACTATTTTTTGCCGTTTTTTCCTCAACTTCCCAAGATTCTTCGCTCCTATTGGCCTCAGCCTAATGTTATATAGCTTAAATCCTTCCTTAATGAAAGATCTATTCAAAACAAAAAGAATTGTTCGATTTCATTTAGTAGTTGATGAGATAAGCGCGTTTATACGCAAAAAATTACTATTTTGAAAAATTACTATTTTTTGCCGTTTTTTCCTCAACTTCCCAAGATTCTTCGCTCCTATTGGCCTCAGCCTAATGTTATATAGCTTAAATACTTCCTTAATGAAAGATCTATTCAAAACAAAAAGAATTGTTCGATTTCATTTAGTAGTTGATGAGATAAGCGCGTTTATACGCAAAAAATTACTATTTTGAAAAATTACTATTTTTTGCCGTTTTTTTCCTCAACTTCCCAAGATTCTTCGCTCCTATTGGCCTCAGCCTAATGTTATATAGCTTAAATACTTCCTTAATGAAAGATCCATTCAAAACAAAAAGAACTTTTGGATTTCATTTAGTAGTTCCTGAGATAAGCGCGTTTATACGCAAAAAATTACTATTTTGAAAAATTACTATTTTTTGCCGTTTTTTCCTCAACTTCCCAATATTCTTCGCTCCTATTGGCCTCAGCATAATGTTATATAGCTTAAATCCTTCCTTAATGAAAGATCTATTCAAAACAAAAAGAATTGTTCGATTTCATTTAGTAGTTCCTGAGATAAGCGCGTTTATACGCAAAAAATTACTATTTTGAAAAATTACTATTTTTTGCCGTTTTTTTCCTCAACTTCCCAAGATTCTTCGCTCCTATTGGCCTCAGCCTAATGTTATATAGCTTAAATCCTTCCTTAATGAAAGATCTATTCAAAACAAAAAGAATTGTTCGATTTCATTTAGTAGTTGATGAGATAAGCGCGTTTATACGCAAAAAATTACTATTTTGAAAAATTACTATTTTTTGCCGTTTTTTCCTCAACTTCCCAAGATTCTTCGCTCCTATTGGCCTCAGCCTAATGTTATATAGCTTAAATCCTTCCTTAATGAAAGATCTATTCAAAACAAAAAGAATTGTTCGATTTCATTTAGTAGTTCCTGAGATAAGCGCGTTTATACGCAAAAAATTACTATTTTGAAAAATTACTATTTTTTGCCGTTTTTTCCTCAACTTCCCAGATTCTTCGCTCCTATTGGCCTCAGCCTAATGTTATATAGCTTAAATCCTTCCTTAATGAAAGATCTATTCAAAACAAAAAGAATTGTTCGATTTCATTTAGTAGTTCCTGAGATAAGCGCGTTTATACGCAAAAAATTACTATTTTGAAAAATTACTATTTTTTGCCGTTTTTTCCTCAACTTCCCAAGATTCTTCGCTCCTATTGGCCTCAGCCTAATGTTATATAGCTTAAATCCTTCCTTAATGAAAGATCTATTCAAAACAAAAAGAATTGTTCGATTTCATTTAGTAGTTGATGAGATAAGCGCGTTTATACGCAAAAAATTACTATTTTGAAAAATTACTATTTTTTGCCGTTTTTTCCTCAACTTCCCAAGATTCTTCGCTCCTATTGGCCTCAGCCTAATGTTATATAGCTTAAATCCTTCCTTAATGAATGGTCTATTCAAAACAAAAAGAATTGTTCGATTTCATTTAGTAGTTGATGAGATAAGCGCGTTTATACGCAAAAAATTACTATTTTGAAAAATTACTATTTTTTTGCCGTTTTTTCCTCAACTTCCCAAGATTCTTCGCTCCTATTGGCCTCAGCCTAATGTTATATAGCTTAAATCCTTCCTTAATGAAAGATCTATTCAAAACAAAAAGAATTGTTCGATTTCATTTAGTAGTTGATGAGATAAGCGCGTTTATACGCAAAAAATTACTATTTTGAAAAATTACTATTTTTTGCCGTTTTTTCCTCAACTTCCCAAGATTCTTCGCTCCTATTGGCCTCAGCCTAATGTTATATAGCTTAAATCCTTCCTTAATGAAAGATATATTCAAAACAAAAAGAATTGTTCGATTTCATTTAGTAGTTGAAGAGATAAGCGCGTTTATACGCAAAAAATTACTATTTTGAAAAATTACTATTTTTTGCCGTTTTTTCCTCAACTTCCCAAGATTCTTCGCTCCTATTGGCCTCAGCCTAATGTTATATGGCTTAAATCCTTCCTTAATGAAAGATCTATTCAAAACAAAAAGAATTGTTCGATTTCATTTAGTAGTTGATGAGATAAGCGCGTTTATACGCAAAAAATTACTATTTTGAAAAATTACTATTTTTTGCCGTTTTTTCCTCAACTTCCCAAGATTCTTCGCTCCTATTGTCCTCAGCCTAATGTTATATAGCTTAAATCCTTCCTTAATGAAAGATCTATTCAAAACAAAAAGAATTGTTCGATTTCATTTAGTAGTTGATGAGATAAGCGCGTTTATACGCAAAAAATTACTATTTTGAAAAATTACTATTTTTTGCCGTTTTTTCCTCAACTTCCCAAGATTCTTCGCTCCTATTGGCCTCAGCCTAATGTTATATAGCTTAAATCCTTCCTTAATGAAAGATCTATTCAAAACAAAAAGAACTTTTGGATTTCATTTAGTAGTTCCTGAGATAAGCGCGTTTATACGCAAAAAATTACTATTTTGAAAAATTACTATTTTTTGCCGTTTTTTCCTCAACTTCCCAAGATTCTTCGCTCCTATTGGCCTCAGCCTAATGTTATATAGCTTAAATCCTTCCTTAATGAAAGATCTATTCAAAACAAAAAGAATTGTTCGATTTCATTTAGTAGTTGATTAGATAAGCGCGTTTATACGCAAAAAATTACTATTTTGAAAAATTACTATTTTTTGCCGTTTTTTCCTCAACTTCCCAAGATTCTTCGCTCCTATTGGCCTCAGCCTAATGTTATATAGCTTAAATACTTCCTTAATGAAAGATCTATTCAAAACAAAAAGAACTTTTGGATTTCATTTAGTAGTTCCTGAGATAAGCGCGTTTATACGCAAAAAATTACTATTTTGAAAAATTACTATTTTTTGCCGTTTTTTCCTCAACTTCCCAAGATTCTTCGCTCCTATTGGCCTCAGCCTAATGTTATATAGCTTAAATCCTTCCTTAATGAAAGATCTATTCAAAACAAAAAGAACTTTTGGATTTCATTTAGTAGTTCCTGAGATAAGCGCGTTTATACGCAAAAAATTACTATTTTGAAAAATTACTATTTTTTGCCGTTTTTTCCTCAACTTCCCAAGATTCTTCGCTCCTATTGGCCTCAGCCTAATGTTATATAGCTTAAATCCTTCCTTAATGAAAGATCTATTCAAAACAAAAAGAATTGTTCGATTTCATTTAGTAGTTGATGAGATAAGCGCGTTTATACGCAAAAAATTACTATTTTGAAAAATTACTATTTTTTGCCGTTTTTTCCTCAACTTCCCAAGATTCTTCGCTCCTATTGGCCTCAGCCTAATGTTATATAGCTTAAATCCTTCCTTAATGAAAGATCTATTCAAAACAAAAAGAATTCTTCGATTTCATTTAGTAGTTCCTGAGATAAGCGCGTTTATACGCAAAAAATTACTATTTTGAAAAATTACTATTTTTTGCCGTTTTTTCCTCAACTTCCCAAGATTCTTCGCTCCTATTGGCCTCAGCCTAATGTTATATAGCTTAAATCCTTCCTTAATGAAAGATCTATTCAAAACAAAAAGAATTGTTCGATTTCATTTAGTAGTTCCTGAGATAAGCGCGAGTTACGATCTATGCCGTAGCGTTTAATAAAAAAAAACAAAGGTTTTTTACTTGGACAACACTTTATTGATACTGAACAGCATTTTGTTCTTACTTTTTCCTTTTATAACATTACAATGACATTTTTTGTGGGAAAATTTTAGAAGGATTAAGTTACAAATGGAATTACAAAAAATTATATTTGGTGCAAGTGCAAAAATATAATTCAGATTACAAGAAAAATGAAATATTATGCAAAATGCAAGGAAGAAATAAAATGAAATATAATGCAAAGTGCAAGGTAGAAATAAAATATTAAATAAAATTTAGAAAGATTAAGTTACAAATGGAATTACAAAAAAAATGATATTTGGTGCGAAGTGCAAAAATATAATTAGGATTACAAAAAATGGAATACAATACAAAGTTCAAGGTAGAAATGAAATATTAGGCGTGTTTTTTTGCACGCGTATATACGCTTAAAAAAATACTTACATGCAAAATGCAACAACAACACATTTCTATATCCGCTTAGTAAGCGGCGATAATTATCCACGCTAATGAAATAAGCGGATATAAAAACAGTGCTTCCATATATCTTTTTCACTCTCTGCGATGAATTTTCAAAACTTCATTTCGAAATTCATTCCATTTTACATACAGATCCGAGCAAGCTAGGATTTTGTTGTTTTTTTATTTGTTGTTTTCTTACTACACAAAAGACAAACAAAGTAATGATCTGTGTATTTAACACACAGAACAAAATCACGTTGATCTTTTGTATGTACCATCTTCCATTCTCTTGGTTTGCTTCTTTGAGCATTAGATTTTTTTTTTCTCTCTTCACAAGCGCATTACAACAGGGCTGGTCTGCAGTTGAATGGTTAATCTCAGGGGCGCCAGGCGAAAAATGATTGAATCAAGATTATATTGATTGTGCATCAATTTTATTTTTCAATTTCAATTCTTTTTTTGGTTTTTTAACGTTCAAGGTGTACACTCACGATATTTATTTTTTTATTATTTATTTTTCCTTGCATTTTCTTCATTTTTCATCCTTAATTCATCATATGTATTGTCCTTTTTCGGGTCGTAGTCGAAAGCGCATTCTATGAACAACTTGATCAAGTGTTAAAAAGTACAAGAAATTGTGTAGCGCATAGCGATCACCAACAAAAACAAATGCGGCCCTGAACTCGAGTTTTTGTTACAAAACAACATTTGACCAATTACAGCTCAGCATTTGACAAGTGATGCCAAAATTACTAAAACAATAAAATTGTCGTTTTTTTGTACACTGTTCATTTTAAGCGTATATACGCGTGCAAAAAAACACACCTATTAAATGATATGATATAAACATAGCTGTACGTGGAGTGTGGGGTACGTAACTCCTCCCCCCTAGGAATGGAGCGATGGCCAGAGGAACTGTGTTCCGGATGTTTCGGTGCCAGGAGCGATGATTTTTACAGGTATGGAGTCTCCTGGTTGAGTTATCGGGTTGTTTATTGATGCTTTTGGTGTTTGATGTTGTTTAATTAGGTAGATAAGTATGATGAGGAGTAGGATGCTGAATACTACAGTTGTGTTGATAACCAGTGTGTTTGTAAATGAGGTTCTTGCGTGTAAAGTTTGTATAAGTTCTATATTCTTGAACTGGTATGTTTGGAGTTTTTGAAGATTTGGTACTTGTTTAATGGATGATGAGTTTATTTGGTTTAGTTGTGATGGGAATATGTGGATGTCATCCCAAAATATTTTTTCGTTGCTTTTATAGGTGATTTCATTAATTTTTATTTCGCAGTTTTCATAGTGTATGAGTTGCGTTCCACTGAGTTTTTGGAGGTGCGGTACACAGGTGGTTTGGATATAGGTTTCAGGAATGTTGATCACCAATAAATAATTGTTTTCGGGTTGGATAATTTTGTCTTTATTTGTTTCTTCTTGAATGTCGCAACTTGCTGGTAGGTTTCTTAGGAGGCTGGCGATGCATGTATCGTTGGCCTTAGGTTGGTATTTGTCCGCTTCGTTGCAGAAGTATGTTCCCTCAATTTTGTTGCATGTTTTATCAAAAAAGTATATATTTTTGGGATTGGATGAAATGTAGGGTTTTGTGATAATTGTTTTAGTATCGTTAATAGGAAGAGGAATGATATGAAAAAAGGAAAAGGTTTCTGTGGAAATTTGTGGGATTTTGATATTGAATATAATATTAGTATCGTTATAATAAGCTTGAAGACCTAGGAACTCATAAATTTGTTCATCCGAACTTATTTTTACAGACTTTTTTTCTAGAATTTTGTATATGAAATCTAATTCGTCGGGATTTAGAATTTGTTTTGAAATAACGTTAAGTTTAGCAAGGATTATAGCTTCTGCTATATTTGATAAAAATGATTATTTAATAGGTCTATATTATAGTTTATTTCATTCAGGTATTGTGAGTACCTGATTTCGACTTTATCCGTTTTAATTTGTTTTTCTATTTGATTTTGCGAGTACCTTAAGTAACCTTCGATAATCTCTTGTTGTTTGTTTATGTGATCAGTTATATTATTAAACCTTTGGGTCATTTGGTTATTTAATTGCGTTACTCTATTTATTTTGTCTGTTATTATAAATTGGTCTTCTGTCAATTGTTTAATTTGATTGTTCAGATTTAAAGCGTCATCTGCATCCATGTTTCCTGTTATGCCTTTTATAACAGAACCAAGTCCATTAACCAATCCTCTTTTGCGTCTTAAATTTGGCATTAGAGTTTGTATTTTTGTTTTGAGTTCTTCAACCTTTATATTGAGGATTGTTAGTGAGCTTTTGAAATTTTCTATGTTTCCAAAAGTTTGAAGTGTTTTTTCAATTTTTTCTATGTTCTGTTTATACGAGTTTAATTTAACGATATGTACTAAGTTGTCATAGTCTTTAATTATTCTACTCTGTCCAAGTTTCATGGGAACAATTCCTATGTTATTGTTGATTTCCCGAATTTCCATTCTCTGACTGGATATGGATGTCGTTATCGTCATGAGTCTGAAATTTTCGTTTAAGTTTAATTTTAGATTTATGAAGTTTTTTATCGTCAAAAGTAATAGCTGTAACTTTATTGTTAGATTTAATTCTGTGTTTGCTGAACCTAGGTGTTAGTTTGTTTCTTTTGAACTCTTTTCTGTAAATAATTGTATTTTCTTTAAGTTCTTTGGGGTCTTTTCTATTTTTATTAATTTTTTCAATGTTCTTAGATACTGCTTTTTCTAACGAGTTTTTAACAGAAGGAAAAAGTTTTTCTTGAAATTCATTAAGTTTTTGAAGATACTCATGTTCGTTATTAAATTTGATTTCTTTGTTAAATTTATATGTCCTACCATAGAACAATTCATATGGTGTGTAGTTTGTGGCTGAGTGAATAGAATTATTATATGTTATTATGGTTTCACTTAGAATAGAACCATGGTCTCTTTCCTTTCGTTTATTGTAAATGATCCTATAAATTTCTGTTAATGTAGAGTGTAAACGTTCAACAGGACTATTGCTGCTGGATTGTTGAAATGATGTTATATGGAGATTAATGTTATATTGTTCGCAGAAGTCTTTGAAAATTATTGCTGTAAATTCTGATCCTTGGTCGGTTATTAAATGATTCGGTATGCCGTGAAGGCTAATAAAGTGTTTAATGTATTTTATTACATTAAGACTATTTTGCACAGGTAGTGTATATGCAGCTGCGAATTTTGAAAATTTATCAATTATTGTTAATATTTTTTTTATTGTTTACGCTATAGACATCTATATGGATGATGTCTAGCGGTTTAGTAGGAGTTGGCGGAATTTCGTGCTTTATTTTTGGGGGGTTACGGTCATACTTCATGAGGTGACAATTTTCACAATTGTTGATAATTATCGTTATCTTCGTTTTCATATACGGGAAAAAATATTGTCTTTTTAAATGGAGGAGAGTTTCATTAATTCCTCTATAATTATTTTTGTTATGGTATTCAGTTATAATCTTGTCCTGTTCGTCATTATCTATAATGTCCGTTAGTATATCCGTACAACGGATAAGTTTAAAAGTCTTGCTGTTCGAGAAGTATTTTGAATATACATCTTGAACAGTCTTGAATGTTTCGTCGTCCGTATATATTCCACAACATTTGTTTTGGGGAAGGTATTGCTTTAAAATTTCTACAGTGTTGCTTTCGCAGAAGTCCCGCTTGTAAATGGTTCTTCTTTGTTTATTTTTGAACAACATTTCAAGCTTTGGGGGTTTGTCCCCTTCATATTTTTTTAAAATTAATTGGATATTAAATTCGTTCAAAGGTCTTTCTGAAATGAAAATTTTGTCGTTCAAATTTTCGTCGGCTGAATGGATAGTTGTTTCGTTGGAATTGAGCTCTATTTCACTTTTTGGAGGCATTGTTCGAATTCGGCTCAAGGCATCGGCGTTTAAATTGAGTTTCCCTTTCATATACACTATTTCATAATCAAATTCCTCTAATTTCAACCGCCATCTAATCAATTTAGAGTTTGGATCCTTGAGGCTCATAAGCCATTGTAAAGGTCTATGATCGGTTACAATCTTGAATTTTTGACCAAATAAGTATGGCCGAAAATATTTAGTAGCCCAGACAATTGCCAACAACTCTTTTTCTATAGTTGAGTAGTTAATTTCTGAGTCCGTTAAAGTCCGGCTAGCATAGCATATCGGTTTGTCATTACCAATAGAGCCTTGGGACAATATTGCACCTAGTGCGAAGTTACTCGCATCTGTTGTCAGAACAAATGGCTTAGTGAAATCGGGATACTGTAATATTGGGTCATTGATTAGCAAATCTTTACTCATTTCAAATGCTTTGATGTATTTTTCATTTAGGTCTATATTTTTCCCTTTCTTTAGGCATTCTGTAAGGGGTTTCGTGAGTTTCGCAAAGTCCTTTATAAATTTTCTATAGTAACCAAGGAGGCCTAAAAAGGATTTTATTTCCTTTTGGGTTTTAGGAATAGGGAAATTTCGGATTGCTGAAATTTTGTCTGGGTTGGGTTTGACGCCTTCGTTCGTTACTATGTGACCCAAAAAAGCTACTTCTTTACGAAGGAATTCGGATTTGTCTAATTGGATTTTGAAATTTGCTTCGCGTAATCTATCAAAAACTTTCTTTATATTTTCTGTGTGTTCTTGAAGTGATGTAGAAAATATAATTATGTCATCTAAGTATACGAGACAGATGGTTCCTTGTAAGTCTTTTAGGAGATTGTCCATAACCCTTTGAAAGGTTGATGGAGCATTCTTTAGCCCAAAGGGCATTCTTGTATACTCATAATGTCCACTTTCCACAGTAAAAGCTGTTTTTTCGATGTCTTTTTCTTTCATCTCGATTTGATGAAAACCGCTGGCAAGATCCAGGGTTGTGAAATACATACTTTTACCAAGTTTGTCCAGTACATCGTTGATGTTGGGTAAAGGGTACTTGTCATTAACTGTTTTTTAGTTAAGTTTCCTATAGTCGATTACTAATCGCCATTTGATTTTTCCACTGGCGTCCTTCTTTTTAGGGACAATCCAGATTGGTGAGCTCCAAGGTGAATAGCTTGGTCTTATGACACCTTGTTCTAACATTAGTTTTATTTGTGACTGAACTTCTTTTTTATGAATATGAGGGTACCTATAGGACTTCGAGTATATGGGGATGTCGTCAGTGGTGTGAATACCATGTTTGATTTTATTTGTAAAAGTTAATTTTTGTCCTTCTTTAAAAAAAATATCTTCATAATTACGACATAATTTATGGATAGCTTTTTTCTCTTCACTATTGAGATGGTCTGACCTGATTAGGTTTGTTATGTCATCGGAAGTTAATGGCTCTGTTTCCGAACATTTACTACTGATTTCAAAGTTATTTAATTCGCAAAATTGTTGTTTATTGAAATTTGTAACCTTAAGAGGTTGTTCTAGGAAGAGTGTCTTTTCTAGATTGGATGTGTTAATGATAACGAAGTTAGCGTACCAATTAATTGCGTAGTATATACCTTCTGGAATATATAAATGAGGTGTAATATGAGTGGTCTTTATGAGGATGTCTCCGTCTTTTACGTCAACTGGTAATTTGACAATTGTTTTTGAGTTTTCTGAAAGGAGATATTTTTTCGATACATAGGTGGGTTTTAATTCAAGAGGGATTTTAGCATTTCGTGTAATAAGGAGTTTATTAGCTAAATCAATTTTTGCTTCTAATTTGGTAAGAGCATCGAGGCCTAGTAGACCATCAAAGTATCCGTGAAAACGAAATGTTAAGAATCTAGTTTTTCCGGGTTGATTGAATTCGACAAAGTTGGGTAGGTAAGTTTCTTTATCAATTTTATGTGTGTTAAGAATGGTTTTAATTGGTAAAGGTTCTATTGAAACTACATCATTAGGATCTATATATTCAGGATTAATAAATGAGGTGCTAGCTCCTGTGTCTATTAGAAATTTTAATGGGCGACCAAAGGGTGATGATATATTGATGTAGGGAAGAACAGTACCAGCTTTGTTAATGTCTATGTGCCCAATTGGTCTGTCGGGGCTTGTATACAAAAATTTTCGTTATCTAGTTCTTGCATAGTGTTTAATAAATCAAGATCTTGTTGATCTAATGAGTAATAAGAATCTAATTCTTGGTGGTTAAACGTATCGTCAGGAAGTTCGTCATTGTTTGAAGAATTTTCCTCGTTTTGTGGTACAATAATATTGTTTAATTCTTGTTTTTTAAAGTTTTGGTGTTGATTTGGTTTATACGTATTAGATGACGATGGTTGGGTCAATCGAGTTACTCTAGTGGAACCAAGTTCCATTGGCTCAGGTTTTCCTTGTTGGGTCTGCAAAAACTGTTGAGGTTTTTGGGAAAAATATTGAGGTTGTTGTTGAAACTGTGGTTGATAATTTTGTCGCTGTTGAAATTGTGGCTGATAATTGTTATATTGATATTTTTGAGGTTGTGTTTGGAAAGTTGGTTGTTGCTGAGAAAGCTGTTGTTGGTATTGGGGTCTTTGCAAGCCAACCATTTTATACGAAGGGTTCGAGTATTGGGGTTGGGGTCTAGGCAGTGTGTAGTATGGAGTATAATATTGAATTTGTTGTTTTGGTTGATTGGCTGAGAAATTATTTTTAGAATAGAATATGTTTTGTTCTTTGATACAAAACGAAAATGCTTCTGGCAATGTTGTAGGTTTCATTGCCCGAATAACGGAACCGAGAGGTTCTCGCAACCCAATTAAGAATGTGTTCAGACACATTTCTTCATAGAGTTTACCTTTTGCCTTCATTACATTTTCATCTGTTTCATGAACCTTCATATGGTTGCCAATAGTAGCGAATATTTCAATAACCTTACTGTAAAATTGTCCGATGGTGTTTTGATTTTGTTTTAAGTTGTGGAGATCTCTAATTAGAGAAGTTTCGTTCCTCTTGTCACTGTAATGTAATACTAAGTTACTTCTAATATGTGTCCACTCAAGAGGAGTGCCATACATGTTCAGAATTTCATTGGCAGGACCAATGATTTTATTACGGATGGCTCTCAGTAAAATTTTTCCTTGGGTTGTTCCGTCTAATGATGGAACGAGAGTTAAAATTTCCTCAACGTTATGTATAAATTCAAAGAGGAGCCTTTGATTACCGTCGAATGTCGGCAAATCTTTAATGGCGTCAGGCACCCTTAAAGTTTTGAAAATGTCAAAAGGTTCATTTGAGTGGTTGTTATTATTACTGTTGGTTGCCATTTCTAGTCTTTTTTCTTGTGTGACTATTTGATTTGGAGGATTACTCAAAGTGTCACTTAATGTTAGGTTATTCAAGAGATTATTTAGATTGCTTAATGTATTACTGATTTCTTGTTGTGATTTATCTTGTTTGAATAAATTTGATTGTTTACTTAATTCTATATTATTATTAACGTTATTATCTGATTCTTCCTCCGAACTTTCGCTTATTTGTTCTAAGTTATATCTAAAATAAGGTCTGTTTCTAGGTCTTGTTGCTTTTGTTTCTTTGGATGGGTTCATGGGATTAAGGATTTAAAAAAAAATATATACTCTTGACTTACATGTAAATAATTTTGAGGGTTGATTTCATTTTTGCTGATAGTTGTTTTGTATAAATTTTTATCTGGATTCGCACTGGTGGTTGATAATAGTTGTGTGTTTTCAGATGTGTTTATAGTTTTTTGTTTTTTCTCAGTCTTTATTCATAATTTACTGCACTTTGGGGTTTGGTTCAGTAACTTGCCAATTAACCGTTGACTACACTTGGCTGAAATACACTTTTTCGATTAGCCTTCGAAAAATTTGTTGTTTTGTCTTTATTTCTTTTATATGTGGTTCGTCCGGGGCCAATGAATAAAAATTCTCCACACTTAAGGTGTGCCCTGGTCCTTGTTTAAACAAAAATCCACTTTACACCGATATACCGTCGATGCGAATTTCACTCTTCGCGATTTTCGAGATTTTGTTTAAAAGTTACCGACTGCGCCAGTTACGATCTATGCCGTAGCGTTTAATAAAAATAAACAAAGGTTTTTTACTTGGACAACACTTTATTGATACTGAACAGCATTTTGTTCTTACTTTTTCCTTTTATAACATTACAATGACATTTTGTGTGGGAAAATTTTAGAAGGATTAAGTTACAAATGGAATTACAAAAAATGTTATTTGGTGCAAGTGCAAAAATATAATTCAGATTACAAGAAAAATGAAATATTATGCAAAGTGCAAGGTAGAAATAAAATGAAATATAATGCAAAGTGCAAGGTAGAAATAAAATATTAAATAAAATTAAGAAAGATTAAGTTACAAATGGAATTACAAAAAAAATGATATTTGGTGCGAAGTGCAAAAATATAATTCGGATTACAAAAAATGGAATACAATACAAAGTTCAAGGTA
>CALSBU010000006.1:0-21628 GCA_943590905.1 Sphaerophoria taeniata
CTATAAAAATTTGTAATAAGGGAGAAGAAGGAGAGATGAAAAGAAGAGAGAGGGATAGAAAGAAGAAAAAGATGATGAAAAGACGATGTTCATCGAGCTGGCTGATGACAGTCCGATGTGCTGGCACTCCTCGCTGTCACTCCTGGTGTTGGTGTAGTGACAGTTCTCCTTAGGCCGGAACTGAAAGATTGAAAAATTTGACAGGTGTCAGAAACGAGGAAAGGAAGAAATAGAATGGAGAGAGAGAAAAAGATATAGAAGAAGACCCGGAAAGATTCAGGACTGTGAAGAAGACGTAAAAAGAGACGGAAAAGATAGCTAAAGAAGGAAGACCTAAGAAGATGGGAGAGAATGCGCAGCCGTCCGCTGCGAGGGTCGCGGCATGCTTGCTCTGTGCTCGGCTGAGCTCGCCGGAATGGGGGGGATCTTGCCCTCGCAAACGGACCTCCTCCTATTTCAAAACATATATCATGCCGGGAGAGATCACAAAAACGAAAAAGCGATACCACCACTGATGATCCACCACACTTGAGGGCTGCTGGTGACGGTGCAGCTTGGCCTTGTATTCCCACCCCTCCGTGGAATCCGGCAGGCCGATGGAAATCCGAATTCCCCTTGATTCGAAGTCCTTTAAACAGTCATCATCAAACCTGAAAAGTCAATTTCGCCACTTCCCCTAGCTTACCTTTAATCACCCCCTAGAATGTCGCTTCAAAATTCCATTGAGCTATTGCTCAACCCAAAATCAATGAAAAGAATTCCACTTGGTTCGACGTACAAGTCAACAAATTCATTAGTTTATTGAAACAATAATCATAGCGAAAACGAAAATCGTACATTAGCAAAAAAAAACAAATTTAACAAACCATGAAATTGAACAGATACATAGATATACTTATGAATACAATGAAAAATAAGAAAAATTAAAGAAATATCAATGACTAAGAAAATTATTTAAACAATGATCGAAAAGATTCCAAAATAGTATCAAAAAGACCAACAAAAAATCTGGAACATCTGCCGGTCGTAGACCCAAACCCTCCCCAAAAATTCTCGCTATCTTATTTCGGTGTATCAACTCACACCCTCGAAACAAAGCGAAAACCCTCATTAACCTGCCTACATATAGAGCTCTATGTGTCGGTTTAGTATTAGGGGCAAAATCTTGCTATCCCCGAGCGAGATTTTGGAAAGAATTCCTCCACGGAACCTTTACAACTTTCCGGCGAAAATCTTCCACACTCTTTGTGGCTCTCAAAAATATCAAAAAAAAATTAAAATTACTATCAAGACTTTAAATTAATATTACACAAAAAATAACAAAATGGATGACGATTTCGCTTGTTGAATAAAAATTTAATAAAAAGACAAAAAAAAAATGCTTCGGGCGCGCTTGTGCGCCTTTTTGCTCGGACTCGGAGCTTCTTTTCTTGAACGGGAACTTTTAGCTTGAGATTTAGCTCGAAAACTTCTATTTTGAGCGGGTGCTGGCTACATTCGTAGCGGCACACTTTTCGTCACGTCGTGCAAAACTATGACTTCGGCCAAAATTGGCTCGGGCTCCACAATTGAGTTTTATCAAAATTTGATTTTGGACCACCAAAAAAAAACTATATATAGGGTATATATATAAAAATACAAGAAAACCCGAAAGGGGTGACGTTCTGCGGCTTGCCGCGCCGGCACCTAATTTAACATTCTAATTAGAACCTAAGTCACCACTAAAGTTTACTTAAAACGAGCTTACTTGTTACCCGGAGACTCACGGGCTAATGGCTCGACTTTCTCCTTGGCCAAACTGTCTCTCTTACGGCTGTCTTTGGACGTTTGTCGTCTTCGGCAGAATGATCACCCTGCGTCGCCAAGAAAACACGCAAAACACCAGAATTAGATAAGATCTCCCAAAACTGACACTACAGTGTTAAAATCGAATGAAACTCACCCTTTCGACTTGTCTTAATACAGCAACTTATGTTTATAGCTTTGTAATGCCTGATTTCCTTAGTTACCCAGGGATTTTTGCCACTTAACTTGGTTTATGTACTTTCGATATAGAAAAAATTACTTTGCCTCAATTCAATTTAATAGTCTCAACGGACGAACTTCAAATGCCCTCTAAAACGCTGACTATTAGTCGGCCTCACTTCGCCGTCGGCAAACTTTCCCCAAAGCCTCAGAAACCACCACGTCATGCCGGCGGTAAAACTTCGCCGCGGTCCACTTTTTTTTAGCCGATAAGCCGGCTTAAACATCGCGCCGCTGTATGCGCGTTCTTTTCCACCACGGTCGGCATCGTCCAGACCAAAACAAACCAAGTTTAGCGTCATTTTTGTCTATGTTGTTATCGTCAAAATATCTATTTATTCGTGTTCGTCACATTTGTTTTGTTTGTTTACATCGAAAAAAAAAGGTATTGTTATGTATAGTATCATTATATCGTCATAGAGGTTGCTGTCAATTAGCGTCATACTGTCATTATATTTATTGTCCAAATTATGATATGTTGTATGTAATGTAGGTGAAACACCCAAAGAAAACTATAAAACTCTAATAAACACTACACTACGCCATCAAAACAAACATCCCCTCATTTTATTCCCTTTCCCATTTTCAACAACACTTTTCCATCTCACACTCCTTCACCCCAAAGAAAAACAAAAAAAATTACTCTAACCTAAACGTC
Organism: Sphaerophoria taeniata; assembly: GCA_943590905.1. NCBI lineage: Eukaryota > Metazoa > Arthropoda > Insecta > Diptera > Syrphidae > Sphaerophoria > Sphaerophoria taeniata. Next base: position 2,684 of record CALSBU010000006.1, read on the forward strand.
AAAAATAATTTTAGTACTCCCTCTTCCAGTTTAACTTTCCAGGAAGGAGTTCCAGTGATCTGTCGTCACTGTTTCCTTTTTACAATCAGCCATTTGTATTTTCATCAATGGGATCGAACAACAACGACACGAGGTAAGTAAAACCAACAAAATTACAAATTCCGCCTAACGGATTTGGTAGTAGGCGTAGAAAACCGAATTAATATTCTATATAATTTTTCTTTTCAGATAATCCACTATTTGCTGAGGCCAAAAGGTGCATCCGACCAGAGTAATTGGAAAAACAATATCGTAAGTATACCTGAATATATTTGTTCTTGTTGTGCCGGTTGAACTTCTTTTTATTTTATTATTATTCGTTTCAGATCGTCCCCCGGCGCTGAAGACGCCTCCAATTACCAACGGAGTACGACCATCAGGATGTTTTCTTTACGGCAACAGAAAAAGTATCGTAAGTATACCTTATGGGTATCAAATTTATGTTTTTTTTTTATTAATACATCTTTCCTTTCAGGTCATTATCTCTGCGCCGACGACGCCTTGTTTGCCGAGCGAAACCATCCTCCCCGCGGCTCTCCCCTCAAGCAACCTGTTGAAGTGAAAACAACCCCAAGAACTCCGGATCCGGACGAATGTTTCACCAGCCACTGTTTCGCCGTCGCATTCCCATGGTTGTGAGCTTCGCGAATCACCACAATTTTAAAGGTAAGTCCATTTCAAATTAGAGGCGCTTACCAAAAATAAAAAAAACAAACCTTTGCAACCATTTCAGACGGTTCCGGCATTAGCGAACGCAGGTCACAACTTTGTTGGTTGGCTGTACGACTGCTGGAGGAAATTGTTTACCTATTTAATTCGTTAGTGCATTGACATTTGCCTGCAATCTGGCCACCATAAACGACGTACAGATAGGCTGTGTGTTCGACCTGATCAAAATACAATTTGATCTGTTCACCAACCTGAAGACGGGGTTTCACATAATTTGACACCTGTTCGAGATCCTGGCGAGGAGGTGCTTACGTATCCGAGTATGGATGATCGCTCGAGGGTTCTAACGACACAAGAGGTGTTGGAAATTTGTTGTTGACCGACGATACACCATCAATAAGTGAAAACAAAGGCAAGGACAAGGTACGTTTTTAAATGATTTATTTCTGAAATTCTTTCAAATCATTGGCGATAATTTTTAGATCGAAACCTAACCGAAGACAACGCTAGATCCACTTTTACACGAACCGGAAAGCATCTAAGATCGTTGTCTGAGGCGAAGACAAACGATCCTATGAAGTGGTACACAATGGCATCATCATGGGATACGCCGCAACTGCTGCACTGAATCGAATACCTCTGGGGTGGGCAGCTGTGACTCTGTACCCGTCCGCCTACTGTTGGGTTATCGAATCGAAGATCCCTTCGACGCCATTGTCGACCAGTGGCCTCCGAATTGGCAGCCGATGACATTGCCGAAATTAAGGATCGCAATGGAATCTATTTGGTGCTTCATCAAAGAAAATCAACGATAAAGGATTTGCATCGCAAGATGAAAGTGCGAAGTCTCGACCGCATTACATCTTTGAAAGTGTAATTGTGAGTTATTTATAGCTTTTGACATTAAAGACACTTAAACGAGATTCTGTATTGGGTCTTTGTTTTTTTTTTTTTCGAAAGACATAATACGGGTGGAGATCTTCAAGATCCTTGGCTTAACATTAATTCAACCGCCGTAGTCGGTGAGCTGTTCGTCGGCCGAACGTTCCTCCAGCAGCAGCCACAACAAAACTCCGGCGCTGTGCACGACCTTCGAGCAACAGGGACGGTGGAGGCTGCGTCTGATTACTTGTGGAGGTGGGGAAGAACCCACTAATCCAGCCGGGCAATATACCAGGTCAGAATAATCTAAGTTTCTCTTTTTTTTCAATATTATTTTGCATGATCTTATTTTTCTTTAGACTTAAGTATTTGAGTATATTGGGGTGACCATTTGCGTATCACTTAAGTCTCTATCGTAAACAATTATTATTATTGAATGTAATGTCTTATGATTCAAACAACCAAAAAAAAAAAAAAACAAATACGACGACCACGCAGAATAAATAACCTTACCATTTTTACTAACAATATAAACTAAAACTAGTATCACAGATGTTTTTCTCTGGTCAAGGTGTAAAGGACCTTGACCATATCACAGCTTGAAATTTTTTTTTTTTTCCCGCGAATCATCGCTTGAGGCATTTGCAAAATCGGTTTGTAAGGAGACTTCTCTACCGTATTTAATACAGCTGAGGAAGCAACCGGGTCGTGTATGTGATCTGGGCCTGCGGTCGTTCAACATTTCGGATCTTATCTGGAATTTGTTCGAAGTTGATGCTTCGGTACCTTTATCTTTGATTAATAGCGAATTTTACCAGAGTTTGTGCCTAGGCTATCACAGATCAACCTATACTTATCCTAATCAGTCTTGCATGTACAAACAATGTGTTGGTGTATTGCACAAATCCTCCTTAAGTATTTAGTCAGTCATCAAGTACAACATTTTCGTATCACAGATCGGTCTTAATTCTAATTGGTCATGGTCAATATATATAAAAAAAATAAAAATATCACAGTTGCGCTTCTAAGTCTAGTCAGTCTTTAAATCCTTCTGGTTTGATGTACCAGTATACTATACTACAAAAATAAATATCTAGGCAGTCAATCAGTAAAACATTATCATATCACTGGTCGATCAAATCGTCAAGTGGTTTAATAAATAAAACAAAACAAACAAGTAGTATCACAGTCAAGCTTCTCTATCGGGTCAGTCCTCAAAAAAAAACTTTCTTTTTCTATCACCGTACCCGTCTTACAATCTAGTCAGTCTTTTTCAAAATTTTTTTTGTTCATCAAAGGGTGTTCCTTATATTCTAGTCAGTCTATGTCTCTTCGTGTTTAAATATCACAGTGGGCCCTACTACTATCCTAGTCAGTCTTTATAAATAAAATAAACATCCTCTCGTATCACAGATTAGCGCCTAATTCTAACTTAACGTAAGGCTTACAGCTAATCAGGTACAGTGGTGGATATTTTGGTCCAAGGATACAGGTACTTATGGACTTTAGTTTGTACTCGCATGGATATCACAGACATTAGTATTTAGGGTTTGACTAGAATTTAGTAGAGACAAAATTGAAGTTAACTTAACCGACTATCAGGAAAACCTTTTCATTGCTTGATATCTTTTGCGTGGAAGATACCAATGCTTTTTCCAGCTAGATTCTCTAGCTCATAAAGGTTTTTACCTACAGACTTAACAACACGACATTTAACAAATTTCGGACATAACTTGGCTGACACCAACTTAGACGAGTCACTAAGGACGAAATTACGCTTGAAGACTTCTTGTCCAGGACTATACTTTATGTTTCTTGTACGGAAATTATACGCTTTTGCGGTTTTTGCGTTGCTTTGGAGGATATTTTCTTTCAGTTTTCCGCGAATTATTTGTAGTCGGGATTGCCTGGGAAGTGTTGCTACCTCACCATCGGCTAAGTTATTCAGCTTGTTTGCGATTTCGTAGCTGGTCCCATGCAGCATCATATTCATCCCGAACAGTGCATAATATGGTGAAGTGCCAGTTGCCGAATGCACCGAGCTTCTTAAGGCTGCTGCTATCTCGCTTAAGTGACTATCCCAATCGCGCTGGTCGGTTTGGAGATAGGAACGAATAGCAGCAAGCAACGTACGGTTAACTCGCTCCGAAGCATTGGACTGCGGGGCGTAATTGGCAGTCTTGAAGTGCCTGACTCCATACGTCGACAAGAAATTTTGAAATTCCTTCGAAAGGAATTGCTTGCCATTGTCAGAATGTATCAATTGGGGCACTCCAAATGTGTTGAACACTTCGTCACGCAAAAAACGAACAACACTGGACGCATTAGCAGCACGCAAAGGTTTCAGGAACACAAACTTGGACAAGTGGTCAAGGACAACAAAGACATACGCGTTTCCGTTTTTGGAACGCGGATACGGACCAATAAAATCAATGTATAGTTTCTGGAATGGTCTATCCGTAGAATAACTGCTGGTTATTGGTGGACGAGAAACTACATTGGACGCTTTTGACTGTTTACATGTAACACAATTTGCAATATAATTTCTGACTTGAGTGGTCATGTTTGGCCAATAAAAGAATTGCCTTATCCTGTGCAGCGTTTTTGCTATGCCGCCATGTGCGGATTGGGGCGGGTCATGAACTTTCTTTATAATTTCAAGAGTGAGGTTCGAAGGTACCCATAAACTCCATTGATGCTCATTAAGGACTTCGCTGTCAATGGTCTGTAAGGTTTTTTTGTAAATGAAATCATCTATGATTTTTACGTCGGGTAACTCTTCTTGATGAAGACGAATCGTTTTCAAGAGTTCGACGTATTCCTCGGACTTAAACTCATCGGAGTCCAGGTCGATCAAGGAAACTGCTTGCTCTACAGAAACTGCGTCTAAGTGTGCCCGAGAAAGCGTGTCCGGCACGACGTTCAGTGAACCTTTCCGGTGCTCTATGCTGAAGGCATACGCTTGGAGCTCAAGACTCCACCTCGCTAGCCGACCACTCAGGTCTTTCATAGTCATAAGCCACTTCAGACTTGAGTGATCGGTTATGATGGTGAAGTTCATGCCTTCAACATAGGGCCTGAATCGCTTCACCGCCATCACTGCTGCCATACACTCTTTCTCGGTCACACTATAATTTCTCTGACAAGCGTTCAGCTTCTGAGAGAAGAAAGATATGGGCAGTTCACCTCCGTCTTCCGTCTTCTGAAATAGCACCGCACCTATTCCAGAATCCGACGCATCGCATTGGATGTAAAATGGCTTAGAGAAGTTGGGGTGTGTAAGGACTGGAGCTGATGTTAGGGTCATCTTAAGAGCTTCGAAAGCTTCAAGGGCCTCTTTTGTCATTTCAAACTTGGTCTTGGACTTTTTTAAGGTGTCTGTCAACGGGGCTGTTAAGGTGGAAAAGTCTTTGACAAATCGCCTATACCACCCTGCAAGACCTAAAAATCTCCTAACCTGTCTTGGGTTTTTCGGGATTGGGAAGTTAGCTACCGCCTCGACTTTCTCGGGATCTGTCTTTAATTTCCCACCACCAACGATAAAACCCAAATATTTCAGTTCCCTGAAACAGAAACGGGACTTTTTAACGTTGATGGTGAGATTTGCCTGTCTAAGACAGGTAGCTACTTCCTCCAACAAACTGAGATGACTTTCAAAGTCCGGGGCTATTATTAATAAGTCGTCCAGATAAACGAAGACGCGATCCCGTAAACGCGCAGGGATCACCTTGTCCATTAACCGACACAACCTTTGGGCAGCGTTACACAACCCAAAGGGCATGACGGTAAACTGGTACAAGGGTCGCCCTGGCACCGCAAACGCCGTCTTCTCCCTACTGGTTTCCTCCAGCGGTATCTGCCAGAACGCTTCTTTAAGGTCTACGCTGCTAATAAAATAAGTATCTGGCAAGCGACTGAGTAGACCATCTATGTGAGGTAGCGGATTCGCGTCCTTCTTCGTTACGGCGTTCACCCGGCGCGAATCGAGACAAAATCGATATTTGATTTCCCCATTATCTCCTACTTTCTTTATTAATACTACGGGTGAACACCAGGGGCTCTCGCTTTCCTCGATTACTCCTATTCCAAGCATCCTATCTAGTTCTTTATATAGCAGGGCCTGTACCGCTGGAGATACCGGGTAGTGGCGTTGCTTTACGGGGATCGCGTCGCCGGTGTCAATGACATGGCTCATTATGGACGTTTTCCCGAGTCCATGGCGCTCATAGTCCAGGAACTTCATTTTGACGGTTTCTAATCGGGACTGTTGTTCAGGCGACAAAACATGGGCATTGGGATGGTGCATGACTTCTGGTTCCTTAATGGAACTTATAATATTTGGAGCGACACGGAAAGCTCTCCAGAAGTCAACCCCAAGATAACATTCTTGGTCGAGACCGGGAACTAAATAAAATACCATCTCGTCTTCAATCCCATTATAACCTAACCTACACTTAACTTTTCCTACTATTTCTTGGGTTTTCCCATCTGCAGTTTTCACTCCAGACTTATGCTTAATTATACTTAAACCTACTTCTTCGACAAATTCCAGACAGTTTTTTCCGAGAATGCTGATACTCGCGCCACTGTCAAGCAAGCCATACAGTACCTTCGCGCCTATTTGAATTCTGGCATAAGGCCGAGGATCAGAATTTGTGAAAACTGTCGTCGCAGAAATACTATTCCTAGTCATCTTCCTTAGACGATACCTCTCCCGTGTCTTTACTATACGTTTTGATACGACATTTACTTCTGAGTTGAATATTCTTTCCCTTGTTTCCTTATATTCTTTTAAGCGTATGTGGAAAGGCTTTATTTGGAAACGGTTTCTATTTATATCTACTGTCTTCTTATTTATACTGTTTTTTAAGCTGTCTCTTTGTAATATTGTAATGGGTTTGCTGTTAACGTTACTTTCTGATTGTTCACCTACAATGTTCGAGGTGGTTCGTGGGGCGTCTGTGTCGAACGCGACTCCCCCAGGCTCCTCGCGTTCGGCCTGGAGTTTTCCGGTCGACACTGCGGACAATTTGGTTTGATGCCGCCTTCTTTTCCGCACCCAAAACAATAAATTCTATTGGTCGGTGACGGACAATCGACGTAAGAATGACCGACCGTGTGGCAATTCCAACATTTTAATGGCCTTGTTTCGCTACTTATCTTGTTGTTTCGGGTTCGAGCATTAGTTTGTTGGAAGGCGTCTATATGCTCTTCCTCATATTCGGGATCATCGTAAGCCAGTTCGTTCGCTACAAACCGGTTTGGTTGCCTTACCGGTCTAGCTAAGTCTCGCTCACGATCTCCACGCGGTGGAAATGCATGCTCTGCATCCTTGCACGCTCGCCTCAGCTGTTCTAAGTTGAAGAGCGCTTGCGGGTAAACTAATCTCCCGATCCGCTCGTTGAGGTTCCTTTTCAAAATTCGGACCAACTCTTCTTCGGAGATCTGCATTCCGAGCTGACTTTTCATTTTATAAATGGAAGCAAAATATGTGTCGATAGGCTCCCAAGCTCCCTGACGTCTATCCATGATATCCCTCATGATCTCTAGGTCGGACTTAGAATTTCGGAATTGACGCATTAGTGCGTCTCTCAGACCAGTCCAGTCCGGACGGTAACTGGTTCGATGGTACTGCCAGTACCATTCGTACGCGGTCCCCGATAGTAGTAGGTGGAAGTCCCTTAGGATTTCTGTCCACGAACATTCATGCTGTCGTTGGAGCATCTCGACACGGAAAATGAAGTCTTCGACGGTCAGTCGATCCGGCTTTCCTTCAAAGATTATGCCCCACTTATCTATCCGAATCGGTTGTCTCGCTGGTCTTTGCGGATAGTGCGGCGGCGACCTAAATTGGGGTTCAGGGTGACGATCTTCCCCCTGATGATATCCCTCTGGAGGATATGGCATCCTGTGTCCATATGACTCCTGACCGTAGGGATGGGTTCGCTCTACATACAGCCTCTCTTGGATCATTCGCCTAGAATGATCCGGCTGTGGTGGGAGTCTGTCAGAATATTGACTCGGCTGGGCGTGTAAAAACTCCGGAGTCACTCTTCGCGAAGTATTTGACGCTGGTGGTGGCAGGTTCATCACCTGAAGTTGAATTGGCGGGGCTTGAATTCTTCCAAGCGCAGCTCTGGACGTCGACGGCTGAAGTGCCTTTGGCGGCCTAACTCTTTCTGAAAGTGGTGGAGTCGGTCGCGTGGCGTAGTTGATTTCCTTCATGAAATCGAGGAAACCTCTTTCAACTTCGCTTCTAACGGCCTCTGAGACGTTTCCGCTGATCGAGCTGGTGTACGAATCGTACGCATTCACGACCGCTAAGTTAATTAGCGTCTTAAGTTCAGCCGATACGCTACTCGCAGTGACTTCGGCTGCTCGATCCTCTAGGTTTCTGGGCTGTTGTCCTGTCATGGCTGCCTCTTGGGGCGGATAGTCAGACTCAAGGTCTATCAAGCTGACATTGTTACCTCTCTCTGCATGTATCTCCATCCCTCCCGTTTGGTCTACCCTTCGGTTTCTCTCTTCTGCCGAAGTCAGATGGCTGTAAGGGGGGGTGGTAATCGTATTTTCGGTTTCGCCGGAACCGCTGGTCCCGCTTGATGATCCTTGGACAGGTGGCTTTGGTCCAATCGTATCACCCACGACCAGACCTTTCGAGTTACCCGGGTTGTCCATCGATTCAGGATCTTGATTGACCGAATCACTCGACTCCTTATTAACAGGTGATTGATCTCGAACCTGTTGATTACCTGAACCGTGGGGTGGAGTGCGCTTCACTGGCATTGTTTCTGCGCTTCCCCCTAGTGTAAGTTGTCGACGGGTGACGGGTCTATCAAAAAAAAGTATTTCGCGTGGTTTTCTTGGTTTCTTGACCACAGGGTTCTCACTCATAACCTTCCTCAAAAAAAAAAAAAACTACGCTAGGGTGACTTTTCAAGAAATCGTATCAGGTTATACGCTTGGCCCCTATTTCTATACCCTTTCAACCCAGGCTCTATCAATCGAAATATATTAAATAAATCAATCAAAACTACCTGAAAGAATTGATAAAACGAAAATGAATTATAATTTGCAAAAAAAAAAAAAAAAAATAAATATGGAAATATATAAGGAAAAAAAATGATTAAATAAATAATATTGACGAAAAATTTGAAGTAATAAATAACAGAAAAAAAATTAAATAAATAAATAAATAACAAAAAGGAACTAATAATAAAAAAAAACAATTAAAAGAATAAATAAAAATGCAAAAAGATGAAGCTATCAAAAAAACTTCGTAGATGAAAAATTAATAAATAAATAAATTAAATAAATAATTGAACAAAATGAATAAATAAATAAATAAATAACGAATGAATGAATATCATAAATAAATAAATAATTAATTGACAAAATGAAATAATAAATAAATAAAATAACAAAAAAATATGAATTTGCAAGGCAAAATTGCACTTCTATGAAGCGAATTTGAAAATTTTAAAGATAAATTTTCGGTTCGCCAACCCTTGAAAAATTCAAACTTTATGAGACTAAAAACTAAAAAAAAATAGCAATTCCTAATCCTAGACTCAAAAAAAACTATAAATTTGTTGACGTCAAAACTGACTAACAACCAAAAATCAAAAAAAACTATAATAACTAAACCTAACTGTTAAGATCGTAAGCGTTAACGCCTAAGATTTAAACCTTACTACTATTGAAATGAATTCTATATATTTTTTCCTTTTTTTTTTGTAATTTTAAATTTTTTTTTTTTTTGAATTTTTGTGTTTTTGACTTAAGATCTATACTTATAAACTACCAATCACCAAATTGACAAAAAAAATAATAAAATACTAACTGAGAAAAATGACGAGAAACAAAAAATTCCGTTGTAGAATCAAATAAATTATTAACAAATAGATGAAAAAAAACCTCAATATTCACTAAACTTAATCGGTTTCAAGAAAAACTTCTTGCCAAAAGTGAACCTCTACCAAAATGTCACAAGAAAATCTCTCTGACTTAAACTGTTTTCTCAAAACAATCTCTGAAAAATGTTGAATATTTGTTTGTAGTATTTGTGTTGTATTTTACGATTCGGGGGTGTTTGGGGTAGCCAGGGAAGTGGCTTACTCTGAATTTGTGTTGACGAAACTGTATGACTTTGGTTTCGGTTGATGATGACGCTCCAAAAGGAAAATAATTGTTTACTCAAAGTGTGGTGAATATAGAAACATAAAAACAAAACGAAGACAATTTTTGAATCGTTTTTGTTGTCGGGGTCGAAACTTATCGTCGCGATTTGAAAAGCTTTCTGAAGAGCTATCTTAACAAAGACTTACGCCTTGCCCCGATCCCGACGACAAACACGGCTCAAACCAGAAATGTCAGTTGTGATTTCTTTAGACTCCGACCTGTTATCCGCAATTCAAAGGTTATGTAAGGACTGTACCTATGAAGACATGACAACAATATCGAAGGAACACAACTGACTAGACACGTAGATGTTCCGACCATTCTCGTCTCGTATGCCAAATCGAGTCGTCGCAATTAAAACGCCTTCTCAAGAGCCATCGTTATTAAGACTTACGCCTCGACTTGACATATTTAACGAAGAAAGGTCGGGACATTAGGGAAAAACTAGGGCAAAACCAAAAGTTCGCCATTCGCAATGTTACTTGCGAATGGCTAACCTTCGGCCACAACGTCTGGGCGCCATTTGTAATAAGGGAGAAGAAGGAGAGATGAAAAGAAGAGAGAGGGATAGAAAGAAGAAAAAGATGATGAAAAGACGATGTTCATCGAGCTGGCTGATGACAGTCCGATGTGCTGGCACTCCTCGCTGTCACTCCTGGTGTTGGTGTAGTGACAGTTCTCCTTAGGCCGGAACTGAAAGATTGAAAAATTTGACAGGTGTCAGAAACGAGGAAAGGAAGAAATAGAATGGAGAGAGAGAAAAAGATATAGAAGAAGACCCGGAAAGATTCAGGACTGTGAAGAAGACGTAAAAAGAGACGGAAAAGATAGCTAAAGAAGGAAGACCTAAGAAGATGGGAGAGAATGCGCAGCCGTCCGCTGCGAGGGTCGCGGCATGCTTGCTCTGTGCTCGGCTGAGCTCGCCGGAATGGGGGGGATCTTGCCCTCGCAAACGGACCTCCTCCTATTTCAAAACATATATCATGCCGGGAGAGATCACAAAAACGAAAAAGCGATACCACCACTGATGATCCACCACACTTGAGGGCTGCTGGTGACGGTGCAGCTTGGCCTTGTATTCCCACCCCTCCGTGGAATCCGGCAGGCCGATGGAAATCCGAATTCCCCTTGATTCGAAGTCCTTTAAACAGTCATCATCAAACCTGAAAAGTCAATTTCGCCACTTCCCCTAGCTTACCTTTAATCACCCCCTAGAATGTCGCTTCAAAATTCCATTGAGCTATTGCTCAACCCAAAATCAATGAAAAGAATTCCACTTGGTTCGACGTACAAGTCAACAAATTCATTAGTTTATTGAAACAATAATCATAGCGAAAACGAAAATCGTACATTAGCAAAAAAAAACAAATTTAACAAACCATGAAATTGAACAGATACATAGATATACTTATGAATACAATGAAAAATAAGAAAAATTAAAGAAATATCAATGACTAAGAAAATTATTTAAACAATGATCGAAAAGATTCCAAAATAGTATCAAAAAGACCAACAAAAAATCTGGAACATCTGCCGGTCGTAGACCCAAACCCTCCCCAAAAATTCTCGCTATCTTATTTCGGTGTATCAACTCACACCCTCGAAACAAAGCGAAAACCCTCATTAACCTGCCTACATATAGAGCTCTATGTGTCGGTTTAGTATTAGGGGCAAAATCTTGCTATCCCCGAGCGAGATTTTGGAAAGAATTCCTCCACGGAACCTTTACAACTTTCCGGCGAAAATCTTCCACACTCTTTGTGGCTCTCAAAAATATCAAAAAAAAATTAAAATTACTATCAAGACTTTAAATTAATATTACACAAAAAATAACAAAATGGATGACGATTTCGCTTGTTGAATAAAAATTTAATAAAAAGACAAAAAAAAATGCTTCGGGCGCGCTTGTGCGCCTTTTTGCTCGGACTCGGAGCTTCTTTTCTTGAACGGGAACTTTTAGCTTGAGATTTAGCTCGAAAACTTCTATTTTGAGCGGGTGCTGGCTACATTCGTAGCGGCACACTTTTCGTCACGTCGTGCAAAACTATGACTTCGGCCAAAATTGGCTCGGGCTCCACAATTGAGTTTTATCAAAATTTGATTTTGGACCACCAAAAAAAAACTATATATAGGGTATATATATAAAAATACAAGAAAACCCGAAAGGGGTGACGTTCTGCGGCTTGCCGCGCCGGCACCTAATTTAACATTCTAATTAGAACCTAAGTCACCACTAAAGTTTACTTAAAACGAGCTTACTTGTTACCCGGAGACTCACGGGCTAATGGCTCGACTTTCTCCTTGGCCAAACTGTCTCTCTTACGGCTGTCTTTGGACGTTTGTCGTCTTCGGCAGAATGATCACCCTGCGTCGCCAAGAAAACACGCAAAACACCAGAATTAGATAAGATCTCCCAAAACTGACACTACAGTGTTAAAATCGAATGAAACTCACCCTTTCGACTTGTCTTAATACAGCAACTTATGTTTATAGCTTTGTAATGCCTGATTTCCTTAGTTACCCAGGGATTTTTGCCACTTAACTTGGTTTATGTACTTTCGATATAGAAAAAATTACTTTGCCTCAATTCAATTTAATAGTCTCAACGGACGAACTTCAAATGCCCTCTAAAACGCTGACTATTAGTCGGCCTCACTTCGCCGTCGGCAAACTTTCCCCAAAGCCTCAGAAACCACCACGTCATGCCGGCGGTAAAACTTCGCCGCGGTCCACTTTTTTTTAGCCGATAAGCCGGCTTAAACATCGCGCCGCTGTATGCGCGTTCTTTTCCACCACGGTCGGCATCGTCCAGACCAAAACAAACCAAGTTTAGCGTCATTTTTGTCTATGTTGTTATCGTCAAAATATCTATTTATTCGTGTTCGTCACATTTGTTTTGTTTGTTTACATCGAAAAAAAAAGGTATTGTTATGTATAGTATCATTATATCGTCATAGAGGTTGCTGTCAATTAGCGTCATACTGTCATTATATTTATTGTCCAAATTATGATATGTTGTATGTAATGTAGGTGAAACACCCAAAGAAAACTATAAAACTCTAATAAACACTACACTACGCCATCAAAACAAACATCCCCTCATTTTATTCCCTTTCCCATTTTCAACAACACTTTTCCATCTCACACTCCTTCACCCCAAAGAAAAACAAAAAAAATTACTCTAACCTAAACGTCAAAAATAATTTTAGTACTCCCTCTTCCAGTTTAACTTTCCAGGAAGGAGTTCCAGTGATCTGTCGTCACTGTTTCCTTTTTACAATCAGCCATTTGTATTTTCATCAATAGCGGGCATTGACTTATTATACATGGACTGCCAGTGGCCAACTTCACGATGATTCCACTTTTTGCGGACGACAAAGAGATCCAGCGGAAAAATCGTGTAACATTTTTGACAATTCAAAATGGCGCTTCTTTATTTTTTTTCTTATTAATTTTGTTTGTCAAGTAAGTAAAAGTGCTACACAATAGGATTCTATTTAATTTTTTCTGTGGTTTTGCTTACTTTGTGAATTTTTTTTTCTTTCAGAGGCGACGCTGTATAAATGGTGTGTGTGAAGAAGCAGGGCAAAGACCAGGCATATGGGACACATGCCGTTCGGATTCTGGCGTTCGTCTAGCGGATGGCATTGGGATTGTTCAGGCTGCTGATTTTGTGACTGTTTTCATTGGGCGAGTATGTATTTCGGGAATTCATTCCTTTCATGGAGAAGATGGACATTTTGAATAATGACGGCATCCCACATTCATTGATCTATGAATTTGCGGTAAGAATATTCAGATTTTGTAAGAACTCTATTAATTTTTGTCTCCTCTTCCAGCGCTGTGCAATCTTCTTCTGTGGCAACGATGACATTTTTCTATATGAAATCAATTCCACCAACAAATGATTCCTTCAAATACCAATCGGCCACGTTATGGAGGATGTTGTGCGGAATCTCTTAAATACCCTGGATGAAAAGATACGCGCTGTCAAAGGGTCTGAAGGCTAACAAGTAGGTCCAGCATATCTCTGCGACTCTGGGTGGTAAAAGAGATGGTAAAGCTGAATCTGCTCAAGCTTCTGGACCAGACACGACCGAGTCGATGGAGTGTTCCATTTGCCATCGGTATCGCTAAAGCTAAATTGGGCTCTTAATTATTCATAGATAAAAGAAATTACAATTTATGTGGCATTTTATTTTTCTCAAAATGTATACATTATCCGGCTTAGAGCAAGCTGTAATCAATAAAGATCATTAAGGCTTTTTCTATTTATATTTTAATTCTGGGTTTTATTTTCTTCTATCCATTGCACAGCTTACGGGCTTACGCGAAGTTTTCTTTGGCGGTGGTTTGGCAACGACGTTGTAGTATACTCTCCAGTTAAAACGTGATTGCTCTTCATTCCTAGTCCTTCCGCCAGGGAGCCTTTGCAACGTAACATCCTTACACCTCTTACATCACCAACCATAACACACTCATCAGCTTTGAGGCCCTTTGCCTTTGGTATTGCGCTTTCAAAAACTAAACGATTTGGTTCGCCAATGAGAATTGCATTAACTGAAGGTGTGTATTCCAGTCCTTTGACGAAGCACCCAGGACCGAGGGCTAGGCCATCACATTCCGCGAAAGCGAAACAAAACCATACACACCAACGTTAGGATGGAGTGGCTGTCTAGATGTTATGGACTCACTTGGACCTCAAGGGTCCATTGTAATACCACTAAAAAAGTTACTCATGGGCGAGTAATGAACTTAAGCAAAGTTATAGAGACATCTTGTGTCGATCGTTGCCAGTTTTCTTTGGCGGCGGGTCCAAAATCTCTTACAACTCGTGTTTGCTCATCAGAACCAAGGAACTGTAGCTTGTTATTCTTATTAATCTCATTGATTTTCTTGTTGTTGGCCCTGCTGCACGTGGACGTTGCGGTTGCTCTTCACTTTCCTCCACCAATCTCGCGTGGCTTTGGTCTTCGGTGCGCTTCTCATTCAGTCACCACCTGAAACGGAAAAAATGACTGAAGACAGTTCTATGACCGATGAAACATGCAATTTACCTGACACGACGAACGGTCCACGACCCAAACTAAATCGCTCTGTTCAAGTTTCTCTGACATATCGAAAATCTGCCCTGTTGTGTACTCAGTGTTGGTTAGCAGACCAGAGCTTCCCAGTGTATTCACCCAGTATTTGTTCCACAGTGAGTCCAGGAGCTTCCTATCCAGTGCTGACTTGAAGTAACTCACCTCCAACGGATAGTATTGCTTGCAATGAACACCGAAATCTTCGATTTTATTCAATGGAATTGTCTGATACTCGGAGGGTTCTTCATTTGGTGGCTTATAACCCTTAGGGTATGTCCGGAAAGCACCCAGACACACTTTGCCAGCCAAAAATGTTCTCACTGGATGGACGTCAATAGCAACAAAGGGCTGAGCATTTGTGTAGACACATGCCAGCAACCAGCAGCCATAGCCGGGATAGCTGTGATACCAACCGATTGCGTGTTCAAGGCGACCGACTTCCTTGGCCGAATCGATATAGGCTATATAGTTAGCTTGGGATTGGGCATTGACTCGAGTTTCGGTTCCTTCGACTGGTGAAGCAAATGCATCCATGATGTAATAAATAATTCAATCTGCCACTAGGGGCAGATGTGATCTTTTTTGAATGCTGACGTGAATAAATAACAACTTCGTGCTTTTCGCGATGCATATCCCATGAATTCTAATTGTCACGATGTCTGGCCATGCCCTTGTTCTTGCTTCCATATAGGGACGGGATATAGTTTCTTCATTGCCTTCGAAATGCCTTGGCAGGCAACTAGAACACTCTTGGGGCAGTTCAGTGGAAGTTTCAATCTCATACTTGATAATTGAAAATCCTATAAAAGTAAGAAAATTGGCTGAAAAAAGTAAGAAATTATTAAAAAAATAATTTTCAAAGAACTTACTGCTACTGCCTGCTTGTTTTTCCAGAAATGTCAAAATTTTCATAATTACATAAAAAAAAACATGGCATGCATCGTTTATCTCAGCAAATTAAACTAGATGTCAGTACTTTCTATGCGATCAAAGCTTATCGCAACTTAAAGAAAGAGATGTCGCTAAAAATTTTATTTTCTTTTTTTGCCACTTGGTATTTTTACGCTAGTGTAAAGTGGAACCATTTTTTTTCGAATTTTGTATGGAGAATTCAGACGACTAGCAGTCCATATATAGTAAGTCAATGATAGCGGGGTTTACATGGTCCAACATGGTTGGACAACATGGTTGGATGAAAAAATGAACTTTGCGTTTACACGAAGTTCGATGTTGTCCAACATCAGTGTGGTTATTGGTTCTGGGAGATTTTTATAAAGTTGAAAAAACTCCCTCCAAAACTTATTATTGATAATTTCTGACATTCCGACTCGACCTCAGAGTAAACGCATATAATAGAAATGAAAAATGAGTGAATGCCGGGAATTTCCCATATTTTCATTTTTCAGGTTTGTCCAACATCTGTTTACAGACGTTGGATGGTATGACAAACCAGCAAGTTTTTAAAAAAATTTAAAAACCATCCAACATGGTTTGTCAAGCGGTTGTTTTAGCGTTTAGATGATCCAACATTGCTGTTGTCATACCATGTTGTCCAACCATGTTGGACCATGTAAACCCCGCTAATGGGATCGAACAACAACGACACGAGGTAAGTAAAACCAACAAAATTACAAATTCCGCCTAACGGATTTGGTAGTAGGCGTAGAAAACCGAATTAATATTCTATATAATTTTTCTTTTCAGATAATCCACTATTTGCTGAGGCCAAAAGGTGCATCCGACCAGAGTAATTGGAAAAACAATATCGTAAGTATACCTGAATATATTTGTTCTTGTTGTGCCGGTTGAACTTCTTTTTATTTTATTATTATTCGTTTCAGATCGTCCCCCGGCGCTGAAGACGCCTCCAATTACCAACGGAGTACGACCATCAGGATGTTTTCTTTACGGCAACAGAAAAAGTATCGTAAGTATACCTTATGGGTATCAAATTTATGTTTTTTTTTTATTAATACATCTTTCCTTTCAGGTCATTATCTCTGCGCCGACGACGCCTTGTTTGCCGAGCGAAACCATCCTCCCCGCGGCTCTCCCCTCAAGCAACCTGTTGAAGTGAAAACAACCCCAAGAACTCCGGATCCGGACGAATGTTTCACCAGCCACTGTTTCGCCGTCGCATTCCCATGGTTGTGAGCTTCGCGAATCACCACAATTTTAAAGGTAAGTCCATTTCAAATTAGAGGCGCTTACCAAAAATAAAAAAAACAAACCTTTGCAACCATTTCAGACGGTTCCGGCATTAGCGAACGCAGGTCACAACTTTGTTGGTTGGCTGTACGACTGCTGGAGGAAATTGTTTACCTATTTAATTCGTTAGTGCATTGACATTTGCCTGCAATCTGGCCACCATAAACGACGTACAGATAGGCTGTGTGTTCGACCTGATCAAAATACAATTTGATCTGTTCACCAACCTGAAGACGGGGTTTCACATAATTTGACACCTGTTCGAGATCCTGGCGAGGAGGTGCTTACGTATCCGAGTATGGATGATCGCTCGAGGGTTCTAACGACACAAGAGGTGTTGGAAATTTGTTGTTGACCGACGATACACCATCAATAAGTGAAAACAAAGGCAAGGACAAGGTACGTTTTTAAATGATTTATTTCTGAAATTCTTTCAAATCATTGGCGATAATTTTTAGATCGAAACCTAACCGAAGACAACGCTAGATCCACTTTTACACGAACCGGAAAGCATCTAAGATCGTTGTCTGAGGCGAAGACAAACGATCCTATGAAGTGGTACACAATGGCATCATCATGGGATACGCCGCAACTGCTGCACTGAATCGAATACCTCTGGGGTGGGCAGCTGTGACTCTGTACCCGTCCGCCTACTGTTGGGTTATCGAATCGAAGATCCCTTCGACGCCATTGTCGACCAGTGGCCTCCGAATTGGCAGCCGATGACATTGCCGAAATTAAGGATCGCAATGGAATCTATTTGGTGCTTCATCAAAGAAAATCAACGATAAAGGATTTGCATCGCAAGATGAAAGTGCGAAGTCTCGACCGCATTACATCTTTGAAAGTGTAATTGTGAGTTATTTATAGCTTTTGACATTAAAGACACTTAAACGAGATTCTGTATTGGGTCTTTGTTTTTTTTTTTCGAAAGACATAATACGGGTGGAGATCTTCAAGATCCTTGGCTTAACATTAATTCAACCGCCGTAGTCGGTGAGCTGTTCGTCGGCCGAACGTTCCTCCAGCAGCAGCCACAACAAATTATAAAAACGTAACGGAGTCAGCGCTAAAAGAAAAGCAGCTTTGTGTCTTCCGCTTAATAATTTCGAAAAGCTCAAAGGGAAAACAAAGTGCCCATAACTAACGGGTAATTTTTATGCGACTCATTTTTGACGCTCTTCATTCCCATTCAGTAGACTGCTATATTACACGGTGAGTCGGTGACTCATGTTTAATGACTTTTTTCGTACTACGTTGGTGCAAAAGGGATACAAAATTCGAAAAGCTGAAAAGTAAGATAATTTACCCGGTGAGTCGCAGGCCATTTTTTATACGAAATATTTTTGGCGTTCTTCACTTCTCATTCAATATTTTCGTATTTTGTTTTATTTAAATTCGACTTGCTTCCAGTTCACATGTATACCTTGCTGTTTGAAAAAATGGGAAAGAATGTTTTTCATTTCATTTCAAGGAATCTGAATTAAAGAGTGTTGCCAAAATTTGAGTCCTTACTTGAGAGTCATAGGTGCAAAATTATAGTCCGCTAATGAACAACTTTAGTGTGATACAAGCTTAAAATGACGTTTCAGACATGACTCAAACGTCATTTTAAGCTAGTATCATACTTAAGTTGTTCATTAGCGGACTATAATTTTGCGCCATAGTGTTCGACTCAGACGATAAAATTTCAAAAGAGAATTCGAAGAAGAATCTTGAAATATGAGTCACCGTGTAATAGCAGTCACAGCAGTCAAAAGAACGGCGCGCGTATCGCGTATTCATAAAAATTATACAAAAATCTTTGTATATGGATTCACCAAGTACTATCAAGAATGGTTTTCAAGCAAGCAAGCAGAGAACACACATTACAAACTTATGT
>CALSBU010000007.1:0-240457 GCA_943590905.1 Sphaerophoria taeniata
TTGAACGATCTTGTTTGGGACAATGAACCTATAAACAACGAATTCGAACAAGATGTAGAAATGAACGAAATAAACGATCGCGAAATGGAAGATCGACAAATTGCATTTTACACAGATCGACAGAATAGAGTTCAAGCAAGCACAGAAACTAGCAGTGTCAGCAACCCTTCAGACAATATATCAATACTTTCCAAGTCTACTACTACGTCAATACGGCGTGGCGTACATTCATTAAGTGTAAATGCCACTCCGCTACGTCCATCGATGTTCGATGTCAAAGAACGTAATACTGCCATGGAAGCACTGAATCTGACTCCACTTCGCAACAAACCTCCTCCTCCAGTACAAAGTAGCAAACCTACCCTCGTACAGAATATCAAAATCGAGGCAGACAACGTTAATTTTGGCACTCAGATACAGAATATTAAAGCTGATATTAAAATTGAGCCTAGGGACAGACAAAGTCCGGGAGCGGACGTCACTACACTTAGTGATTTTCTTGAAAACCAAGTACAATCGAAAATAGTTGATGAGGATATGGAGGGTATTGAAGTAATTGATGGTATGAGTGCAATGAGTGATGCTACACTCAGCAAAAAAGATGATTTTGAAGCCATCGCAATACCACCAAATCTACCTACACCCATAAACATAACAGTTGTACCCAGCAGCACAGTCAATATGTTAACGATAACTAACAACCTAGTTAACTATACCCCTACTGTTAACTATACACCCACAGTTAACTATAACCCCACAGTTGTAAACTATAATCCAACTGCTAGTAATGTTAATTATACAAATGAAATTAGTTTTGAGCCTGGTGCCGACGACCAGTACGATTTAGCTAATTTTAGTGAAATGGGAGAGGATTTTAAAGCAGTAGAAGGACAATTTCAACAAATGTTTGAAAAAAGTATAAAAATGGCAGAAGATCCCGACGAAGACTATGCCGGAATACTAGATACGCGAATTTCCAGATACCGAGGGGATAGAACTCGTCCTTATTCCCGTCGTCGACGTCCGCGACCAGTAGCAATAGAGGGTCCTCCAGTAAGACTAGCAATCACCGGGCCTGGTGATCACACAACAACTGACGAGGAAGAAACAAGAAAAATGTCCAGCCGCATATCAGAACTTTCAGGTACTCATCGAAGTTACTACAAGCTTTCCGGTAACATAACAGACCTGACGGATACAGAGTCAAGTCTAAACGCAATAGACACCCCTCCAGAAGACACCTCTTTAGAAGACACTTCTTTGCAGAATACATCTGTGCAAAATACACCTGTACAAGACCCGGTACAAGATACACCTGTGCAAGATACCACTGTACAAGATACCCCTGTGGTTATTACAAATAAAATACTTTCAATAGATGACATGAAAAAGTTTACCGAACCTCCCGACTATGTTAGTGAGTCATCGTCAATTGATGGCAATGACCTTTCACAATCTGTAATTAATCTCTTTGATCAAAAAGCTGCATCTAGCACTGCACCACCAGCTGCACCAAGCACCGCTAGCACTTCTAGAGCAAGTTCCGAACCACCAACCAGAAAAACCCCAGAACCGACAAGACCAAGTACTGCTCCTACACGTGGAATGATGCCTCCTCCGCCTCCACCACCTACCAAGGAAATTCGTTTACGAAAACAAAAAAACAAACTTCCATTAGTCGATAAATCTACAGCTAAACGCAAGAAGAGTCTCACTAATTCTGAAAAAGAAATGATTCAAAAAGAATTGATTCCTAAAGCTGCTGCTTCAAGGCCAGCTCCCCCGCCGCCACCAGCAGAATGCGAGCCTCAACAAACTGTAATCATGGGAGACCGACCTTCCCCGCCAGTTCCTCGTCAAAAGCAAAAACGACGTACTGCTCCTCCAATACCCGATGAGCAAGCACCCAAACAACCGAGATCTACTAAAAAATAAAAAGTGCGAGAGCACAAAGTGCATATGCCGACCTATGTAGGATGTCTATATATGTAAGTGCCTATAAATGTAGGGACATTTGATTTAGACATTCATTGTGTTGTTTGAGGGCAAGTAACCACAATGGAGCTATCGCGCCGACATCGCACTTGGAATAAATTAGCTATTCAGCCTATAGTATATATGGAAGAGGAGGACTATTTAGAAGAGGAGCGAAAAAAACAAGAGCAAAAAGCAAAAACAACCACCAACCCAACAACGGCCATACAGCACCCTGAAATAACAAGTACAACACCCTGGTTATAGATGGCGCTAATAAAAAAAATAAAAAAGTCAAGACTGTTATTTTTTTTGTTTTTATTTGAGTGGTTTTTTTAACATGTAACAAATTTTTAGAAAATTAGCGGTAAGTTCAGGCTTGGTATGACTGTTGTATCTTAGTATGTTGAGATGTGCGCGTTGATTAGGATGCCGGATGTACCTTTTAATTTCGGCGTGAAAGTAGTCCAGGAAAGGGTTGACGTACAAGGAAAACATTCGTTTTTCCGGATTTGTATTGGAGATCATGTCAAAATCATCAAAAAACACCACCAATACTACAATTTGTTTAGCTATTGCTTGGGCCCAGGTTAGGTTATCCGGTAGAACCGAGGGATGTGGTACTAGCAAAATATTGTATGCAACTGGTGACGAATCTTTCTTGTTGTAAAAATGCCAAGCTTGTTTGTAAGTGTAGAGTTTTTCTATATCCGCTTCTGTGTATTGGTAATTTGAACAATAAAAATTAATATAGTGACGAAACAGCGAATGTATAGTTACAACCACTTCTTTACTCATTATAGGTGAGTAATAGAACCTTGCAATGGGCCGATCAACAGAAAACTGATGAATAAACTCGCAAACGACTACTTTATATAGCAAGCAAGACTAGAAGATGGGCGGGTTGCATGTATGCGCAGCTAATCAGTTTTCTTTAATAAACTTTTGAATTTCTTCTTCACTTGCGAATTTAGGCGTATTATTGGGATCAAATTCGACGCATCTACTTTTCTTCAAGCTATAGAATTCTTTTTCAGGACAGGTTTGAATGGTGTATCTGGAATTGTCGTTGCAAAATTTATATCCAGCCAATAGTAAATCTTGTCCAATGCCTATTGTGGGAATTTTTAATGATTTATTGTATTCTGCTCGAGTTAGGGGTAGTCGTTTGCCTCCATTACCATCACAAGGTTGTTTCATGCTAATAATGTATTCACTATCAGTATACTGGCCCAATCTGAGTTTAAAGTAGAATGGATCAAATTCTGATATCTCGGAATTTTTAATGACTTCCCCATAATCCAAATGCTGATCATTGATTCGTTTAATTTTTAGTTGGTTCTCCATTGGACGCTCGACAAAGTCTTGTTTTTGTAGGTCGTAGTAGACATCCTCGGGGTGGGCAAAGATATTTTTGTTTAACACAAAATTATTGTCGTCGTTAATGTCGTAGACTTCGTATTTGTCATCAACATAGGGTATCTTTGAATTAACCTTTGCACGTACAAGTACAACTCGTTTTATGTCATTAGAGTTCATATGTGTGTTCAAGCTTTTCAATGTGTTGATAATTGATTGGTTAGTTGATTTGTTCAAGGTTAATAAATAAACGCCAATCAACAGTATAAATGCTTCTATAACTAAAAATATACATTTTCCTATCTTTGAAAGCGACGTACGCTCGACCAGTGTGTCAGTCTTGGTTTCCATGACAAAGAAGCGCAATTACTGGCTTATTGTAGACAACACCCCGATGGTATAGCCCCCGTGCACATACCTACATCTGTGCACATACTTACCCCCATGCACATACCTACCTCTGTGTATTTTAACCTGGGGTAATAAGTATACAAAACAAATTGTTCCGCACTAAATTCTTACAACTCTCTGATGGATCTCGAAAGCTCATATTTCTTTAATCCACAATGTGATAATATTAAAAATCTCATTCGAATTGTGTCAATCGGACTTCTAATATTAATTGTTTTTTCATTCCTGTTTGTGACCAGTAGTCGAAGCGTTTTAGTATTTATTCAGTTGTTGCAAGTTATAGCAGTATCGTACTTGGTGTATTTGAATCTCTCATGGCCAACTTGTGACGCAGATACTTACAACCAAAACCTCATGAATGCCTCCCAAAGACGTCGCGCCAATCAGCTGAGTCAGCTAGCTAGTGGGCTGTCGGGCAGCCTATTCGGAGTTAGTAACGCAAATCGCTCAGATGCAATAATTCAACAACCCCCCGCGGTAGGATAAAGGGCAGAATACTCACCAGGTAGAATACTCACCGGGCAGAATACTCACCATCTATTTACATTAGACAACAGACTAAGTATGTCCAGATTTTTTTTAAACAAAAAGCGAGAGTGAATCAAAAATGAAAAATACCAGAATGCAAACAACACCAAAATGCGAAAAAACACCAAAATGCAAACAACACCAGAATGCAAAAAACACAAAATGCAAACAACACAAAAAAACCAAGTAAAATTCAATTTCAATTTTCACATTTCAATTTTCACATTTTAATTTTCACATTTTTATTTATATTTTTCTGACAATTTGTTGACAAATAAAATTTGGAAGTTCAAAATTGGCAATGTCGTACGAAACCTGAACTGTTTCATTTTGCCGGTTTTTCGTAATAATGTTATCGACGGTAGTATTATTGCGACACTGAAGAGTTTTCTCGTACTTGAAAGTGTTGGGCTGGAAGAGTTTATACAGGTTGTCTATTGATTCGGCTCTGTCGTTTGGCAGCCAATTGCCCCACATACTATAAAATGCATTTGCGAAGCTCTGCATTTTCTGAATAATGTGGTCGTGATTAGATTTTATGAACGATCTAATTACTGGAGTAGTTTTGCACATGTCAATTATGCGCCATAGGGTTTTCACGTGAGTTTTCATTGTTTTGACATAATGAATAGGATTTTGATTTACTTCCCACTCAGTCAGAGTGTTGTATATGTCTATCTCTATATCGGTGTGTTTGCTCCGGCTGTATACCTTAGAACTCAAAATAAACATTGTTTGCACACTACCTTTGAATGACGTCGTATTACGTTCTATATAGGTAGCTAGTGTACTTCGATCTCGATGTTCATTCAAAGGCACGTTCACAGATAATTCATATTGATTTAGATATTTCATATAATTGAATATGGCGAATATTACCTCGAGATGATTAATTTGCACATTGAATTTATTTGACACAAATGCAAGACTCACTACGTAGTTGTAAATACGCTTGATGTATGCGGGGGCATTTCGTTCATAACCATTGTGTTTGCATTTAATGTTTTTGAAATAGTCCTGGATGGTAGAATACAAGGCTTTTGAACTGTGCGGTTCGTGATGTGGATTCAGTAACCGGATACCCCCAATGGATTTGTTTGCATTTGCCATAAAGTAAGCCTTCTTACCCAATATTCCGATTACGTCATAGTTTTTATCAGCTTCTAGGACAAGACAATCTGATGGAAAATATTGCACAATGAAATTGTTTATTTTAGCAAGTACTGGATGACAATCTATATTGCGAAAATTTGTAAACAATATGCCGTCAGTATCCGTATATATGATAATGTCAGAATCAGGAAATACGTCATCTAGGTCGGGCATCACGCACTCGTTATTACTGAAAAATGATTTGGTAGTTTTTCTTTGTAGGGAAAATGGCGCAATGTCACAGAGATATTTGTAAGCTTCTTCCAGGTAGTCTAACGTAACCAAGTTACCAGATAAATTCTTAACAGCAAGTATGCCATTCTCTAATACGCACAAATTGGTGTACTTGTCATTTGTTAAAATTTCCTTGTAATAGAAATATACGGCTAGTCGAGAACACAAAGACAGTTTAGCACGTCCCAGCAACGTAATTAATGCAGCCATAGGAACATGCGAATACACAAACGTATTGGCACCACACACACCATACAAAGAGTTGACGACAATTTTAAGACATAATTGTGAAGCGTCATGTACATTTTTCGTTTTGTGTAGACTTTCAATTTCCTTGTCAATGGTAGCTAGCGCACTACTTGCTTGTTCATTGTTTTCTAGGTTGACACGTTCTTTTAGTTTGCAAGATAGAGCATCTTTAGTGCGTTTGAGATTTGCTTTGGCTTCGGCACGTCTCTTCAATAAACTTTGGGCTATTTTGTAGAATGCATCCGGATAGGTCTCTTCACAGTATATGATTACTTTACCTTGACCGTCGGTTTGGGCGCGATAGACATACAAGTCTTGTATTGTTAGACGATGGGCAATCTCGCGACCACGATACGACAAAGCCAGAGATTTCTCAGGCATCAAGTCTTCTGCACAGTACAGTGTTAATACTGCGGCATCAACAAGCTCCGCCAGATCCTTTTGTCTAGGCAAATTGAGCAAGTTCTGAACAGTGACCATGGCTATTCGATGCAACGACATCTTTCTCGCACACAGCAGATTAGGGTAATAACTTACAAAATCAATTCCAAACACCTTGTGTGCAAATCCAGGCTTGGCGAAATTTAATGCACCGGCATAGGCCTTTTTGTTGTCCGTGTTGCCCCAGTCTCGTGCCTTTTCTACTTTGTATTTGTTTAGATCATTTAAATCATCAGTAAAGAATGACTTTAGTGAAGGCAAACACGTAATATGTTTCGTTCGATCAGTCACACCATAAAAATGATTGAAATTGAGTTGTTGCAATTCTATGCATGACTTGAGACGTGACGAATTTCCAAAGTAAGTGGACGATTCCAGATCCATGTTGAACATTTTAGCAAATTCGATACAGAGGTTATAGTAGTTGTTTGTTTTAAGAATGTATCCGACAGCACTACAATCAGTCATGTTGTATACGAGTATCTTTTCGAGACTATCTAGGACGCGGATCTTAATCTCATTCCTCGGAAACATACCAGTAGGCACCTTAATGTTTTTGTATTGTAGGTCATTAAAGTTGTATTCCATGGTAGACTCTACTATCTTCATTTGGGCCTCTAAATTGGGCTCCAAGTCAAAGTACTTGCGCAGAAGCTGGTGGTCGGCAGTTGTTTCTTTGTATTGATTCAGGATGTACCAGTGACGAATATTGACGGAATTCAGGTCATACTTTTGCTGGTTGTCCTCAGAAGACACGGCCTTGGACATTGCCTTCAAACTGTATCCGACCGATGACAATACATTGCGCTTTGCTATCTGAAACAGATCCAATATTATTGCGGAATTGTGGAACCGTATCACCACTGGCCTGCGAGTCGGGTGATTTATAGTGACGTACTTTTCAAACAACGAATGCATACGGTGACGTTTCATCACAGTGGCCATAACCTCAAAATCGTACTCCAGGATGTTGTGGCCAGTCAGGATATGGGGGTAGTTGGTATCCCCCGTGAGATACATCAAAATCTTGCCACTCGAGTACAAGTCAATAAAGCATTCCATCAACTCCTTGTCGTCTTTGAAATTTTGAATATATATGTAGATGTCGTTGTTGCTGTAGCGTTGCGTAAACTCTTTGTTAAATTTTTGGGCTTCGTCTTTGTAGTCCAGACTCAAATACAAAATAAAGTACATTTTGACATTGAAATACGTCACTTTAAGAACTAAAGAAGAAATGCGTTCACTGCTGTGGGTACCCAAAGGCACAGTTCCCATGTCATTTGCTATTGTTTCAATATCAATAATGAATATGGGCAGCTTATCGATAAACGATTCCTGCATATTAGCAATATAGGATATTTTCTCACCATCTGCCTCCAGTTTAAAATACCCACAGGGCGCAAATATACTTTCGAAATTTATGTTTGAATATGTGCAGACTCGGCTAACGGTGTTGGGCACGCTGTCTATCTTCGTTTTGATCCAGGGCATTTCGGTGGTATATTGTTGAATGAACATTTGAAGCTGCAGAGACATGTGCAAATTGAAGGCATCCTGAGTTGCGCCATGGCTGGGCTTACCACGTACATAGGCCTTCATGTATGACATCACTGTGCGACAAGCCATAATTGAATGAGTTTCAAATAGTATCAGTACACCTTCCCAAATGTCGTTTACGTTGTAGGCCTGGTGCATGGCCAATAGGTTGTACAAATCCATGTTGCTGCCTCTCATTTGGAAGTTGTAAATTATATGGATGTTGACTGTGCACAGATTCGACTCTGTAAAAGATTGCATGGCTTCATAAAATTGATTAGTGTGATTTTTTTCAATAACCGCAGCACTAAAAAAAGTGTATTTCGTAGGAATAACCGAATACTTGAGATTTTGATAGTGAATGGCCCTAGCGTAGGTAGTATGGTCATCGTGATGAAAACCCAATACGTAATAAACTTGAGACATTGAACTGACTATAAATTAGAATTTAGCTATAGTTTATTTGGTAGTGTGAATTGTTTGTGCTACGAGCGCCAACAAACTACTGAGCGATACTGATATGCTCTCATGATTTATATAGACAAACTAAAAGCGTCAAAAATCGATGCAGCAAACAATAAAGCAATGGACTTAGTCTTGGGCCAGTTGTCATAGTGTTTGGATGTACAATGCAGTATAGTGCGCAATCAATATATCGACCAGAGCGCCTGTCTCGACTTCGACGTATGCAACGACTTCACGCACAACAGAGACGAGCCCTATATGAACAACACGCAGATCAACATACCCATATTGCTGATTTAAATGAATGCCGAATCGTCAGAGGGATTATTTTCTTACGTCAAATTCTGCTTGCAATATTCATAGGATACCTCCTATTCAAAATTTTAAGTTTTATAAAAATGTATGTAAAATACCTATTCATTGACAATAAAATGAAATAAACAAATACATAAACAAATACATCAATGTATGTATACATCTAAATTCGAGTTTTATTGATAAAATATTGCACACTACACAAAATGTATAATGTAACACAAAGTTAAAATAACACAGTGCATAAAGTAACACAGTGCATAAAGTAAATGTGATTGCAGGCGTATTGCCGTATTATGTGATTGCCGTATGTGATTGCAGGCATATTGCACTAATGGTATATTATGTGATGGCTCAAAATCGGTTTGTTGCGTTCCAGGGATCTTCATAGTTATGCTGTTTGCTCCGTCTTTGCCTCGCAGAATAACGTTCTAGCTCTTTCTTTCTTTGACAGAGACGGCAATTGTTTTCACCAAAAGGACTCAACCACGGACTTGTTGTATCAGGATTATAATAACAAAAACACGTATCACACCGAGTGACGCCAGATATATACGATTCTTGAGTCTTTCTACTGGTCGATGCACTGCGCGATACAGAAGGCATGGGTGAAGAGGAAACTTGCAATCCTGATTTTTGCAGTGGAGAAGCCTGTCTTCTTTGTAGTTCAGTCCATTCGTCCAATTTTTCAGACATTGCTTCGTCGTAGGTTGGTAGCCTTTCAAAACAATCCTCGTACTTTGGCAAAGCATTAGATATATGGCATAGGCGAGTGCAAGGAGGCTCAACTTTACTGTTTTTAACACCCATTATCCGGATTAGCAATTATATCAGGATTAGCAATTATATCAGGATTAGCAATTAGTGAAAAAAATAAACGTTAGAAGCTTGTAAGCAATTGCGAAACTAGCTGCATCTTAGATGCTTGATTTTGTATTTATAGGAAGTCGATCAACATTAGAAAAGAGATCAATTTCAGATATTTGATGCAGATACCCGGTGCACCCGGGTTAATGCAAATTGTTGCATGCAATTTGTTTCCAGACAAATCAAATACAAAAATCCATAAAAATGCCATGAAAAAATGCCAATGAAAAAATGCCATGATGACAAAAAAAATCCAATGAAAAATGTCAATGAAAAAATGCCATGATAACAAAAAATGCTAGACAAAAAATGCTATTATTGTCAATTGTTCAATTTGCCCACACAAATGTGCAAATGTCGCCCACCCAACGTATGAGGACTTACCATCCCAAACACACCCGCTCAGCTGATGCCTTGCTAGCAAAATGCATAAAACGTAAATAATCGTAAAATGTTAATGACTCATCTTGTTGCCCATGCACCTACCGTACACAACGCACCCACCATACACAACTACTTGAGGAAGTAGTAAACCCAAACTTAAAATTCGCCACTCCAGATACTTGTTCGATTGTCGTAATTTTAATCCTGATATAAAAAACAAATCACATGTAGGTATAACACATCATTCGCATTAGTTTCAAATTTATGTGTGTCTTCAGATTTTTGGTTAAGTGTAGTACGCGGCCTGTTGGAGCCAAACTAATACACTCAAATCTTCCATATCAACCCAAGTGCAATCTGTCTTCCCTTGCCTATATTTGCTTTCATTTTTTATTGACTTGCATTTAGAATCAAAATCGTACCAAATGTGCTTGTGCATTTGGTAGCTGTATCGTCATCAAAATTTGCGGTTATAACAACAAGTTCGTAATGTGGCTGTGCATATCCAACTGCTAATAAAATCCTATTACTAATTAGTTTGAAAGATATTTTGTTGCTTGGAGGTATATTTATATCTAGCTGAATACTTTAATTTATTTAGTTGTATGGGAGTAATTGTTTAAAAGTGGTTACCGCCGGTACAGACAGTGTCGGTTTTGTAGTTTATACATTGGTGAACTTGGACGGTAACAAGTAAACACCCAAACAATACAAAGTGCAAAATGTAACAACAAGTACAGGTTAATAGGAGAATAAATTCTGGTTGTAAAGTTCAAAACTCATCAGTATTAAACTTTCATCGTTCGAGTTAGTGCAAGCAATATTTTTTTGTTATTTTGTTTGGTGAGACCTTGCCATATTCCAGTTCAAAAACATGTACTAGGCAAATACTCTGGGACTAGGCAAATACTCTGGACAAAAAGGCTGTCATTGCTTGTGTACAGTGTGTATGTTTGCGTTGCATATAAATGGCAACACCATCAAACTCTGTATCTCTTGATGGAAACTCACCACCATATAAAGATGTTGCGTGCACGAATATGTCATCAGTGTCTACCGGCAGCAGTGTATTAGAGAATAAATCCAGTGTCTCGGTGGCATCACAAAACGAAAAACTAAGAAAAAGAAAGAAACGTTTTTTACATATTAAAAGGGATACTTTGCCCATATTAAAATCTGATAAGAAAACTTCTCGACGCACTAAAATATTTAAATCAATTGAACCGGCAAAACAGGATACTCTAACAAAACTGGCTACTAAAATGATGAGTTTGTGCGAACAACAACAAACAGACCTGGAATGCCAGAAATCAGATTGTGCAGATAATTCAATGTGTCAAAAAAATGGAAACCACGTCGTTATCGATAATAGTTTATCGAGCTCAATGAAGATATCAGCAGAACACATAAAAGCATCAGACAGTAAAACAGCAAACCACTTAAAAGATAAATTAGCTGGACAAAGCCAAGTATTACCTTCGTGTCGCGAACAGCCTGCGCACTACACCCCGCAACACAAAAAATCCAAAAAATCCCCCAATCAAAAACCAACAGAAACTGAACCAATGCAAGCACCCTTTAATGCCAATGACGCAAGAGATACAGGTGGCAGAGATACAGAAGCTGGCAGAGATGGAGCTGGCAGAGATGGAGGTGGAGCTGGTGGTGTTGTTTCGCCAGCTGTTTGTGGCTTCCCTTCGCGAATGGTCGTACCAAGGACACAAGCTTATCAGCATCCACTCTTTCATACTACAATTGCTACGTCATCAGAGTGCACTTTGGGTGACTATCTGTCGGTGCATAATATTGTGCTTGATGACGTATCATTGTCACTTGTAAGTGCTCTACATTATGGACACCGATTTACTATTAACGACCCGGTTTTGCGGTGGTTGGGATATCTTGGCCCTTCGAGCTATCAACGCCAAATGTGCATTAACGATATGAATATGTTAACACTGCCATTCGAGGATGCTTGGAGTACCACAAACAACACTTTTTACATCATTGTGAGTCCACATGATTTTATGTTGCTGGCGTTAATTGCTTGCAGTCGCAGAAATGTCGAACTATTAAATCAAATTTATCACATCAACTACATTAACTTTAGTTATATGCAATATCGGTATTGCACATCTCGCAATCAAATGAATACATTACAGCAACAAGTCCAGGGACTAACAGACACCTACAACCAATGCTCCAAGGAAAAGTCAGCTCTAGCTGAAAACCTCCAAAAATCCAGCAACATCATTGCAGATCTACGCAGGCGTATTCAATGTTTGATTGAATCTGAACAAAACTACAAGTGTAAGTTTGAACGCTCAGATCGACGTGTTAGTCACCTACTATCAGAACTATACAATACAAGCAATGGTAATGAACGTCAATCGGATACTAGGAACTTTAAAGATTGTGCAGTAAATGCAGAAATACAACAACAAATACCACCAGACAATGACGTTCAAAACAATACTCCGCCGCCACCCAGGCCACAAAATGGACCGCAGCCCGGAGTTCATGTAGTAAAACCATTACCCATAGGGCCCACCATGGTAAGCCACAGCGCCATCACCCCATCAACTCACACTAACATCAACAACACCAACAACAATTTTATCAATATTTACTCCGTCATGAATTTCCAAGGGTCCTCTGCCATTCCCAATAAATCCATGCAGCCACCCCAACCAGTGCATCCGCCTTACCCTCCACCACCTTATCCAAGCAATCCTAATCTTTGCGGGTCTTTGTATAAAATTTCACATTCTACTTTGGTCTCTTTTACAGAACCAACTGCCACAATTGCCATTGCCAAATCTGGGACAGTATCATCACTTGCACCATCACAACCATCAACACCTGCATCAACACGTCCCATTGAACAACGACAAGGCTGTATCATTTTGCGCGAATACCGAAAGCCAAACGGATGTGCAAATTCTGACAAACAATGAATCCGCAGTTTATCGACACCAAAGATAAAAACACATACACAAAAACGACATGCCAACACGACATGCCAGAATACCTACCTATACCCACTACCCTATGTCATATACCCACTACCCTATGTTACCGACCTTAAATATAATTCAAAAAAAAAATACACACTTTGTGCTTTTTTTTTATTTATTTTGCTATTTATTGACGTGGTGATTTGTACCGTTATTTGCTGTTGGCGTATTTTTGGCCGGCCTAGAGATTGGTCTATTTTCTTTGGCTGAAATCACTTTGCAAAGAATGCCGTAAAATACAACTTTCGATCTGCTGCTTAAGACCTTGAACGAGAACGTCTACGTGCAGAGCTCTTCCTTGGACGTCCTACGCGACGACGGCGGCTTGGTGACCTGCTGCGAGAACGAGAGCGTCTACGTACTGAACTCTTCCTTGGACGGCCGACACGTCTCCTAGATGATGAACGACGACGGCGACGACGCTTAACACCAGATGTGTTAAAGGTAACTACATTTGAGGAAGGAGAGCTACTTCTGCTTCTACTCCTACTCCTGCTCCTACTCCTGCTGCGTGCTCTAGTCATACGACCCGTCATATTATTAATTAGTTAGTATACAGTTTATAGATATCTTATATTATAATAATAGTGGCGATTTGCGTATTCAGAGTGGCGGGTGTGCTGTATGAAAATCACGCTGTATATACACGCTGTCAATATAACGTTGTCAATAAAAATTGATCTACTTATATAGATCCAATATGCCAAACCCCAAACAACAAGAAAAACGCAAACAACAAAAACACACACAGTTTGTTAGGGTAGTTTCATGTTTATTGAAAATTACAGTTACAAAAAAATTAGTTTGACCGATACTAGGTATTAGCAATGGCAGCATTCTAGTTGTTGGTAGGCATGATAGCATTATGGTTGTTGGTATCCATAATAGAGTTGCGGAAATCTTCCATTTCCCGCAGATCATCAGCACTAAAATCTACAATGTCTCGTTTAGCTCTGATTGGAGTAATTTCCTTTTCAACTTCGGCAATAACCGTTTTGAACATCTTACAAAATATAGGCTGGACTTCTTTTATATGGATGTAACATTTGGCTATGACTTCATCAGCGTCATAAAAATTGAGTTTGCTAAAATGTTTATCTTGCATAGTTGGATTCGAACCATGGGTTTTAAGACTGTTCAAATCTTTCTCGTATTTTTCACAAAGTTCCTTTATTGTCAATATTTTGACATCATTGTTCCACAATCGAACACCATAAAAATAATATGGATATTGTTCTTTGACACGATTCCATAAAACAATCGAGTTGGGAAACTTTACACGAAAAAATTCTTCAGCGGTAGTCTTCCAGTCAAAAGTGTAATTGAAACCTAGGTCGCGTGGTCCCAAATTTTTTGAACAGTTTTCAATGTGCATTAACTGACCACGCACTATTTTGACATGAACACCATTATCCTCGTCCATATATTGGTATAATGCCAAATAGGGGTCTTGGTTAGCGTTGTCTATTTTTGGTATAACGCGATTATTCAGATTCTCCAGACTTTGTGCCATACCGTCATTAGCTTTGACATTGTCTCTCACTAAGAGACTCATCAAAAATGCCTTGTGGCGTAAGCGTTCATTATTGACACTGAGCTCCAGAATACGTTCATTACGGCTGCAAATGTCCTGTCGGTAGACTTGTAATTGATTTTCGTATTCTTGTAATTGATTTTTGTATTCTTGTAATCGATTTTCCATAGATTTGCAAAGC
Source organism: Sphaerophoria taeniata (assembly GCA_943590905.1). Taxonomy (NCBI): domain Eukaryota; kingdom Metazoa; phylum Arthropoda; class Insecta; order Diptera; family Syrphidae; genus Sphaerophoria; species Sphaerophoria taeniata. The sequence goes on from CALSBU010000007.1 coordinate 14,648, forward strand.
GTTTTCATTTCGACAAATTGTACGATATCATCCATTCGCACAATCTTACCGCCATGCGTCTGGTCTTCATCATGAAGTCGTTTCGTAGATCCGTCAATAATTTTGGTAATTATGTTTAATTGTTCTACTTGTTCTTTAGGTGCATCACTTATGGCGTAGTTTCCAGTTTTTCGCAGTTTTGTCAAGATATTTCGAATCCATTCTCGAAATTCTTCAGCCTTTGGCAGCTTTGATCCTTGAATCAACTCATAGATTCCACTTTCATTTATGAATTTAGTTCGAGGTTGTATATTTCTTTTAAAAAGCGACCTTTCAGAAGTCCCCTCGACTACCGCCTCGACTTGAGAGGACCTTTCAGAAGTCCCCTCGACTACCACCTCGACTTGAGAGGACCTTCCAGAAGTCGGCTGAGGCGTTTTCACTTCAAGTGAAGGCGTCTTCTTTATTATTTGGTATTCGCATTGATTTTTAGCAGATACAAACTTGGCTATTGCATTTGTACAATTTGAGTATCCCAATGCCTTAGCAAAAGGATTAGCTATCATATACGGTTCACCATTATGGATGATCGACACAATTTCCACTTGAATGTCATTAAACTTGACGATATCCTGAACTAACTCGGCTGACATCTTGATATTAAAAGATCTTGCAAATAACTGAATATTAGCTCGATCAAACTCTGCTTTTATAGGTTCTATTGTTCGATCCCGGATATCCGGCGTCCAACAATATGCACCTTTTCCAAATAAGGGCATCTAACATATCCAAAATGAGTCATAGAAACAATTTGTTTTTAATGCAATTTGTTCTTTTCAAACCCTACCCTGCAAAAAATATACCAAGAGTATTCTTGTATGTTTTTTTGTACAATTTGTCCGTCTATCGGGATATCACATTGTGATTGCGAATTCTAGTGCGATCTGTATTTGGAGGATTTGTTTGTTTTGCTTTTGTATTTGTTAAAGGTGCATTAGACTTATCATTTCGAATAGTACTTACAGAAACGTTTAACAATTGACAATGTCGGCAGCGAAATGATTTTTTCAAGTATTCCAAGTTTTCTTTTGAAAAAATTGGATAATACAAGGTATGTGTGGAATTTACAACAACTGGGTCGTTGGATAACCTAACGCAAATAAAACATCGGTCATCTGAACAGCATGTTATTTTGATTGATTTATTAAGATATTGACTTAAATCCTCAAGTAAAAAATTTATTGCATCGTTGTTAAAATATGTCTGTAACTTTGAATTTATCGTTTGGTGTAGTGGTATGGTCTCAGCTTCGGGTATATCCAAATCCATTGGCTGCTGATCTGTGGCCATGCTAGCTATTTTGCTTTCTCTGTTAATAAATCAAACATGCACTTTCGAATTTTGCAAGCGCCCACTACTGAATGTAAACGTAGGTACTTATATTTGTTTAGTGACGTTTATTGTGTAGTTTGGTATGTAGGTTACTACACGTAAATGTGACAGCTTTGTATATGCTTGACAGCTTTTCAGTACTGTGCGCCAGTCGTAACCGCATCCGACAGGGCTCTATATAAATACTTGAACTTATTTCTTGCGTCTTTGCGTATTTCTTTCCAAGTTAACAAAAGTTGTATAAAATCAACGTTATTATTTTTATTGGAATAGTAGAGTGTGATTGAAACAAACGTATGCAAATCCAACATTATATCTTCTGCGTTTCGGTCATTGAACTCGTCAAGCATTTCCTTAAACAAAACGTCTTTATTAAACCTATAATGTTCTTTACAAGTAGAGCACAGAATGATATAGTCAAATACTATAATCATGGCTATATTGCGCTCCTTCTGTTTGATTGACGTTGGATTTGCAAAAGTTATATGCGCCCATGTCCATGCCAACGGCCCTATGATACTAGCCCAACTTGGTTGCTCTGTGCGATAATGACCATCTTTGCGAAAATAGTGTCTAAATGATGGAATATATTTCTGAATTTCATTGGCAACCAATAATATTCGATCTTGAAAGACCAATTGAGAATTTTCTTTCATTAGTTCTACGAGTTTTTTGGGTAATTCTACAGAGTAGTTTAGTTTGGAACATAGACCCATATGAAGAATCAACTCGTAAAAATCAGAGTGGTCGTTAATAGGATAATCTGGACTTTCACCAATAGAACAGCAAATATAAATGGTCGTGGTTATGTAGAAATTAACGGGGTCTTCGTACAGAGCGTTATGCATGAGTGGGTCATAGTCTTGCAATATAATTCGTTCACGTATGTCTGAAAACGATACTTTTTTCACTTTTCGCGATTTTGCTTGTGGTGCCAACATGTTGGTAATGCAAGAAAGCTTACTTACTATAGAGAAGTGTACTAATGCGCGTTGCACTCATTTCATTTTTTCAAGTGTAAAAATGCCTTTTTTTAACAAAGTGTTTATAATTTGAATGGCAGTGACGTCATTGTATGTTTCATTTTTAGTAGAGGCAATAATGTTGAGTCGTTCGAAAGGCATAGATTCAATAACAGTATCCATGGCTTGTACTGAGACCCCAACACATTCAATCAACAATGATGACTGACTATAATCGTTATATATAGCAGCAGGTGTAGAACCTAGAGGGCATCTATGTCCAGCAGTATTGGGTGGTAGTATAAATGCAATTGTGTTGTTGTAATTGATTAATCGCCACTGAAAGGGATATACAATTGCAAGTCGAACATTTCTCGCAACTTGATATATTTTTGCATATACGTAAGTTTTGCTGGTATTATGAATCATCTTTCTTAGGGCTTTTAAGGTATCAGTGGGGTTAATCATTATAAAAAAGAAATACACTCCAAATATCAATAATACGATATATGCGTGAGGATTGATCAAAGATAATATTGTATCAATTCGTGCATCCATGTTGGTTTATGATTGTTATTTTAACATCAGGTGAACGACAAAGTAAATGCAATCATTTTTTTTATGCAATTTCGTTTATTTAGGACATACATATTACACGTGATTTACAAATACATAAATATACAAATACATAGATATACACACATATACCTAGTTTTATAATTTAATACAACACGTGACTTACAAATACAAAGATATACAAAATATACCTAGTTTTATAATTACATTACAAGTATGACTCATCTATCATTTCGTGGATGCATTTTGTTCAGCCAGTTTGTATATAAAGCGGGTCCAATCAGTCGAAACGTTAGTTATTTGCGAAGTCTGCAACCAAGATGTCGGACTGAGACCAAGTCCGGTTTATTCTTAAGGTTATCGGGCCAGTTTGTCATACAACCCCGGTAGCCCAATTGACGCCACAATAAAGATCAAATAATTGTCTTCCCCTCGTCGACTAGTGTGCGAGGGATAAACTGTCATCTTAAGAACACCGGAAGATTTCCGCAACTCTATCGAATACACAACGAACGAGCTCATTTGTAAATTAAAATCACCTCTAATAATGAAATTACGCCCAAGTCATTCAGCGGTGATTTTAAGTAAACGAGCCTGAAGCGACCCAAGGTTTATGGCAGGTCTTTGTAGAAGACCGCTTTCAAGCCAGGATGAAACTGAATTATAGACTGAAATTATAGACTGATAAACCACGTGGAGGCGGTGTGCTACTAATGGTTAAATCACGTGGAGGCGGTGTGCTACTAATGGTTAAATCACGTGGAGGCGGTGTGCTACTAATGGTTAAATCTAGTATTAAGTGCTACTAATGGTTAAATCTAGTATTAAGAACTACTGTTGGTTAAATCTAGTATTAAAACTTACAACTAAACCTTAAATTTGTGTTTTATTGCATAATGGCAGGATAGGATGTAATACGGCAGTAAGCTGATGAACACAGAAATGGCAGGACTGTATTACTGGAGCATTCTATCTCCAGGATGAGATCGGTGGTTTCCTTGAGTGAGATCGGTGGTTTCTTTTTAGGTGGTACTTTTCTTTGGTTTTTTAGGTGGTATTGCATTGTCTGACAACATGCTGGCTAATACTGAATTTATATTGTTCAACTCCCGGTTTATATACTCTGAAAAAGTATGATGTCATGCCGTGAATCATAGGATTCGTACTTTTTGTCCAATGATTGATATTGGACTTTTTGTCTGGCGATTATTTGTGAATATATATTTAAATATGGTACAACCAAGCAACTGACCTCAGTCTTTCAGAAAAATCCGCCAGTAAACGTTTATCAAACAAAAAAAAATAAAATATGGAGAATCATCGATAGAAGTAATATAATACATAAAAACAAACAAAATGTGTTATTAATAAAATGTTTTTATACAAACAAAATGTTTTTTTATTCTTAGGGTATAAATACAGTACAATCAAGCAACTAGCCTCAGTCTTTCATTAAAGTCGCTTGTAAACGTTTATATTTCCGTAAATAAAATGAAATTGAAACGAAAAGTAAACATTTATAAAAAACCGAATCCAAATTCAAAGCAAATTATTGACCGAAAGTTAGTGACGAAAATTATAAAATCATCGATTATTATGGACGATGAGCCATATATGGTAGCAATTCCTTTTGCAAAGGCATTGGGATTTTCAAATGGTCGGAATGCAATTGCTACCTTGGTGTCACTAAAGAATCAAATTGACATGCCAAATTTGGAAATACAAGCATATATGAGAACTAAAACCAAATTTGTCAATCTGCAAGGAATATACGAACTAATTGTCCGCTCTAAAATGCCGAAAGCAAAAACATTTTGGTTATGGATTGTTAAAAAACTTTTACCGCAAATTCAGGATGATTCATTTTGCTACAAAGATTGGTGTTTGCTTAATCAAGCACTGATATACAAGTTCGAGGAAACTCAACATGGCAATATATACGTTAGTACCAATGATTTTCTGGTAACTAGGCAAGTGTACGAAATTGGAATGACTAAAAATCTGGTAGCACGTCTACATGAACTCAACTATTTGTCGAACAAATATTTTTACATCTTTACCTTTAATACAGTACATGCTGAAAATTTAAAAACATATTTACATTTAAAATTTGCCAATCAATATGTTAGCAAAAAATTCTTAAAATTATCTGATAATGATATATCTGAAATACCCAAGATATGTAATGAATTTGTTTCAAATATAAATACATGAAAAACAAAAAACTGTTTATTTTTTTAAATATTTTTATTTGTTTTTTAGGGATTGTTTGTTTTTAAGAACTTTTTGTTTTATCTTTAATAAATTGTCTTATCTCAGCTATTACTGGACTAAAATCAAAGTCATTCGACTTATCAATTTTTTTTACTTCGATTTTATTTATTTCTCGCACTGAATTGTCACGATGCAAAGCCAAAAAACTTTCTAAGTACATATTATTTCCAATTACTGAATTGTATAATTGATTCTCGGTTAAATATTCAAATGGGTAAAGATTTGTATATAATTGGTCGATATTAATTGGGGAAATTTTGTTTACTTTTTCCAACATTAGGACATAAATCGTTGTCATTGCAGCTACTTTAGCAGAAACACGATATAAATTGTCGTTTGGTGAATCATTTTTATTTTTTACTGCAGATATATCATCCAACACTATATTGTTAAATGCTATTGCAAATTTCTGATAATCAGAATATTCCAAACGTTTATTTCTGAGCAAATAAGTAAATGCGTCTAGTATATCCTTGGCATCAAGGGGTTCTAAAAACTGTAATAATAAATCAGAATTATGTATAAGCTTTAAGTATACACTTTTATCTGAATTAATCTTCCGTTCTTCGTGTAGTAATGCAATATTTCTAATGTGGGACAATAAGCCATTTTGCAATAATTCCTGTGTTGACAACGACGTCATGGTATATAAGTGTATTTATTTATTTGTACGAATATGGAATTTAAAACCCCCAATATGACCAGCGATTTGGTACCTTACAAAGCGTCTAAAGCTGATACTGCACGTGTGATTGACACAAATGCTAATTTTGCGTGTAAAGCCTTGGTCAATTTAAATAAATATAGCGAGTTTTCTTTTTTAGAACGCATAATGACATTTATAAAATGCATGTATCCCGATAAACCAGCATCTGGGATAGATTTATTTTGTGCGTTTATGCGTTCGGTGAAGCCAGATGGTTTTATTAAATTTATAAATTCTGAGAATTTTTACTTTACCATCATAAGATATTTCTGTTCGCGATTTATTACTACTACTATCACACATTTACCAGTAGAATTGTATTGCCTGCCTATAGCAGTGTCATCCCTTATGAAGCCCAATTTTTTGCTCCCTTCCTACTATATATATTTTGACAAAGCCAACATCGCAAGTCTGATTATCAGCACATTCAAAATGTATTACCTACATGACGGCAACAATATAATTGTAGAATTGATGAATGACGAAAGTAACGACGAAGAGAAAATAGACTCAGAATATGACTATTGGCTAGATTACCTAAATCCAATGCCCTTTGTTAATAACTTGGCAGACGGTCCTACCATGTCCAAAGCACCATCATATTTCCAGCAAGAAGATAAGGACGACGGGCCAGGATGTACTATGCCCACTCCGTTTGAAATGCGATGCCCAGACTTGGAACGAATACTATCAAATATTCGACCAAACAAAAAACAAACCATATTCGAGTCTATCGCACAACACATCTACAACAACGGCCATTTATTTCTGTTACTGACTATAGTTTTGCAAGTGCTCGAATCTTTTCAGTTTGTGAACGATAAGCCAATAGACAAAGCAGTAGATCTATACATAAAAACGACATCAAACACATTTGCTCGCTCTAGAGTCACTCGAGAAAGGTGCTAATTGCACAACAACAAACCAGCACAGCTGCATGGGCGGCTTCAACGTTTCTACTTGTTCACGCTAGCAGTTTATTCTGTCATCAGACATCGGACGAACAACCCGCAGTACCGTAGAGCAGTAAGGATGCCCAGCACTAACAAGAACGAGTCTATCAAAGCAAAATTTCCAAAATTTTCACAGATTGCCGCCCAAATAGCAAAACCAAAGAAAAATGTCACCCCGAAATCATCTAAGCTTTCCGGTGCCGTATTAGAACATACCACACCACCCAAAAACACAGCTACAACTAAGGAGCAGTTGAAACAAACTGAGCAAATAAATAAATGCAACGAGTTCTTCAAACAGAATCCATATTTGGTGCCTAATAATTTGACGTCATTGGATTGGCGTATACGTTCAGATGACGAAGATGACAACTCTGACAATGAAACATCTGTAGTAAAAACCACAGCTCCACCACCTGTACCTTCCACGTCCACCAACAAAAACGATGACGACTTGGATTTTCTAGAAGACGAGGACTCCCCTCTTCCCGTGTTCCGCATTCCACACAATTACGAAAAGTTATTCACAATTGCGATATTCGAGAATCGTTATAATTTCGGATATCTGAAATTCTGCAAGATCCATCGACCAAATAAAAATACACCGAGAAACAAAGCCTATCTGCAACTGCTGAAACTAAACGCGGACCAAAAAGATCAAAACATCTACCTCAGCAACGTACTAATGATGGTGGCAATGTATGTACGCAACTGCGAAAAACAAATCATTTGCATCGAAACGACCAATGAGTTTCCCAAAGAGAAGCAGTATCTTGAGACCTGCGTTGGAGCTATTGCCGATTACGTAAGATACCGAACTATTATTACGTAAGATACCAATACCAGCATTCCAACACCAGTACACAGAGACCAGCACGCAGACAGCAGCGCGCACTACTTAGATTTAAGAACTAAACAGTAATTGAACTAGGACAATAAGACAGTAATTGTACGTATGAATAAAAAATAAAAAAAATATTTTTTTAAGCCAAAATATTGGTCTTGGACATTTTATTTTTGGGTTTCACTTATCGTATTTTCCTATTTTATAAGTGAATAACGATGATAAGTCTACAATATCATATACGATTGAGGACTCATAAAGTCATGAGTGGGATGTTATATGAACCTCCCAACTCAATTTTCATAAAACACATTCCCAAAGATGATGATATAGTGGAAGATTTTACTCAGCTAAATAGACAATTTCCGTTTGGACCAATGATGATTGCTGGATCAATGCATATAACAACTCCATTCAATCAGCTCTTCCCACAAGCTTACTTCACATTACCCCCAGAAACTGAAAAGGAACTAAAGCGACCACATGACAATAATTTGTCAGAAGAAGAGAGTGCAAATAAAATGGCTCCGTTTGGAGAATTCAGTGACTTGACATTTGCATTTACCGACAATTTTGCACAAGAACCTGAAGAGCATTATGGACCAGTTGTTCTATTTGATGAATTACAGAAAGAAAATGATGTTGCTCCACAAGAATATATGGAAATACAAGATTTACAAAACGTTTTACTTGTTCCAAATAAAAGAAATGAGCAATTAAAAGATGAAAGATTAGCATCAGGGCAAGTTCTACCACTCACCATACAAAATGAATTAGAAAATTTAAATGATAACGATCTAACACAAGCCATGCAGAACCTACAAAAAAGTACTATTGATCGAATGAAAAAACTAAATGACAAAATACAAAAAAACCTAATAAAGAAATTTGGTAAAAAATTTGAAATAAACAAAATTATTAGTAATACCATTGATACTGGTGGGTTGATAATAACTCCTCCACAGAAGCCAGTAAGCCTAAGAATTCAAAAGGAAATTGAAACGTTTAATGAAACAATTAATACAGCGACAATGGATATAAACAACAAGTTTACACAATCAACAACCGATGCACAAAATGAATTACATAGTATATTAAATGATCAAAATAAATCTGCGGACGATAAGGCAATTGCTGAAAATGATTATATTGAAAAGATAAATATTATAGTAGACGAATATTTGAGGAACATGACTAAATTAAATGCAGATTCAAAACAGAGTCGTGAATATTTGAGAAAAATAATAGAATCCGAATATATGTTTGAAATACATAGACAACAATTACAATTGGAAGAACCAATGGATGTAGATTCACAACAGGTGCAGCCTCTACAGCCTAGCTCTTCGCAGTCTGTGCAGCCTCTACAGCCTAGCTCTTCGCAGTCTGTGCAGCCTCTACAGCCTAGCTCTTCGCAGTCTGTGCAGCCTCTACAGCCTAGCTCTTCGCAGTCTGTGCCGCCTGTACAGCCTAGCTCTTCGCAGCCGATGCAGCCAAATATAAATAACATTGAGACAATTACAAGTCAACTGAAACCACCCGAACCAATAGAAATACTTAATGTTACCGATGTTAATGCACCAGTCGCACCAGTCGCACAAACTGATCCAACATCATCATCCAAATTCTTTAATAATGAAGCTATGGACGGATCCAGTAACCTTGAAAACCTGGTAAATGAACCATCAACCTCACAAAAACCCACCGAACAAACCACTTCAAAACCTAAAAAAAACAAAAGGAAAGCAAATTAGAAAATAAAACAAAATATGATCTATAAATATAATTAGTCTATTAGCCCAAAGCAAAAAATCAGCAGCAACAAAAAAATATAAGCAAAAAAATATTTTTTTTGTATTTCAATTTCGGATGCTAATTTGTATGTCGTTAGTTGCTTTTAATTTTTGTTATTTCCCGGAGTATTATTTTTTCCAAATTGGTTTTGGCTTCAATTTGACCATCATATGTAATGTAAAAATTATGGATTACAATCAACCCTACCATAACAAATGTCATTAAAAACACCAAAATATTATTCTGCAAAATACACGCAGCAATGACAGATGTGAGTGAGATAGGTAGCCATTTTTGATACTTGGTTGCACTATCCATCCTGATCTTAAGGCTTTCAGTATATATGAGATTATCAATAAACTCATCTGAAATGACAGAATCAAGTAATTTTTTGATATCACTCTTGGTAACAGGTTCTTGTACTTCAGTAGATAAATTTTGCCAATTATAGTTTTGGCCAGCTGAGTTTACATCACTATTGACCATATAATCCGAAGTCCAGACAATAGAATTCATGCTGATTTGTGTCGTTAGCTGTTGTATTTCAGTCTGATCTTGCAGATCTTCAGGGCCAACCTTGCCTTTTTGATTTTTGCCATTTTTATCGATACCCTGAAGAGTTTTCTCATCCGATAAATAATTATTCACTCTGTCAAAGTTAATGAGATTCGGATCCGTTGCTGGTACGGCCCGTTTAGAGCGTTTATTGGATGTTGAGCTCCCTTTCAAATCCAAAATATCTGAATCTAGTTGTTCCCTGTCAGACTCTTTACTTAAAGCATTCCACAAAAGACCAAATACAAAATCAACATTAACTAAAGGGTTCATTTCTCCAAATACTTCTTGGTTTGAATGGAACGCAGTTTGGTGTAACATATGCATAGCGGTCTGGTTAAGTTGATTATGATATGAGCCCAAAAAGTCAAAATATATAAATGCAATATCTACTATTGAAGTTAAAATTGAGAAAACTGCAAGAGGTATACCAACAATACTAAACATTAAGGCTATTATAGTTGCCAATCGAGCTGCAATCATTATAGCAAACCTGATCATAAAAGAAACTAAGATTCTAGTAATAATTATTGATAGAATTTTACTTGTAATCATTTTAGTTACTGCTACAATTAAAGTGGGAATAATTCTTTTTAACCCTTTTATGAGCAGAGTTCTCAAAAGCATTAAAGTTTTAGCACTAACTGAATATAAAAGTAAATTTTTTAGATTTTCCGTTGAGAAAATAGCCATAAAAGCATTTTCCCAGAAACCAAGATCAGCTGGGTCTATTTGAGGTGACTCATAACTAGGTTTTTTCTGTTTCACAAAGAATCCATAGTCGTGTAGGGCCAAATTTGGGGGTATTGCTTTGTTGTCTTTGTAGTTTCTGCGCTTTGTATAATCTACTTTTAAGGGAGGTGTGTTATATGTAACAGTTGAAGGTGCAAAATCGCCGTCTGGCACCGATGTATAAACTAGCAAAGGCTCGACCAACTGTCCTTCCGGGCTAAATTCATTGGTCCAGGTCATGTGGCGAGTTGCTGACGTTATACCCAACTGAGACAATTTTACATTAATATCCACATATGGATTATCTTTGATTGGTTGTGACCATTTTTCTTTGAGAGTTACATAATCTGGATATTTGTTATAATTTATAGGGGGAACTTTTGGCTCCCAAACGGTATATGCATTAGTACCATTATAGAAAAAATCAGAAAGAGGGGGTATAAATCTACCACCTAATAAATCCAAATAGGCATCATATCTGATGGTAGAATCCCAGCCAAAAGGTTTAAATGTTTCGCGGTCACATTCATTAAAAGGCTCCCTGAATCGAAATGGAAGATATAACCGATCGCAGTAATATGTATTGAGTTTGTAGCGAGGGGTATAAAACCCGTCAGAATTGTACATGGCTTCTATGTAATCGTTTTCAGTAATAGCATCTACATTTTCTCGATCAAATCCAGTTCCAATAGTATCTACACCTTTTGTGGGATGCTCAGTTGTTCTCACGTAGTCATCTATCATATATGCTAAAATTGTTGGATTTTCAACTATACATGCATTATAGGGCGGGAAGAAAAATGTCGGAAAACTTTGTGGGGTATTTTTGTCCGAATTTGGATTTATATTGAAGCATGCTGGTTGACAAGCAAGCTGTGTATAATTGCCAGACATGAAGAGTTTATATGTATCAGATTTGTTACATTCCTTACCTCTGGGATAACGCGACCAACAATTTAACATTTGGCAACCTTTTCGATCAACTCGACCTTGAACAAGAATGGCGCTGTCTCGTAATTTTGATGGGAATTTATAATCATCTTGAGTAGCTGCGCGTATTTCCGTTATGATTCTAATATTAGGAAGTTGTTTACGAATAACATTTATTTTGTAAAGCTCCAACCGCTGTTCACAGTATGTGGTAGCATTTAAAATATCTTCCTCTGTTGGCTGGACTACAATTTCTTGCATTATAAGATTATATGAGTATATTCTTATCTTACAGAAAAGATTACATAGTATTAAATTATGCCTTTTAGTTCCAACAACAACATACACGGTAGCGCTGGAGTTCTGTCTAGAGGTCAAAGCAGTCATGCTCGAAAAATGCATTTCTGTTCTGAATTACAGCAACAAAATACATGGCAACCAAGTATGCCTTCTAGCTCCAACAACAAAACACAGCGACACCGCAATCACGTAATCTACCTTCTAGCTCCAACAACAACACCACAGCAGCCATCGGTTCCCCCCGCAGCCACCATGCAGCAATACACAGGGTAGCAAAATGCAAGAAACCAAAATCCAAGCACTTGCGTCCAAAAATACAACAACAACATCCAGCGGTTGGCGGTTCCCCCCGCAGCCGCCATGCAGCTATACACAGGGTAGCAAAATACAAGAAACCAAAATCCACGAACCCCGCATCCAAAAATACAACAACAACATCGCGACGTTCCCCCCGCAGCCACCATGCAGCCAAACCATGTAGTTATGCTATTTTACCATGTAATTATGCATAATGCACAAGGTTACATTACACAAGAAACCGAAATCCACAAACCCCGTGTCCAAAAATACAACAACAACAACCCAACAACCTAGCGTTCCCCCCGCAGCCGCCATGCAGCCAAGCCATGTAGTTATGCTATTTTACCATGTAATTATGCATAATGCACAAGCCAAAATTTTTAGCCATCGGTTCCCCCCGCAACCGCCATACAGCTGTACACCGCATTCAAAAAACAACAACAACACTACAGCGGTTGGCGGTTCCCCCCGCAGCCACCATGCAGCTCTGCTGGTTTGTTGTTGTTGTTTCCAATGCGAAGCACAAGAGGAAATTTTCGGTCGGCAGCTTGTAGGCGAGGGGTAGCTGAGGAAGGTGGCTAAAAATTTTGGTGAAAAATAGTGGAAGTACGACGTAGAACTGTGTAACCGTGTAGCAGCAAGGCATAAATGGCGTTGCCACTCGCGATGCCCATACAAAAAACACAGGTAGTGGTAACGCGGGCACACAAACCAAAAATCAGAGTTAAGGACAGCAGCAGCCAAGCTAAGTTGGTGGATTGGCCTGCGTTGCTCTGAAATGGACTTTGGACTTTGAGTGACGTCACATGGGTACATTGTGCATGGGCATGCGGGGGGTACATGGGCATTCTGGGTTGCGGGTGTGTTTCTAGCGTCGCAGTTGAGTTTTGGATTTCTGAGCAGTTGGTAGTTGTTCCATCAGGTAAGAAATAAAATTAGTTATGCAAAGGATATATGTAGGCTAAAAAATGGCAAATTAAAAAAAACATTGGTTTCTAGTGCAGGTCCATCCAGCGACAAGATTTTATTATTATAAACAACACTCTTTGAATATGTTATTACTGATCGATACATTGAAATTGTTCAATTGGAATTAAAAGCTAGGTTTTGTATATAATTTATGTTTTGTTCATCTTAAGTTTGTTCGTTTAGCAATAATTACATGTTTATCAAAATAGACATGATTTGACATGTTTATAGGCATATTTAATAGTAGTAGTGGACATGTATTGTTGTTGATATTGAATTTTTATTTTTGAATTCAAATTGTTGATATTTTTGTCATAGTTGTTGATTTTTATTTGCGTTAAAAACAATGAATCTACAAAAACGATGAATCTATAAGTTTGTTTGTTTTCATGTTTTTTTTTGAGAAAAAATACACGTAGGTTTCCAAGACTCTTCTAGTCGATAAATTTTTAGTTGCTATCCAAAAATTTTTCAAGGGAAGACGGTCTAATTAAACGTACGCACATTTTAACATACACCATAGCAGATGGAATTAACATACATATAAATATTATTATACATACAATATTGGATTATACATACAATATTGGTAAATACAAGATTTTAGTATAATACAAGTAATAATAGTATAATAAGTGATCCTAATAATAAGAGCCCTACTCATAAATTGAAATCATATTGACATTGCATGGAATCATATTGACATTGCATTACAATATTGATATTTGTGGAGATTTATTTTGAGATTATTATTGATATTATTGTTAATTGATTTATTATTGTTAATTGATTTATTATTGTTAATTGATTGATATTATTGTTAATTGGTAATCTTGTATTTTGAGGAAACCGGATTGTTTATTTACTTCCCTAAGCAACAATAAAATGGGAGATCTTTGATGTTGTGTGAGATCTTTGATGTTGTGATCTGTGTTCGTCATATGAGACATCTGCAAAATAGAAAATAACACATTTTACATCTTAAAATGAAAATACATTTTGAGGGCTTACTTGGCTGTAAATTGGATGCGGCTTATGGTGTTTGCATCCAGTGTGTGTGCGGACAGCTAGGAAATATTTAAAAATGAGCCAACTGATATACGCATTGTACGTGTTAAACCCTACAGGACATTTAAAATTAATTTAACTATTACGTCATATTTCTATTATTAAGTTTATAGCACCAATACAGTTCTTCAACCAGGGAAATATTCAAACACGAAGGTAAAAAGACAGGAAACTATCGGGGATTCAAATTAAGAAAACATTTTGCAGCTTAAACCAGCGGCACTCACAAAACACCACCCGAACGCTATTTGTTACGCGACCGTCGAAAGTGTAACTATAGTATAAACGTATATATCTATAGCAAACGTATATATCTATAGCAAACGTATATAACTATACAAACATATGTATATCCATATGTATATATGTATGTAATGGGACGTTCTCGGCTAATATCGAGTTCATATTGGTTATCTCTTTAGCACTGATTATGTCTTTATTACCGCTTAGGCTTATTGTCTGTACAGCTGCTGACACCAGAACCACTGGCGGCGTTTAAAGTTTATTTGCGCTTGGCACAAGTACATGCAATATGCTTTGGCACTACACTTTTTTGGATATTATGGCACATGTTGCTGGTAGTACCCGCGTGGTGGCTGGGCCGGACGGACGTCTTTCCGCCCGTCCGGCCCGAAATAGATCAAAAAAAACTACCAAGCACCAACAACTAAAATGACACTATGACACTACATTCAAAATGCCAGGAAATGAACGGTTATCTCTAGTTTAATTACATGTCGCCGTGTTTATTTAAAAGCCACTAATTAATCTAATTTGGGACAAAAATTTAAATTACTGAGACACTAGAGTTATAGATTTTTTTTCTATAGAGTGAGGTATTGAATATTGACTGCGTTACGTCTTTACACAATCGACTGCAAACTCCTAGTGAGATATAATTTTAAGTCGATGGTGTTGGCGTCATCTCTGTGTGGTTGCGCATTACACTCATATATTTCATATTTTCTGTGTATTATCTGTTAAACCTGGTATGTGTTTGTGCTGCCTGCCTACCGATACCTAAGGTGACTGATATGCGGCAACCAAAGTAATCACCAAAACACACACAGTCTACAGTGTATTAATATAAATTTTAGAAACAAAAAATAATAGAAGCGCAATCTATAGATCGCATATAGCGCATGAAAAAATAGCGATATTGCGTAGACATTAATTGGCAGTATATTAGGTAGGTAATATGGCGTTTAAAATGCAAATTGGAGGAAATAGCAAAGCAAAACCAAGGGCTAGTAGGGTAAGAGTGGTTGCATCTTTGAAATGCCAAGGAGCCTTACACGTGTTGCTACATGCAAGTAGGTCATAAAAAATCAATATAAATCTTGTTGAGATTTATATGACTTGCACAAAAAACCAATGAATCTCTTAAAAACCATTATCTTTATGCATTATCTTTATGCATTAGCTTTATGCATTAGCGTTATATTTGTTCTTTATGTTTGTATTTACACCGAGCGGTCAATACTCCCCTCTACTTGCTACTATTCGGTGACTATCTAGGTTTCTATTCGGGTTTAATTGGACAAGACTAGAAATTTAAGTGCATTTGCAACCGTTAGCTCAAGCAGTTCACATCCACCAGCCACACAACCCACAGTACAACCTACAGCCTATACAGCCCACATCTTACAGTAGGTTTACAGCTACAGTAGGTTTACAGCTACATTAGGTTTTACAGCTACATTGGGTTTTACATTGAGTTTTACATTTACATCGGTTTTTACATTTACATTTGGTTTTTTTCTTTGTAGTCATGACATCAGTATCCCCAAATAGCGCAAAGGAGTCTCCGGAGTATAACATGGCATCTCCAGCGTACAACATGGAGTCCCCGGCATACAACATGGCATCCCCTGCGTATATGGCATCTCCGGCATACAACATGGCATCTCCGGCGTATATGGCATCCCCTGCGTATATGGCATCCCCTGCGTATATGGCATCCCCTGTGTGTATGACATCTCCGGCATATGAACCTATATCGCCCGCTTCTACACCAACGCCATTTTTTACTGTGCATTCACCCACTTCGCCAATTGAAGATCCGTGTGCGGCTCCATCCCAGGCTCTGTTTCCGTATGCTGCATCGCCATATGCGGCATCTCCGGTCGATGCGTTAGAACCACTATTGCCGATGACTTCACACAATGCACTCTTGACCGAATGCAAAGTGTCCTCCAAATTGATTTTGAAGTTTGAAAGCATCGAAGAGTCTTTATTCAATAAAATGCAAAACCAATTTGCAGAATGCCCTGTTGAAACAGAGCAGGTGTTGACGCGCGCTCAAGTCTTGGCGTTGGTCGACACAAACGAAACGCTAATTTGGCCGACTGACCGTGTATTTAAACAGCGCAAGTGGATGTTGTGCCGCAAAATTTCCAAATTGCATTATTCAGATGAGGATAATCTAAATTATAGCTTCACTGCGAGCATGAGTGACGTCAACGAAAACGTAAAGAAAATCTTTTTTGAAGATGATTTGCTTCATGTCGTAAAAGAGAAAACTACAAACTATAACGTCAACGCCCTAGTCATAAAATCCGCAATACATAAAAGTTTCCAGGAATGTACCGAAACTAGTGTACGCTGGAACAGATTTCAAACTCATAACTGTGTTGACATCCTCGAAAAAATAATACATACTAACGGCCGCTATGATTACAACTACAGCATTGTGTGGGACATGCAAAATGCGGATGTCGATATTGAAGTGACAAGATTCGAGCACTTGCTCAGAAATGAATTACACAATGTCGTGATGACAATGCTACAAGATGTACATTTTAGACAGATTTGGTGTGACAACATGCTTACATTGAAGACTACCCGTCTGTTTAAAATTCATAGTCCCACTGCAGAGTGTTGGCACCTAGGTGGGGGTGAGACGAAGGCTTGCAGTGTGGGAATACCTCGGTTTATGGCACATAAACTGGATGGTGAACGATGTTTTGGCTTTTTATCTTCAAATGGTTTGCTTATAGTGACATCAACCACCATTAAAACGATATCCGATTCAGGTCTATCCAAATTGAAACAAGTCTATTATGTGGTCATTGAAAAAGTCAATGAGGACAACTTTATATTGGTGGATGTTGTTTATTTGCTGAGATTTGCGGCAAACTTGAACCCCAACTTTACTAGCAACAACAAAATGTTTGAGACCACTCTGAGACCTATCAATATTAGCATAACCGATAGTGTAAAATTTATTAATAGCCTGCCTACAAGCACCATTCAGAAAAACGTATTTATTGAAGTTGACCGCCAGACAGATCAGCACCAGTCTGCCTGTGCCCTGCTGCCCTCGCCGGACCCCAAATTGAAATACGATGGAACCCTTGCCATAATGGACAACAGTATTTACAAAATAAAGGCTAACCACACAATCGAACTTGAAATCTGTCTGCGCAGTCTGCTCTTGCAAAAATTAAATGAACCAAAGCAACAACCTCGTCATAAATTTCTCAAGCAGTGGAAGAAACAAAAAATTATTGTGGGGCAGGAGTTGTTTGAATCTTTCTCACCGAGCGATTTGAGAGATGTCTTTGGCCATGTGTATACAAAAAACAAGGAAAAATATACGCTTACTCCAATCTTATGGGGTGATTATACTCATAAACCGCAACAGTTTATTGAAGATCATTTTTTGACACATATTCATAAACGGAAGTTTGAAAACCGCCCTCCGCATAACACTACGGCCAAGCAGACTACGACCACCACTACTACCACCAACACCACCTCTGTCACCTCCGCTAGTCAGACCAACACCATTCATACATTTGAAATTTTGAACACCCGAGCGATTGTCGAATTTACTTGCATGGTCGAGCCGCCAAACACCCCCGATGCCGAGCCGAGAGTTTATCTTCAGTACCTCCGCAAAAGATATGACAAGCTCCATGCAGACTCCAAATTCAAAGTAAAAAGTATCATCAGCAGCTTGACGCGGACAGCAGAGTGATACGCCATCATCTACAAATTGTTATCTAAATTGCCACTAACTTGATTATCAATTTCTTGCTAAATATAGATATGTACATTGCAGGTATGTATGTACATTGGCAGGTATGTGCATTGTACGTATTTTGTAGGTTTATGTTTTATTTTGGTATATGTACATTTCAGTATGTATATTTTTGGTATTCCGTATTTTGAGATTAAAATTTGCATTATACATACATTGTTTTTTGGTTTTTGTTCATGGTTCAATTGCGTTTGGGTAAGTTATCGAGTGGAATTTCGTCGGCTTCTTCGTAAATTTGTGTTTGATAGTTTGTTTGACGATTGTACTGTATTTGATCTTGAAATTTAAATTTGTAATTCTTCCGTTGGATGATGTCCGACACTATATACAAAAATTCCCATATAATATCCGCATTTAGCATTATTACACCGGGGTACGTTGAACAAAATAACATGAATTTATTTATTTCGGCTTGCAGCTCCGAGCTGCCTGGATTGAGGTTAGTCATTTGGATATTGCGAGCTTCTGGAACTAGCACTTCTAAATGTCTACACAGTGCGTTATAATGATCCATTGCTATATGCATGTGCTATATGTTATATGTGTGCTATGTGCTCTAAGCTATATTTTTGTTTGGCTATGTAGTTTGCAGATAAAGAACTTATTGAAAGAAATAAATATACCAGAAATTATAAACTGCTACAATGGCATTGAAATATGCGGATCACGTAGAAATATATCTTATTTTTGCTGTATTATTTGTGTTTATTTTGAAAATGAACGAGATGACTAGCAAACTACCCACTGTAGAAAATTTCGCCACCAATACCAGTATCAACATCAATATCCGTAAAATAAATAAATTCAAGAAAGTCAACTGTGACAGTTCCGTAACTTTATGTAACACTAGCGTGGATTGCTTGGCGGTTTGTAAAATGTCGGACACCACCTACGATTGCCACCTTGGACGCTGTGTTAAACAAAAACAAGAAAATACAAGCAAACAGCTAAAAACATGTGACGCGAAACACGGCCTATATCCTGCTTACCAAAATTTCTCGGAGTTGAATGATGGTTTCTGGACTTGCGTGTCAATGTACCCCGAATTATGGACGGACGACAATCAACTTGTAATGGGAGTCTGCAACGATGGCACATTAAACACAAATGTATTGGACCATTCGCCCTCACTTAGAGATTGCAATTGTCCAGCAGACAAGTCTTTATACTATTATGCGGGGACAAAGACGACAGCTACAGTTCTCCCTATCCCGGTTTGCATTAAGAATTCAGATATACGATTCTACCCAGGATACTTACCGGTTACTGATGAGACATCTGAAAACTTGCAGAGTTTACATATGAGTCGAGCTCTAGGCGAACTCCCCTAATGCAACAACAAAAAACAAAATGCAAAAAAACAAAAAAAATCAACGACAATAAACTCAATTTGTTTCATTTGTGTATTTGTTTTATTTGTGTATTTATTTCATTTGTGTATTTATTTCATTTGCAATGCTGTATTCTACCTTCAATAACCCAATAAATGATATATTCACTTGCGTAATAAAATAATTGAATATAATTGATTTTTGCGTACTAAAATAATTGAATATAATTGATTTTTGCGTATAAATGTCTATAAAACTTTATGATTGAAAATATGCATAAAAGTGCACAGTGGTGCGGGCTGCGAGGATGTAGTTACTGGTTTCTAGAAAATCCAACTTTTTGTATAAAGCGGTTAATTCGTTTAGGTGTTGACCGTGAACTGGATGGTGGAGGAGCTGGCTGAAGGGGGCTCCAATCATAAAAATCTGAATAATGAGAACCAGTGGTGTTGCTGTTGTTAGAACAATCACCACGTGCGGGAAGAGGCGCACATACAGATGTAGCTACGCTCATGGAAGATACACCCAATTTGGACACACAAGTTTCTGCATACGAAGGTGGCGGCGGAAATTGACGAGTAGACCCTGTGTCTATATCTGTCCCTGTGTCTATTGCTGGTACTGCACAGTGCGCATATGAATGCATTTTAAACTCGTACAAATCATCGAATGTCTGGCAGATACTCATAAAACGAATCATTTGGCTGCGGCTTAAATTGGTCATTTGTCTTGTGACCAGAGGACTTTTGGTGAACCTTATAAAATTTTCATACGTTAAAATGATGTATGCTGCGCGGGGAACCACCAAATCCGAGACATATGATTTTATATTCGAATAATTGGTTTTTATGCCAGAAGAACAATAAAAATTATTATCTGGGGCGTTCGTTTTAAGTGCTGGGCTTGTTGGTTGCTCAGCGGTATTATGTCTATTATTTGTGTTTTGTCTATTATCTGTGTAGCTTGTGTAAGGAATGTTGTATTTCCGTAGTTCTGCCAATGCAATTATTTTATTTTGTTGAAAGTCATTGGATGTAAAACCGCATTCTTTAAAGATAAAATTATCAAGTTTTATTTTATTGCGACCGAAAGTGCTTTGTTTAAAAACCGTTGCCATTTGCGTTTCCTTCACTGTCATGTGAAGTGTTGACCGGCAGTAAGCTCTGAACGACACCACACGATCGCTAGGGTTAGCTAGCATTGCGATAAGAAATAACAAAATACAACAACAACAAACAGATCAAATGTAGTATAGTACAATCAGAATACACCCACAGTACACTATCAGACATGAGATCCTCTTGCGCACTTGCTGGTACGTTTTTTGTTATCGCTTTTGCACGGAAATCACTGTTTTCTGCTCAGTTGTACCACTGAGTTCGAACTGCAAGCAATTGCATTTAGCAAAATGTTAAAGAGCACGATGCACTAATCGGACAAAATACAAATCACACATCACAAAGTACAATTTTGTTTATTATTTTTTTATTGAATTTTAATGGCAGACTTGACGAAAAAGTTTATAGTCTTTGGTTAACCAATACACAGATGCATAGAGGGGCTACAGCAAAACAAGGGGCTACGGGGGGCTATACACCGATGCATATACCGTACAGCGATACAACAGTAAAGCAAGGGGCTACTACAGATGAGGGCATAGGTGGGAATTGCTTTCACTGCAAGTTTAACGATCTTTGACGACAAACAAGTTCGGAATTGTCAATAAAACTTGATCAGAAACAACCAATTACACTTGATCAGAAATAACCAGGGGGCATTGGGACAAACAGGGATCGCATTAGCAATAGCAATGTATATAGCAATGTGCTACGTATATAGCAATGCACCGTATATAGCAATGCACCGTATATAGCAAGAGTCAGTTCACACTAGGTATAATACACATACACTAAAACACAAAAAACACTAGATACTGTGTCACTAGATATTGTGTATATCAGAATGTTTGTGGTACCCGGAATATTGTTGGTAATGTCATATCCAAATTATAATTATGTGACGTACAAACGCCATGCACTATCCAGAGCTCAACCAGCAAACACAATGCGACCATGAATTAAAGCGAACGTAGACAAAATGCATGCATATAGAAATTTCGAAAGGTCTTCTTCCAAGCTATGTGACGTCTATATGAAGTCAGGTATCAAACAAACTTCAAGCTTGTCTGTGCTTCAAGTCTTCAATTGTAGTGGTACATGGATGTGTATCCACGTGCATGTAAAACCGTTCCCGATACGAGTATGTTTTTCGTATGCGCGTGAGGGCTGACCCAAACACGAAAAGTAAAGCACCAAAATATTGCAAAAAAAATACTAATAAAAACGACGAAATGCTAATAAAAACTGCGAGAAAGCACTAATAAACCAGTGATAAAAAGACAAAACTAATAAAAAGAAAATTACAAAAAAAACAAGAAAACTAAAAAAAACAATAAAACTACAAAAAAAACAATAAAACTACAAAAAATCATAATACTGTTTATTAATACATAGATGATAAAAACATCCGGAAAATAGAATTTTAATTAGTTGCTCCTAGTATGCTTTGATAGTTGCTCCTCCCGTGTGTATTATGTGTAAACGCGCAATCTATCAATGATGATGGTACGGCAAACTGGACAGTTCTCAAGACGGCGACTGCATTCATCGCAACTTTGATGACCACAAGGTATGAATGCTATTCGGAGAGAACGCTCGTAGCAGACTCTGCACGTGTGAGGTGATTTGTCCTTTTCATCGGGATCTCGTATTAGGCCAGGCGGAAGATTACCCCAGAAATTTATGGCCAAATTGCCACTAATAACGTTTTTGCTTGGATCTATCTTGATTGAACAAATGTGCTGATGCATCTCTCCTTCGCCTTCGGTAAATGGTTGCACAATTTTTTCAGCTTGGTAGATTTGCTGCAAATGTAAATTGCGCATTAACTTGTGCGGCTCCTGTGAGTTGTGAGGCTCCTGTATATCGTGGTCGTCTTCCGAGTCATCGTTGTCGCTGGCCAGAGTCTGAAATGTGTTTGAAGTCGAAGTCTCAACTGTAAACTGAGCTGGCGGGCTTGCGGTGCTGCTAGATGGGTGCGGCTGCTCGCGAGTATAAAGAGACTCTCTCCTTGGAGGAGGATTTGGCGGCGATAAACGCCTACGCACTGCAACACCTAGCGTGAATGGCACATTATCCGTTTTCTTGAATGTCAGTAGTGGACAATTGGGATTTCCTTGTATATGCAAATCATAAGGCTTTTCACCGACTCTCCAATGATCTATCGATAGACAGCAATATTGACAACACACTGCATCGTAGCCAACGTAAATCATTCCAGACTGCGCCAAAGTATATTTGTTAATGAACGGCAAAGGCCAGTTTTTAAATGTTGCAAGGCGAGCGGCTTCATAGCGATATTTAAATTCTCTGGCTCGGTAGAGGCGGCGATCGTCGTCCAGCTCCATATCCAGGGTAGCGTCCGGTCACGTTGGCGATCAGAAAGGCACTGGATGTCGGTCCACTGAAAGGCGTTGATGTCGGCATATGTCGGTGCACGTGCATCTAATCTCCCACACGTGCGGGATGCTGTAACGACGCCACCAAACACAAAGGAGAAACATACGATTAGCTGCTGTGAGTCAAGTTACCGATAAGGCTTATCAGTGAATCATTCAGTTTTCGAGTTCAAATAGTCATCGGTTTTTGAATAGTCATCGGTTTTTGTAACCCAAATTTAATATAAAAAGGGGAGGAATTCTAGATCACATTACAGTCTTATTATTCCGACTACAAGGCCAACTACAAAATACCGAAACAGAATACAGCACCGCACACTTAGCAGGACACAGGTACACATATATGCATATCCATATATATCCACATATATTTATTTGCATATCCACATATATCTATTTGATCCTAATGTGTTATTTTGTGTATGTAGCGATTCCAATGAAATTACTCTGGACAGTTATATGCCTTATGGCATATACCCTGGGAGGGACTGCTTACTCATTGCAGCGGCATACTGCTTACTCACCGCAACAGCAAACATCGCAATGGCAAACTACCCCGCAACCGCACCGGTACTCGCAAACTACCCCGCCAGTGCTATCTTACCGCCCATATGTAGATTACCGAGGTGGAGTACCAACACAAACTACCCCGCCACCTCAGCGACCGCGACCACCGCAGCGGTACTCGCAAACTGCCCAGCCAGTGCTATCTTACCGCCCACAGGTAGATTACCGAGGTGGAGTACCAACGCAAACTACACCGCCACCGCAACGACCACGGCCACATACACAGCCACATACACAACCACCCACACAGCCACCTACAGCACAGCCACCTACAGCACAGGCACCTACAGCACAGGCACCTACAGTTCTTAATGCAGCAATTCAGTATCCCAATACAACAGATTTGTCAAACTATCCCCTGAATAATACTTGGTGTCCACTCAACCTTCATATGTTTGACATCTTCCCAGTCTATAGATGTATAAAAAACAAAGACGGTACAAAGTGTTTTATCACGGATCTGACATATAAACTACCATGGCATTATGTGAACTTTTTTAGATGCAAGGAATCGTTTCAGAACTTGTCCATTTACCAGTCATCCATGCGCGAAATAGTTAGAGATATAGAACGAATCCCAATACAAAACAATGATTTTTTATTTGAATATAGAGGCAAATTATACGATGTTTCAACTAATATTGACGATGCGGTCGACAGATTGGTATATCTATCAACGCATGCAAAACAAGCAATGAAGTACATTGCAGCGGTCTCAAACGGAACATATCGCACAAAATATCCTCATTTTAGCCAGTTTTTGGATGAAGTGTACATGATGCATTACAAGAAATCTGTGAAACCTAAAATGGAAAAGCTTTTAAAACAATTCCGCGAAATCGAAGTTGACCGAAAGAATTTTTACTTTTTAAAATTTCTTGCAATTGCAGATTTGACAGTACCTGAAATCGTTGGATATTGTCAGATTTATTCGTCGGATGGATGTGCACAGGAACTTAAAGGTATCCATTCAGGATTTTTGATGTCGAAATATAGTTTGACGAATGTCCTGCCCCCGTTGATGTGGAAGGATTCTATCAATGCATACAGCAATGGAGTAAATGTAGTTTCCCAATGCAATACTGAAAGATGCGTACGAGCCGACATGCACCGAATTTATAATAACAGTAAAGCATGCCAACTAACCGAAATGGGGGAAAGAGACTTTATGGACGTTGTAGATTATACTATTACCAAAAGAAAGCAAGCAGAAAATTGTACCCAAGGTTGCGATGTTTTTCAAACCTGTGCACAGGAATGTAATGTTCCGTACCTAGAAAAAGCCATGAATGCAATATATCAAGTAACAGTTCAACAATATAGCGTAAATGACATTCAAATCCATCAAGATGCAGACGAAATTGCAAGAAAAAAATTCAGTAAGGATTGCTTGATAATGTTTGACAATGTTCCAAGAACAACGAAACCCAAGGAACCCGTGACACCTGAAAGAACGGATTTGAATGTTGGCGATGATTCATCAATTATAGCGGGACATACGGTTATCCGGCCAACTGAGTACACTACAACCCTGCGTACACCGCTGGCACACCAGGTAGTGCAATACCAGCCCAGCAATACGTCTATTGAGTTTATGGGTCATCCTATAGATAGCGTGTTGGTGGTATATCCTAAAAACCTAGAGGGAGAAGCACGATCTAAAAATCCGTTAATAGCATCGCTTGTGAACCAGATAAAAAATCAGTCATATGAAGACGGTCATCATAAAACTGATTTTGATCCTATAAGAAATTTTGTATCTGCGGAAGAATATGATCTTTTTTACGCAAACTCGGTCAGAATTAATAATGGACTAACTGATGAAGTTAAAGAACAATATTGCAAAACATCAGAAGACCACGAACACTGCAAACAAATGGAAACGTTTATGCGTCACCAACGGTCGTCCGACGAACAAAAACCAACCCAGTCACATGTACCAAATCAACAGTCACATGTACCAAATCAACAGTCACATGCAAATTACGATAATGAAATGACCGGCGACAATAGCAACTTTGAATATGATAAACAAGTCCAAAATTACAAAGATGCACATGCGCAAGACCAGAATGCACCACATGCGCAAGACCAGAATGCAACACAAGACCAGAATGCACCAAATGCACAAGACCAGAATAAACCTACTGCCCTACCAACTGCACCTTTGTATGCGCAAGACCCGGATATAGATGTGATATATGAGGTGCGCCCAGGAACCACAACTTCAGCTGTATTTGTGGATGGTAGTAAAACTTTATTCGATACTTTGCAGAGTTCCAATCCAAACCACGCTATATTAGTAGCCAATAACCAAAACATAAACATCACCTATTCTACTCAAAAGGAGCTAGAATCTATTATGCGGGAAATGGAAACAAATCTATTATCTATATTCAATTTCAATCCCGAAAAAGTGAGAATAGACTTTGATGTAATCCCCAATGCATCTGCACAGTGTGCAATTAGATACCAAAAACCTACTATTGCAACTTTACAAGGCTGGCATATAATTTGTTCAGAACACCTCGGGTTTCTTGAAATGAAGAATAGGGTTTTTTTGGCTCATACCAATGACTCTGAAATAACAGCAATGTTGCCTATGGATCACATAATAACAAATACTGTCGTCAAAATTTGTATTCACAACAGTGCAATATTTTTCGAACCCGATGCATATGATATGACGGCTTACGATCACATTCAATATGCTCTTACGGCAGTTACTACATATACCAAATTGCAAATGAAAGTAGCTGATTGCCGATGGGTTGCCGATAAAGATGAGGAAATAAATTTGATTGTGGGTTCTGGCTCTTTTGATGATCCAGATACAATGGGGAAATTTTCACCAAATGGTCTTATTGTAATAGACATTATGAAAAATCCAGACTATCTGTGCAATACCTTCCTGCACGAGTTTATGCATTATTTGGGTTATCAACACTCGAAAATTTTCAGCAGCGTAATGTATGATGGCCTTCGTGAGCATTTGCCTAGATTGTTGTATAAAACCGACGTCTACAATCTGATACGGATTTACGGAATTAACGAACAACTAATTCGTGGATTTAATCATGCAGCAACTGCTCTCAAACTTGGGGGAGTGAAAAGCTTGAACCACTTGATAAATCAACAGCTGACAAATCAACATGTGACGTATGAAAAGCCTCGTAGAAAACGCGGTACAAAACGCGACTGGCGCAGAGACAGACGTGCAGCACTGCAGCCGCGCTACAAAGACATTTACGATTTTGTAGGCACTTTGAATTCGACGCTAAGAAATTTAGTTGTTAATTATCAAAAATACAAGCAAACTGAGGATATTAGCTTTATTTTATACCCTAATGGGCGAGTTTAACACAACAAAAACAAACAAAATCCAAAAAAAGAAGGTATATATAAAAATAGGTATAAGATATATGGGTATATACAATGGGTATGGGTATATACAATGGGTATGGGTATGCAAATGTAATAAATAAAAATGTATATGTATATGTATCTGGGAATTAATAAACGTTTCAATTTGAAAAAGGACCTTTATTTAAAAAATTATAATTTGAACTAAAAATTATAATCTGGACTAAGGAAAAACACACGGTGTTTAAGGTAAGTTAAGTACATGACGTACAAATGCACAGGTCACCTTATAGTTTCTTTCCTGGAGCAGAAGCTGGTGGAGAAGAAGCTGGTGGAGAGGAAGCTGGTGGAGAGGAAGCTGGTGGTGGGTGTGCAGCTGGTGGGTGTGCAGCTGGTGGAGAGCTTGCAGGTGGCGCTTCTGGTGCTTCTGGTGCTTCCTGTGGCGAACTTACTGCACCGTCAAGAGCCCCCTTGGAAGCTCCTTCAAGAGCCCCCTTTGCGCCTTTCATGATTGTGCCAAAGGTGGCATTGGAAAACCCAAGCAAAGCAACGCAAGCAAAAGTAAAAACCAAAGTGAACTTCATGGTGAATTGATGCAACTAACACTGATTGCGGTGCCTGCGCGGCCAGCTTTTATATGCGAGCACATTGCACATCCCCCACTGCCCCCACTGCCAGTCGCTGCAGTAAAAACTAATTAATTAGAGTTTACGCGTGGAAAAGATAAGAATTAAATTGCAAAGATAAGAATGCACAAATAAAAGAATGCACAAATAAAAGAATACACAAATAAAAGGTTAGTTTCCAAGTTTCGTTTTTTTATTTGTATTTGATGCATTTTTGATTGATGCATTAACAGTTATGCAGTTTTTGATTAGCAGGTTTTGATAATGCAGGTTTTATGCTTTTTGGGGTTATCTGCATTTTTGTTATCTGCGTTGTTTTTGGTTCTGCATTGTTGTTTTTTGCATTTAATTAGTTGGAGTTGGATACTGGTAAATACCCGAAAATAGCAATAATTTTGCCCACTTTTCAATAATAAAGAACGCAAAAGGCCTATCCATTATGAATTTTGGGGGTTCTGCCTTATTACTAAATCCACCGATTGTTACTGCCGAAGCAACGGTTCCTTCTTCGTTAACTTGAATGGACGACTGGTGCAGAATTTTTGACAGGTGTATTTTTTGCTGAGTCATGTGCGTTAAGTTGGCATTGTTTCCAAAGACATCTTCAATTTTCATCTAAAAACGAAATGATACAATTTAGTAAATGGTCAAATTAGTAAATGGTTCAAGTTAGTAAATGGTTCAAGTTAGTAAATAGTACACATGTACCCCGCATGCCCATGCACAATGTACCCATGTGACGTCACCCAAAGTCCAAAGTCCAATTCAGAGCAACGCAGGCCAATCGACCAACTCAGCTTGACTGCTGCTGTCCCAAACTCTGATTTTTGGTTTGTGTGGCCGCGTTACCACTACCTGTGTTTTTTGTATGGGCATCGCGAGTGGCAACGCCATTTATGCCCTGCTGCTACACGGTTACACAGTTCTACGTCGTACTTCCACTATTTTTCACCAAAATTTTTAGCCACCTTCCTCAGCTACCCCTCGCCTACAAGCTGCCGACCGAAAATTTCTTCTTGTGCTTCGCATTGGAAACAACAACAACAAACCAGCAGAGCTGCATGGTGGCTGCGGGGGAAACGCCAACCGCTGTAGTGTTGTTGTTGTTTTTTGAATGCGATGTACAGCTGTATGGCGGTTGCGGGGGGAACTGATGGCTAAAAATTTTGGTTTTTAATACAATGAACCTTGTGCATTATGCATAATTACATGGTAAAATAGCATAACTACATGGCTTGGCTGCATGGCGGCTGCGGGGGGAAACGCCAACTGCTGGATGTTGTTGTTGTATGTTGTTGTTGTATTTTGTTGTTGTTGTATTTTTTGGATGTGGGGTTCGTGTATTTTGGTTTCTTGTATTTTGCCACCTTGTGCATAGCTGCATGACGGCTGCGGGGGGGAACCGACGGCCGTGTTGTTGTTTTTGTTGTTGTTGTTTTTTGTTGTTGTTGTATTTTTTGGATGCGGGGTGTTTGGATTTTGGTTTCTTGTATTTTGGTACATTATGCATATACTTACAAATCTTAGGGCATTCTGGAGATCAAAACTCGATTCAATGTTGAATTTTGGCAGGTATACGTCAACTTCCTCCGGATCAAATAGGTTGGCTTTGTTATTCAACTGATTAAAGATGGGCTCTAGTGACATTTTGCGTAGTTCGTTAATGACGTAAATCAGTTTTTGTTGTTTGCGGGGTAAGACAATCAACATTGCAAATCTAGGGTCTCCATAGTTAAGTTCCAAGACATGCGAGGACAGTGACACTACCGGTACGTAATTAAACAGTCCGGATTGATACATCATATCCACAGTTCCAATTTGTTGGCGATCTTCATTATAAAATGGCCTGTTTTGGGTCTGCGAAGGTTTAAATGGCAGCTGAGAAATAAAAAAATGAGTGGTGTGCTAGCATAAATTATGGTATTTGGACTGTACTTGCCATCTGCCAGCAAAATACATGCCTGACATTAAAAGCACTTGCGTATCCGCGATACTCAGGGATTGGAGGTTAGGAACAATGCGACCATTGGTCAGTCGATTAACGGTCGTGGTCAGAGCTTGTTTAGCTCGCCTCTCGTTTGCAAAATTAATCGATTGAAGTTCGGCTTTGTACATATAACTTGTTATAAACTCATATTCATTTTCCAAAGGACGATTGATATCGTTGAAAATGGCTTGACCCGTGGTAGTTTCTACCGCAGTATTGTTTAGATGTAGGAAATAGTGCACTTTGCTGTACTCCAGGCGCACTTCTTCAACATTTTTGGGCAAGCGAAGTACATTTTGTAACTGGTTCTTTGTTTCACCGCCGGATCCTTCGTAAATAAGAAGCAAAATAGACCATATTGATAATGGTGAGAGCACTAGATTTTCCTTAGGTTGGGTTTTTAGTAGGTTGGCATAGAGATACGTTTCAATGTTGAGTCCTAATCTTTCCACTGAGGGTCCAGCAACAAAAGGACCGGAAGTGACGAGGCTAGGACTTGAGGTGGTGGGATTAGGACCAGAGGTAACGGGGCTGCCGCCAGAGGGGGATGATGAGGTTTCGTCGGAATCTTCGTCAAAGTCATAATTATCTTCGTATTGGCCATAGACGCCACAAGAAAAAACCGAATACAAAATCAAATACAAATACAAAATCATATTGAAATACAAAATCATATTGTATATTGCACGTCTACGTACAAACTGAATGTACGCAAAAAAATATAGTGCAAGGAACCGCACGACGGAGCAATTAACAAAAAACATTTAAAAAGATAGAGAAAAAAGATACTAAATACAGAAATAAAAGATACGAAATAAAAGACAGTGGTTTTTTAATTATAAATTTATTACGACAAAAATAGAAAAAAATATAAAATGTTATAGCTACACAGAGAGACGTTAAAACATGGAATTGCTTGGGAATGATATGTAAAATGCACATGTGAGCCAATTACTATGTGTACCTGAGTACATAGTGCGTAGAGCCTTATTGTTGCTATTTGTACGTTTCTTAGTCTAATTTGCATAGTACATTTAAATTGCAGAGTATACTTAAATTTGTAAATTGTAGAGTACACTTAAATTTGTACATTGTAGAGTACACTTAAATTTGTAATTAAATTTGTACTATTGGTTTATTGCTTTGATATGATACTGTTTGTTGAGCAATTCACATAAAACCTTACATACAATGCCATTATAAACTTAAAATTAGATACAATATATAAAAAATAGACAGAAAAAAAATAGATACAATACAGAGACAGAAAATTAGATACAATACAAAAACTTGGATACAATACAAAAACTTGGATATATAAAATGCCAAAAATGCCATGAAGAAATGCCATGAACTACCAAGTCGTCTGCTTTGTCTGGATTAGTCGTCTGCTTTGTCTATATCGCTGCATACTATGTTGCCTTTGTTAAGTTTATCTATAAATTCATCAATCATATTGCAGACTCCATCTTCATCGGTACTATTGATAACGTTGAGCCTTATGTTGTATTTGGACTTTAGAAAATGGCGAACATCGGTAGTTGTGGCGTTCACATTGTTCCAATGCCTTACTGGCCCAAATGATTCATAAAGACACTTTAGTTTAGCTTCTATTTTATACTTTTGTGATTTTTTTCTGACGCCCATATGCAGCATGCCTACCCCGTTAAATTTAATTCTGTACAGTCTCAATTCTCTATCGTCTACTGCTACTGGTGTTTTTGGTTTAGGCTGCTTAATGACAGGCTGTTTAATCACAGGTTCACAACTAGGAGGGTACATTTGATTAGGAGGAGGCGAAACTACGCGAATAGGCAGAGCATAAACTGGAAGTGAGAATGTTGATACGTCTGATTTCATTGGAGGACGCGGTTGATCAGGTGAAGGTGATACTAGTTTGCGTACACTGGGATTACGCACTGGAGGACCATATGTAGGTGCAACGGGGGCTGCTGGTGCTGCTGGTGCAGGTATTTCATTGCCCAAATCGCAGAGTTCATTGGTGACTGGTCGGGAGGGGGACTTGTAAAACAACTGACGGTTGACAGGAATTGCAGATGGTCCCGTCAATTCGGTAAGTAAGAATTCGTCATTGGGAGTCTTGCATGTAGTAAAGTGCTTGGGTGTTTGGTAGCTGGGAGACGGTGCATGTGGTGCATGTGATGTGTGCGGGGTATGTGCAGATTGCGGGGTGTATGCAGATTGCAGAATTTTTACGGATTGTATTTGAATCTTTTGGGGCAACTGTTCTTTGTTGTATTCCTTGTTGAATTCACAAGATAGCAGGTCTTCGCACATATCTACATTTTCAAGGTCTACATTTTCAAATTCTCCAAAGTCAACATTTTCCGGAAGCAAATCATTACAAAAGCTGAGATTCGACAAGCAATGTACACAGGGCTGGCCGGCATGTATTAAGTCACATGTGCATTTGTCATCTAGTTGCATGGCATCGTCATTGTTCTTCAATACTTCAAAAATCGAACTATCTTGTGAGTCATTAGAGTCAGCATGGCCTTCTATGGAGGTCGTATGTGCGGTGCTAAATCCCATATCAAAATCAGTAATGCCATTGTCTTCGTTGCTGTCGTTGTTGTTGTAGTTGTCAATTTCGGTAGCCTGCGTGGAATACAACTCCAGTAATTCGTCATCCAATGATAAGTCATTGATAAGCTCACCAAATTTGGCTGCAAGTGAACCTATCCCTGCAGATTCTTTTTGTTCTGGAGAAACTGGACAAACTGGCTGTGGATGTACCGGCACAAAGGGTTGCGGCACAGAAGCGAAGGGTTGTGTATGTGCTGGGCTGTATGCTGTATGTGCTGGGCTGTATGCTGTATGTACGGGGCTGTATGCTGTATGTGCTGGGCTGTATGCTTCTATAATGATGTTTCTAATCGATTCTGGTTGCGTGGTTGGTTTGTTAGAGTAGCCCAAGAATAAGGACTGTTGTTTCTCATTCGAACAAGATGCCGCGTCGCTAAAAAAGCCCGAGTCTGCAGACTGCATCGATATGCAAGAAACTGGTCGGAATACACATGGAGATACAAACTGATCTTGCATACTTTGCGGCGTAAATTGCATACTTTGTGGCGTATCTGGCATATTGTGCGGATGGTATTGTAAGTTTTGAAGTGCATAATGCATACTTTGCTGCTCAGATCTGATTTTCTTTTCAACTTCATCTCTAAGTTGATTTGAACGGTTGTTAAACATAGTTACGTAAATTGAATATATGTCCGTCATAGTCTTGATGCGAACAAACAGTCGCTTTATTATGGCGGCCTTTGCTCCATTCAGACACATTATGAAAGCGGCAAATTGCGGCTGCTGACACACAATAATAGACTCGCGTTTCGTTACTTTTTTGATTTCAAAGGCGATTTTGTTGCGAATCAACAAATCCTTCGTGCGAGAGATTATTTGACCACTGCTGCAACTTTTATTAAATTCGAAATATCTGAGTAACACTGCATCGATTTTGACGGCAGGATAGCTTCTCAGTGTCCAAAAATATTCTAGACAGCTAGATTCGTGCAAGTCAATTTGGAAATGACGCTTAGAAAATTCTTCAAAAGTTAGTACTTCTCGGCACGACTCTACGTCATTTGGAAGGAGATATTTCAATTTTTCGCTGTCATAGGATTCAACGTTAATGTAATCTATGTCATTTTCGTCGTCGACTAGCTCAGGCAACTCCCGATCTGAATATTCTTCATATGGTTGTAGTGGTGGTAGGCTGTTTGGGTCATCCTTGATTAGTTTGCTTACTTTGATTTCTTTATCTTTGTTTTTTAGTTTGCTATCCATGGTTAGTTTGTGCATTGTGCGGGATGAGGTGGATTATAATGGATATGGTCACTAGAATAAAAAAAACACAACACATTAATACAAAACCAAAAAAGGCGCGCAACACACAAATTACAAAACAACACATATTACACTACGTTACACTTACACACTACGCTGCACTAAATATACACAATGTTAGATGCTGCACTACACTACTAGATACTGCACTACACTCAAGCTACACTTAGCTAGTAAATCTTGGAGTAAATGTAACTTAAGTAATTGTAGCTATATTGTACTGTTTGTATTATCTTTTTATTTTTTATATATTCCTAGTCACTCAGGGTTTTATTTGGTTTGATTCTAGACTGCGACTTGCCTCAAGCAGATCTCAAATTCATCTGCTTCAAAAAATCCAGCAGGTCAGTTTATTGGAGCTCGCTCGGACCCATTTTAAATAAAAAACCCTATATATTGTGATTTGAGGTTGTCGTTGTTGATTGAAATATACAAAAATGAACCAAACCAAATATACAAAACTGAACCAAGTTCGAGTTTGTGTCTGATATTGCTGACGAAAACCCTATCTGTGTTGATAATAATCCCAATATAAACAGAATTGACAATATAAACAGAATTGACAATGTTTGGACATAACTTAAAAAACAGAACAGCCACAGAATAAGAGCCACAGAATACAATGCTTGAGACAATGCTAGCACTGGTACACGTCTATAAATGGTACACGTCATTAAGCAAGAAGAATAATATTTAATGCAATAGTATTAGCCGTGTGAAAAAAGCAGTTGTAAATGCAATTCTGCATCAGACCGAAGTCCTTTGGAATGATCTACGCACCAACACCAAGAGAAATCATCCCACCACTACCACCACCTCACTAGTGGTACTACTCTGTGGTGTGATACTCCTCACTTGTTGTGTTATGCCCGGCATACCTAGAAATTTACGTATACCCACTACCGGAGTAATAAAATCAAAAGGGATTTCGTAAAGGATACTGTATTTGAAAAGAGATACTAAAACACAACCAGAGGCCAGGGTATGGTATGACGGGTATGGCATGGCGCTGTCCGTGGGTCCTAGATTTACCTACCATAGAATACAACAACAGAATACCTACAATAGCATAATACCTAAAATAGCATAATACCTACAATAGGATAATACCTACAATAAGATACCAAGCTCAGATGCGGCGAAGAGGGTGCAATTTAACGAGCAATAAATCCTTTATTTTCCAATTTAACTGATAATGCTGAGTGAGTGACAGCAATGTACTCTGACGCGACAGTCACCCCAGATTTGAGTGTGTCGCTTTGGTGCTCTACTGGTAAAATTATCAAATTTATCATTTAACGCGAATTTATAAGATACGAATGTGGACTGGTACATGGTGCGCATTTTCGCGCGCTAACATACAGCACGAGTAGACTTAAGACAAGACGTAAAAAGAAGACAAGACATACAAATATAAAAACATTAATTCAAACTTACCACGAGATACCACGAGATCATATATAGATATAGTTGAGTTTTATATATAGTTGTTGAGTTTTATATATTTGTTGAGTTTTATATAGTTGATAGGTTTGAGTTGGACCAAAATCAGTATATAGAGAGCACTCCAAGAAGTAGCATAAATTTAAATTTTATAGCTTTTTAGGTTCTTTGCAAGACATCTTCGAGAGCAAATAAAAAAAACGAAACACACTAATCCCAAAAATTTGTGTTGTCGGTATCGCAGGTAAAATTGCTTGCCACTGCAAAAATGAATAACACTATGCAAACGCAAAGGCAACAATATGTAAAAAAACACGGGCAATGCAATATGCAGTAAAAGTAGCGGTAAAACACACTATAAGGATTTTAGTTTATTCAGGATTTTAGTGTCCGGATTCAGGATTAGAATTTTAGTACCTGACTTTATTGTAAGTTCAAGTTCAGATTATTAAGTTCAGATTTTTTTATTAAGTTCAAATTTTTTTATAAGTTCAAATTTTTTTATTAAGTTCAGATTTTTTTATTGAGATTCTTAACTGAGATTCTATATGTAACTGAGATTCTAGGTAGGTAGGCGGAATGTAATTGGCGGGCACCAAAATAAAGCACCAAAAAGTTAAGCACCAATTTAATTAGTAAAAATGCAACTTGTTGAAAACAAAAGCTAGATATCTCGGCCGTTGCACAATTTATACTGAACTTTGTTTTTGATAAGATTTCTATTAAATACACTACGTTGACTAATACTGGCAAAAAAATTCTAGTTGTGTATTTATCTGATACAGCAAATTACATGCAATTAAAAGCACGTTTCTTGGTTTACAAGTACAGTGTATGGAATTTGTTGCTACCCGATAAATACATGCTGAGCTAAAAAGTGTATGATAGGTGTGAAAATCGTATTAGTAACGTGTTACTAATACTAATGCTTAAATGCATCTAGCACACTATAAAGAAAAAATGCAATTCTTACAAAACAAAACAGACTTTTTAAAATTCTGAAACATCGGCACGATTTCAATTTCGCGCCCCATTTACGTATGGTTGAGTATTTATTCATTATGGGACATGTGGGATATAAGTATCCGTATATAGGTATACTGTATGGGTATTGCTGTCGTCAAACTGCAGGAATGTGGCAACTTTATACTTGAAATTTTATTCATTGGAATTTCGGACGATTGCGAAACTTGTTGTTGCTGAATGTGCATTCTTTAACTTATAAACTGAAAAATAAACTCAAAAGCCAGTAATAAGACACGTTTGCCCGTTCAGCAAAACAAAACAAAGTGCTTTATAAACAAACAATGCCGTATAAACAAAGTGCTCATATTGCCGTAAAACAAATAAAGTGCCCATATTGCCGTATAAGCGTTCAAAGTGCAGTATAAGCGTTCAAAGTACAATATAAGCGTTTATAGGGTGCAAGGGTTACTACTCTATACTCGGCATCCAGATCACGTTGCAAACACGTGCCACTTATTGGCGCCCAGTGACGCCCAATGCCCAAGTAAGATCATTCCATGCAATCCCATTTGCATTTGCGCCTCACCCCATTTGCGCCACATGCTCATCAACCGGACGTGCCAGTCCAACACCAAGACGAGAAAAATCTCCACTAAGACGAGGAAAATCTCCACCAAGACGAGAAAAATCACCAAGACGAGAAAAATCTCAGTGTCTCATCTCAGTGTATCTGTATATCTATTGCCACTCTAACACAAGGCTAAGGTGAAGTAGGTACTAGATGTAGGTACAGATGTAGGTACTTGTGGATGTAGATGTAGGTATGGTACATGTGCATTTCTAATTTGCAGTACCGGTAATCCCAGAAAAGTTCAAAAGGTAATTCCAGCCAGCAAACTAATTTGAAGTTGAGGCAATTTCTTTTTAGTGAGGTGTCGTCATGCACACTTTTGCAGGCTATTCAGATGATTGATTTATGACCAGCCTCCGTGCCTTGTATTGTCTCATGTCATGTTGCGGCTGTGACCGTCTTCAGTGCATTTTGGCTGTCCAGTGCATTTTGGCTGCCTCTTCATATTTTGGTCTTTTTGCATTAAGTTTTAAAAATGTTGTCAGTTCAAGCTAACCAAGTGAAAAAATACGAAAAACAAAAAAGTGAAATCAATCAATTCGAAAATAAACTACTTGCATCCCAGCAGAGCAAACATTATCGCTACCTACACATATTACAAGATATGCGGTCATTATTTGGCATAAGCATTTTTTCTGCTTCGACGACCATGTATGACGCGTCTGAGGAGGCACTCTGCCCCCTAGGGCATGTCCGCGCAGCCGATGACGACGAAGCCTTAGATTTCGGTTATCCTCGCGCAAGATTCTGTCCAGTCCGCAACATCCCAGTTGATATATGGAATAAATTCTGTAGTTTATTGGATTGGCGACAGGAAATGGAATTGTTAACCAACTCATCATCTGTATTGCGAGTTTTGGGTAGAACCGCAGTCGCCGAACTCCTAATAAACAACAGATATTATGTGGTTTGGAATTTGATTACGTCGCCGATACATTTTTTATTGCTGGATTGCAAGAACGAAGGACAACGCGAGTCCGTGCCCAGAACGCCATTTCGCCAATACATGTCCTCCAAACGCAACTCCAAACAGAGTCATACCCCATGCAGCCTTTATACGTTGAATGGTGAGCAGGATGGCAGTCTTTTTCACATGCTAGTTTTGCATGGTAATACGCGACTGATGGCCGAATATGTCAAACGCCTGGCTAAATATGAATACCAGAACCTATCCCGGATGTTCTCATCTGTTAATTGGTGGGGCGAAACTTGCATTGAAGTGACAGAATGTCATTCTTATCTGGAGCCAATGCAGAGGTTCTTATCGCATGTCATGGTCAACGCTGCCGATGAGTCATCACATCCACAAGCCATGCCTCTTCCTCCAATGGAGCAAGTGACTAAATCATGTGTATGCCAAATGTTTCCCACTTTTAATTATCTGCCGGAATTCAATTCGAGCCACAGATTTTTATATTTCAATTTGTTTTGTAGATTTGATTGCGCAAAATGTCTGGATCCAATCACTGAAACGATAATAAAGATTGAATATTATAATCATTTGGATGGAGGGAGGTTTTATGCGTTGTACAAAAATTGCATTTCTGCCATCCCGCGCCCCGTCGGCACCTATACCGAGTGCACACCCACCGTACGTCCAAAGGACTGCTTTGTTTGGAACAGCTACAGCGACCACAAGCTGTTGATGGACAAGGCCTCACGCAGCCTCAATTACTCCCTTCACAATGTGTTACTCATCAAGTATCCTAACGAATACGATTTGCGTTCGTTTTTTGATTTTGTTACAGAGATTCTGCATAATATACCGTTTTTTGTACACGTTTTTAATCTGATAAAAAATGTGAAAGGAATGACTTCTATTTTTTACGATATGTGTTTGGAGTTGAAGAAGACTGGATCTGCAATGCTTGACGTCATTTTTGCCTACTACCGAAATCCCGAAAGATATTTTATGAACCAAGCAAAGACGGAGTATACTCCATCTGCGGGCAGTCCCCATACTGTACCAGTAGCAGTGTGGCCCGCCAAAGATCTAACCGAAAGTTTCGATAAAATTATGAGGCTCGTAAAACGGTTAATTTCCAATCAGCAACACCAGTATTTAATGACAAAAGAAAGCAAAGCCGCGACGGCACATGCAGCAACGCCACATGCAGCAACGCATGCTACTGTGCCAGTGCAGACCATCTACACCTTGGTACATAATGTGGCTAACTGCACCGATGGCGTTTGCGAGCCACTGCTGTACATTTTGCAGGATTGCGTGCTGCCCTTGGTTCGTTCACTTTTGGACTATTTGCATGCAGACATATCCAAAAATATAGCACGCAGTTTGGCCTTGCAATGCATTATTGTGGCACCTTGCACTGTGCTGGAGTATTGGTCATTGACCACGCCAGCTACATACGTACTCAAACAAACAATTGGTCAAATGCAGCATTTCCAGAATAGCGAGTTTACTTGCGCCCAATACGAAAAAGAAATCACACAAACACACATATCCGCCCCACTCTGGACTCTAATTGTGTCTAATCAGCAGGGACTTAATGACTTTGAACTTGATCGACATTACTCGTACAAAATACTGACCTGCAAGCCTATTACCAGCGAACAAACAAAATGTCAAAAGCATACGCGAACGCAAACCCAACAACTTCCCGTTGGGCAGATTGCAGACAAGAGGGGATACGACCTCCCTGAATCAGGCTTTAGTATAAATTCAGATGCTGCCATTCGATCAAAAGTTAATCTGACCCAACATTTGGTGACTGAAGACGTTCGCACTACCGAATTATAACCTACGCTGCCCAAACAGCCCAAGCAACCACACTGCCCAAGCCAAACCCAACCAAACCCAAACCAACCAAAACCAAAATCTATTTGTAAGTATAACTGTATCTGGAATTGCATCATGACGAGCAACACTGACGAGCAGCAATACCTATCTCTTGTGCAAAATATCTTAAACAATGGTAAATACCCAAAATACAAATACCCAGTACCCAAAAAACATGTACCTACCGCACCTAGTGTGTAATTGGCTTTGTGCATTTAGTCCCATTTGTATTTTGCATTTTTGTATTTTTTAGGTGTGAAAAGAGATGATCGTACGAAAGTGGGTACTTTGTCCGTTTTTGGTACGCAAATGCGTTTTAACTTGAGAAATTCGTTTCCCTTGCTAACTACGAAAAGGGTTCTATGGCGGGCAGTCGCAGAAGAACTCATCTGGTTCATTCATGGAAAAACGGATGCCAAACTCCTAAAACAAAAGGGCGTAAATATATGGAATGCTAATGGCTCTCGCAAATACCTTGACAGCATTGGGCTGACTCAGCGCGACGAAGGGGATCTAGGACCAGTGTATGGCTTTCAATGGCGGCATTTTGGAGCAAATTACGACACTTGTTACAAGGACTACACTTCACAGGGAATAGACCAACTGCAAACTGTTATTGACCAGATTCGCAACGATCCAAACAACCGCAGAATCATTATGACTGCCTGGAATCCCATGCAACTCAAGGAGATGGCGTTACCCCCCTGCCATTGTTTAGCACAGTTCTATGTGGCAAACGGTGAGCTGTCATGTCAGTTGTACCAACGCTCTGCAGACATGGGTTTGGGAGTGCCCTTCAATATCGCCAGCTACGCGCTGCTGACGTACATGATTGCCCATGTGACTGACTTGAAGCCAGGAGATTTTGTTCACACACTCGGTGACGCACATGTTTACAATAACCATATAACCGCACTCCAAGAACAAATTAAAAGAAAACCGCGACCATTCCCCAAACTACAGTTTAAACGCAGAGTCCTCAACATTGAAGATTTTACTTTTGACGACCTAGAGATAATTGACTACGACCCGTATCCAAAAATACAGATGGAGATGGCTGTTTAATTCAGTAAGCCCAAGTCAATCGCCACTCACATTTGTCCATTCAGCACATTCTAACCGTACATAACCGCATACTCTTACGATCGTTTTTTAGTATATTTGTTTTTTTTGTTTGTAGCGTATTTTTTTTGTAGTGTTTTGTAGTGCTGCTTGCTCGTTGTGATAACAAATACAAATATAACACACATTATAAACACAAATTATAAACACAAACGTTTACACATTTTTTTATTGTTTTTGTTTACAGAGCCATGTCCAAAGAAGTGAGCATCGCCTCCAAAGTAGCTGCTATTCGAAAACTGCAATTCGACGTAAATTTCTTCAACGACACTCCAGATTGTGATACGAACTTGACTGTATATATGCCTATTTACTTGTTGCGACGCTGTACAAAAATGGTGACGTGTGCAATTTGTAAACGAAAAGTACGAAATTATGATCACCGCTGCAGAACCCTATCCAGACCTTCTTTAGAAACTATTCTAGAAACTTTTGAAATATTTCGCAAACACGGAAAGCTGTACCGCATGTGCCCCCTCAACAAGTACGAGTTTTCATCCAGAAAATGCCTCAACCACTTACCCAAAGATATTTCATTTATAATTGAACACGGAATATTGTATGAACAAATAAAAACCCCCGCGGAGTTTAGCCATAAAGATTTCATGAAACATGAGTATATAATTCCAGCACAGATAGTAGAATATGATTGTAATCACGACTAACACAAACAAAAATATAAAATGCAATATAGAATACAAAATACAAATAAATACAAAATACAAATAAATACAAAATACAAATAAAAATTACAAAATACAAATACAATAGGTTGTTTTTTTTTACACTGATAGGCCATGGTGGTGTGCTAGGTGCAACCCACTATTGACGTCAATTAAACAATTCAAATGCCCGACGCCAAATGCGACGCCTTATTCGACTTGTGTGACTATAAAGCTCCAGCAAGTACATCGGAAATAGCTTTGCGATTACAAACCAGAAAAGCACGTTCAGCACAATGTAACTTGCAAGCTAATCACGACATGTTGTTATTCTTGGGCACGGCATGCACGGCACGTTAAGCGGATACGATCAGGCACGTTTTTCATTAGAATTGTGCTACATTGTATGAGCTTATGCATGCAAAATGAGCTAATATATGCAAAATGAGCTAATGCATGCAATTACATTGTGGTTGCGGTCAGATTGTGCATGCTAATTGCCAGATAATTGCATTCCAGTGAATATGAGAACATGACAGTGCAGTTATGGCTGGGTTTTTCAGTGCATTTATGGCTGGGTTTTTCAGTGCCAGTCACGAACGGAAATTCCAAAGTACACAAGCCATGCATGGCG
This sequence comes from Sphaerophoria taeniata, assembly GCA_943590905.1. Lineage (NCBI taxonomy): Eukaryota > Metazoa > Arthropoda > Insecta > Diptera > Syrphidae > Sphaerophoria > Sphaerophoria taeniata. The sequence continues at coordinate 56,543 of CALSBU010000007.1, forward strand.
CCGACACGTGCAACTAATTGCATTAGGAATAATAGGAATGATGATCTAAGTAGAGTCAAGATCGAGATAAGGAGTGCCTATAAGGAGTGCCGACATTCAATGGAAAAATACCAGTACGTAACACATGAAACTTACAGAACAAGATCCGTTTAGAACTACGAGTTGGCAAAACGTGCCAGCACACCCATATCAGGCACGTGTTTACTTCGTGATGAATCTGGTTCTGGACCGACAATAACAAGTTACATAACAAGTTCTGACGATAACAAGTTCCAAGTACTGATTGTGTCAAGTACGGACGATAACAAGTTCCTTATACGGATTGTATTGTGTTGCTTGCTTGACTCATGGATTATTCATGGGGTGATGTGCCGACGTTTTTCCCAACCCGGATACAAAGCTACAAATACCAACATAGCATATTACATCAACGTAGCATTTTACATCACACACATTTTACACCACACCGCATATCCGCACTTTACACAATGCAGTATCAGTGTGTTTATCGGTATATAAGCTCGGTCAACATCTTAGCTTTTTTCATTCAAGTTTGCAATTGCAGCTCATACATTACTCGCAATGGAAATTCAACCAGAAATTTTGCAATGCATTGAAGACTTTATTAAAACGTATCGTAACGAAAAGGATAACCGTGACGCTCTCGGCAATGTACTTCAATTGCATTATACAAACTGGGAACAAATCCTACGTCAAATAGGAGATTTAAAACGTGAGCTCTTCTCTCAGGATACCAACACTTGTTACAGCCCAAGACCAGACACTCCAGACAGCACTCCACCCGGCAGTCCATACAGCACTGACGGCAGTCTAGACAGTAGTCCATGCCGCGGTCCAAGCCCAGTCATCAGCCCTTACTTCAACCCTAGCTCGGAAAAATTCATAAACCCAAATCCCACTCTAAACGCAGAAAGGAGAAAGCTAAAGGCCCATATCAGCAGAATCTCTGGCAGCAACTCGGAGACTGACGAGTACTACGAAGAAACTGACGAGGATAATAGTGAGGATGATGACGACGATGACGACGATGAGTTGGAACTGTCGGCGGCACTTAACACACCCTATTACCCGCAACCTACCCATTACCCATACTATAACCTGCAACATCCACCACAATACCCATACTATAACCCACAATACCCATATCCATACGATAGCATGCAAGAATTGTATAAATAAACAAATAAAAAAAATAACATAAAAAAAAGCCTCGTTTTTTATCTCGTACACCACATTTATTTTAGCTAAATCTATAGGTACCATCCAAAATACCCTCTATATATCCCATACACCCTCTATATGTCCCCTCTCCCTCGGTAGTATGCCCTAAGTAAAACACAGGCTCAATTTGTAATTTTATATGTATTTCACATTTGATTTTTATTGACATTTCTTAATTAGTTCTGAGGCTGGCTGGAACCTTTGATGTCTTCAGACTCTGCATTGATTAGCCGGTATTTTATAGAGTTGTAATTTGATTTTAATAGCTCTGCGTATTTTTGTTGTTGTTGTAAGCGTATAATTAGGAGTGAAATGTTGAGCATGGGGTGTGACTGCGCATTACTTACCGCAAATGCAACCGCAAACGCTGTCGCAGAAACATGCTCAATAAAATCAAGATCATCTTGCAAATGGTGCCCACAGAGAAATTTGTTAATATCTCGATGACGGCTGTCCGCAATACGTAGGCACAAAACAATTAATTTCTGAAGGTCTACAAACGTGACGTACAAACTTAATAAAATTGTCTGAAGGCACAAATACTTGTCTTGGCGGCGACTTAGAATTTCCAAAGACTTGACTGTTTGTATGTTTGCTTCTCGAGTTGTTTGATATGCGGCCAGTATACTGGCAGAAGCACATACTGTCAGCGAGGACTGCAGCGCCATGACTGAAAGGTGTGACTCTGATAGATCTCGCAGAACCCACGCTGCGAAACAAGAACAAGTAACCAGAGCGCCACTGAAGAAAATCCAAGTAAAAAGAAAAACCTATAGGTGCGGCCCAAAACCAAAATAGGAGAAAGCGACCCAGACCCAAAGACCAAGATAAAAGACCAAGATAAAAGACCAAGATTTAATTTTTATAGAAAATTTTTATTTTTTATTTATTACTTATACTAACAATGTTTGTGCTTAATGCTAGAGTGTTAGATTTGTGCTTAATGCTAGAGTTTTAGATTTGTGCTTTTTACATGGTTTGGCAGGATATTTTTTACATTTCCTACTATGTCTGGCTTGAAAACCAATTGCAGAATCCTGGGAGTATTGAGTATCGCAACTGGACACAGACTTGTTGTCTAAATTCTTATCCTTGTCGTCCTTATCCTTGTCGTCCTTATCCTGGTTGTCCTTATCCTGGTTGTCCTTATCCTGGTTGTCCTCGTAGGCGTCCATGGATTGAGCATTCTGGAAGTTTTCATCTAGTGCGAGTTCTGCAAGTTCTGGAAACTGTGGTTTGATGTTGATGTTGTATTGTTCCGCAATCCGTTGCTTACGATATGCAGTGAATTCCTTCCATATTGCCGCTTCCATTTCCTCAGGAGAAAGCTCAGGCATTGACTCGTCACACAATAGACGTTGGAAAGGACGGCCTGGAGGATAAATGCCAGCTGAATCGCCATCCAAATGGTACATGTGCTCTGGAGGAGTGTTGACTGAGGGGGCGACGTTCCGTTCTGGCTGTTCTGGCATTTGGTGTTCTGGCTGTTCTGGCATTTGGTGTTCTGGCTGTTCTGGCATTTCGTAGGGGTATCGGTATTCTAGCTTGATTTCTGGTTCTCCATCCTCTTTTTCATCCTTTTCTTCATCATCTTCTTCATCTTCTTCTTCATAATCCTCTTCTTCATCACCAAATCTTTCCAGTTCATTTTCCACACCTGGTATTACAAAACGTTTTAACTGATCAGTATAATAGTGAATTGTATCACAGGTGGTTCCCAGGCGCTGTTGTACAAATTCGAGTTCTTTCAAAATGTTTGAGACAATTTTATTGTGTGCGTAAATGTTTTTAGTGTTGACGACTTGCTCGTGAATATCTTCACATTCGCGTGCCGTTATGTGAAGTAACTCGTGACAATCAGAAGCGTAGTTTCCCAAGTTGTACATTCTCTTGTGAAGTAAACGTAAATGTGGTATCTTATCTGATTTCATAAGGGGTTTGCGGATACTTTTGGATATAACTTTGGGTTTGCTGTCCGAACCGCCGATGACTCTTGATCGTAGTACCATAGGCATGATGACGTATATAAAGATGACGTAAATAAACTTGAAACTAATAAAGGCTTACTTTAACGAACTTTTCACTTAAAAAGTTTTACTGACTGACTTTAAAAGTTAGACTTTTTACTTTGAACTTAGACTGTTTACTTAGAACTTAGACTTTTAAAACTTAGACTTTTTTATTTTTCACTGGATAGTACTGGAGAAGTTAACTTGAGCACTTTCAAATCACAAATGATACTCCGACTAGGGTAGAGCTGCCTTTTATACTGTGTGCATTGTGCACTTTGTCTAATAAAGAAGCAAATATTAGTACTGGGTATAATGCGCAATAGGGGTTTTTCCACTGCAACGTGACTGCATTTTATCACGTAGCGGATGCAGAATGCATTTGTAATCAGTCACGTGCGGCGGATGCAAAATGCAGTTCTGAGTAAACTACTAATTGCTGATTACAAATCGCTGTATAATAAGTACATGGAAAATAATCACACCGCCGTATAATGCATTTGTCAGTCATGCACTAGGATGTGATCATGCGATTACGTAATCCAAATGCGCAGTACAAAATGACTGCATAGGAAAAACCAGCTAGAACTGCGCGCTGCACCCAAAGCTGCACCCACAGCATTAGTTGCAAAAGCATTTGACATTAGTCGACAAAATTCCAGCCCATTACGAGTCACGTTGGTCACGTTGCAGTGGAAAAACACTGTGTGCACGGTAGAATAGGAATGTAATCATGTGATTACGTAAACAAAATGCGCAATATAAAGATTGCATATTGCAAGTCACGTTGCAGGATGTGGGAAAAACCAAATGCATATCAGGGATAGGTTTCCATACAAGGGTTAGGTTTCCGTGCAAAATACAATGTATAATGCGATTAGAAATGCAAAATACAGCACGTCCGCATCCAAACAAACCCAAGACAGTTTAGTCGTAAATGCATTTGTAATCAGTCACGTCGCTGTATAATGCCAGTCATGGCACTCCCATCTGGTTGCAGTGGAAAAACACTGTGTGCACTGTAGAATAATGCATTTGTCAGTCATGCGATTACGTAATCCAAATGCGCAATGCAAAGATTGCATATTACAAATCACGTGCAGGATGTAGGGTGAGCAAAATACAGCACGTCCGCATCCAAACAAAGGAACTCGTGCGGCACTCCCATCCGTGCAAAGTCCGAGCACGGAACACAAACAAGTCCAAAGTTCGAGCCTAGACAAAACTGGAAAAAACCAGAATCCCCCATACCCCATAGAAACAAACTGGTATATGTAGATAGTTGCCCATTTATTAAAAATACAAATCTATATGCTACATGTATTAAAATCTAATATATGTGTATTCTACAAGTTAGGTTTGAACTAATACTATAATCACAATGTATATACGTGTGGCCGTGTGTATGGGTCACCATTGTAGCTGCAGTTTGAAGGGATCGTACGTAGACGGATTTACATACAAATACTCGAAATGCTCTCGTGCAAGTCCCAGATTCTCTTCCAATTCACTATCTCGTCGGACGAGGCAGGGCCACATTGGTTCTGGCCGGTCAGACGACGGAGAACACGACGACGATACTGAGTCAGCAGAACTGACTGATGAATGAGGATCCCGATACAAATACAAATCATCTGGTATTGGACTCTCTGATCGCTCGGGTGTTGCGGGCAAGGGCGTTACAGGCGATTCAGGAGAATTAGTTGGCGCTTGTGGCAGACTACGACTAGATGTATTTTCCAGGTCCAGGTTTCGCATAAAACTGTCCATAGAGTCTTCGAAATCGATATCGTACGGCTTGTCGTCCAAATGCTCCAACTCATATGCCACTACTGCTAGTAAACATTCAAGTTTACTGCTCCTTTTTGGCGAACTTAGAGCCTTTGCCTTTTTGATGGGTGACTCATTTAGTTTTCTAGGTTCACCGGAGGATTTTGATATCTTCTTTGGGGCCATTGTTGTGTTTGCGCTTCTGTAGTAGAACTGACTTCAACATTAGTGCAAAATCAGCTTTTATAACTAGAAATGTAATTAATGCAACCGGAATAGAAAAACCCAACAACAATACCACGTACAACAAACACCCACCAGCCCCCAATGCAAACTACACACTGCAAATAAACAAACACACTGCAAATAAACAAACACACTGCAAATAAACAAACTTTCTTTATTGGAAAAAATATAGTACATGTATATGGTATATGTTGCCTCCGCTTCGTTATTTGCTTCGATATCCGACATGTGATGTGTGGGGTATGTGCGGGGTATGTGCTTTCTGCGGGGTGTGTGCTTTCTGCTTCTATGTGGTGTGCTTTTCGTCACGCAAACACTCCAAAAGCTCGAAAAGTGCTTTTTGGATTTTCTTTGAGTTTTCAGGCGCTCCCTCTACTATTGACTTGTTGACGAATATCCGAGTGTGTTTTTGTGAGATCTTGGCTTTAGGTTTGTGGTTGCTTTTGCGGGGAGATGGAAATGGGTTGTTTCTATCCAGATACAGTTTGCACTGAGAATCTAGAATCCCAATGGTGTGAGATATTTCCTTAAGCAGCGGGCAATTTGATGCAGCAGCTCCATATGATATGACGTAACCAAGATGTTGGGCTGTATTTTGCAGGTTTTGTACAGTGCGATCAAGCTCGTCACACTCTACCCCAAAGTAAAAATCTGCCGCGGGGGTGGGCACGGTGTTTTCGGTGTAGTTGTTGGCCGGTGGTCGTGTAGGCAATCGTGTATATGGAGAAGCCATACTGTGCTCTGTGTATGCTCTGTGATGTTTGTCGTTCAAAGATATCCCAACGAATGATGCCTAGAACAATGAAACAATGATTTTAATACTGAAATTCACTGAGGCCCAGCCTGCACCCAACCCATATGTGTGGGCGGCTGCATGTGTGGGTGCCTGTGCATGTGTGTGGGTGCAGGAACGCGGGCATGCATCCTTGGCTGCGTGTTCTGCATGCGTTTTTACTCGCGAAAAACACTGATTATCCAGTAAAAATTGTTGATTATCTTTAAAAGAGATAATCATAACCTGAGTTATCCGCGTGTAAAAGCGCGTATGCAACACGCACCAAAATACCCAAATGGGCGCATACCCACATGGGTGCATGCCCGAACACCCCGCAAATCCAAAATGCGCAAACCCCACAAACCCAGAATGCAAACAAACCCACAAACCCAGAATGTCCATGTACCCCCGCATGCCCATGCACAATGTACCCATGTGACGTCATTCAAAGTCCAAAGTCCAATTCAGAGCAACACAGGCCAATCCACCAACTCAGTTTGGTTGCTGCTGTCCCAAACTCTGATTTTTGGTTTGTGTGCCCGCGTTACCACTACCTGTGTTTTTTATATGGGCATCGCGAGTGGCAACGCCATTTATGCCTTGCTGCTACACGGTTACACAGTTCTACGTCGTACTTCCACTATTTTTCACCAAAATTTTTAGCCACCTTCCTCAGCTACCCCTCGCCTACAAGCTGCCGACCGAAAATTTCCTCTTGTGCTTCGCATTGGAAACAACAACAACAAACCAGCAGAGCTGCATGGTGGCTGCGGGGGGAAACGCCAACCGCTGTAGTGTTGTTGTTGTTTTTTGGATGCGGTGTACAGCTGTATGGCGGTTGCGGGGGGAACCTGATGGTTGAATGGCTAAAAATTTTGGCTTTTGATACAATGAACCTTGTGCATTATGCATAACTACATAGCGGCTGCGGGGGAATGTTGGCTTGGCTGCATGGCGGCTGCGGGGGGAATGTTGGGATGTTGTTGTTGTATTTTTGGAAGCAGCATGGCTAGATAGGCGGCTGCGGGGGGAACGCCAACTGCTGGGTGATGTTGTTGTTGTATTTTTGGATGCGGGGTATGCACCCATGTAGTTATGCATAGTGCTTCCTCGCGCATTATGCATGGGTGCATAACCCGCATGGGTAGCTGCATGACGGCTGCGGGGGGACCGCCAACCGCTGTGGTGTTGTTGTTGGAGCTAGAAGGTAGATTACGTCATTGCAATGCCCCATGTATTTGTTGTTGGAGCTAGAAGGCATATTTGCCGCCATGTATTTTGTTGCTGTTATTCAGAACAGAAATGCACATTTCCAGCATGACTGCTTTGACCTCTAGACAGAACTCCAGCGCTACCGTGTATGTTGTTGTTGGAGCTAGAAGGTAGAATTGGGTCATGCCGGATGTAAAGACAGCAAGTATGATTAGTATGTACATAGCTTTCGAGGATCATGGATGTCTTGATAGAGTTGAGGGGCTGGGTAGGTATAAAATGAAAATTGTTTCTAGATCATACGTCAGTGTTGTGTCAGTGTTAATTCAATGGACTTGGAATTCAAAATTGCTAAAATAAAGGATACATTGGGTATACTCGATGATTTCGGTTACTGTACAAAAAAATTGCATAACAAATACAAACACGTAAAGAGCGACAAATACTATGAAGTCAAAATTAATTGCAGTATCTGTAGTTTTAATGGCTTCACCAAACAAATCTTTAATCATTCAATTCAAGTTCATGACGTAAATCCCAAATATAAATGTCCTTGGTGTTTTGCTTATAAGTTTGATTTGTATCCTAGATACCTAGATACACTCAAGACAATTAACTATTTTTTCAAAATGCACCAATACGACTGCGTACTGAAAAAAATCCTGGCAATTTTAGAACAACAATCAACTGAAAGAAGAAGAAAAAGTAACGATGTAGCTCTTTTTCTAGAGAAAATGCCCTCAGCCTTGAGACAATATCGCGCGCACGAATTTGCCAGGAACTGTGTGGATACTGCCAATCGGGTAGAGAGCAGAAAAGACCAGGATAGCAATGACGCAGACGACGCCCCTGATACCGATACCACAGAGACTGCATTTGAAAAGGCAAAAAAACTCTACGCAATAACCTATGGCGAATTCCTAGAATCCCGTGACGCCTTATATCGCAATTTAGGTCAACACCCGAGGCACCCCGATGACGAATACCCAATGCTGTACGAGGACCTCAACACCAAGGAATTGCCTGATTGGTTGGTCAACCTGAATGGCGTCAAACCAAAACACGAGGCATATTTCAACAACAAGTGCATGGTGGATCCTCTGATGAATTTTAATCCTAGATATCAGCTGGCGTTTTCTTACAAGACCAACTTGGCGTGGTACCATTTGAGTATCCGTTTTTGCGCTTGGAATTCGTTTATGGATTTTTTTTGGAAGTACCGATCTAAGCTGCATTTTCTGCCCCATTGGTGTTTGTGTTCGGGTGGGCGTGCGCATCATAGACATATGATTTGCGTATTGCAGAAGCATGACGAAGGCATAATGCTGGATTTCAGTCGAAATGTAAAGGCTGACTTAAGCAAAATCCCAGCCAGTGCTACTATCTCCAAAAAGATGTTGTATCCAAAATTTAAGAAAAGGATCATGACCGACAGTATGTTGCATCTCATTAATGCCATGGTGTATATGTCAACCCCACAATCTCAGTGCTTGGAGGAGGCGGAAAAAACAGAGGATATCAACGAAAACAATCAGGCCAATACATTCCACGGAAGCAAAACTAGATCTACCCTAAAACGAGGGTCCTGCCACTACTACATTGCCCAGCCTCTATACAAACACACTGATTTCGTGTCCATGCTGTTTGTGAAAGGTGGCATTCAGTACTATTTACATGCCAAATACAAAAATAGCGTACCTATCGATGCTGAAAGCCTCAGTCTGGACACAGTTAGGGAGTATGAGTACAAAGGCTCAGACACATCTCAGATTGTTCGGAAGAAATACGCTACACAATGGCGCGTAAATGTGGGTGATTTAACAAAGCACAAAAACCGTTTGTTTATGCCCCTGCCCAGGAACATGCAATTTGGAAAAACAGTTCGGGTATATACAAAGAAGAAAGAGAAACCAAAAAAAGATAAAGCAAACGAGAAAGAGAAAGCAAATGAGAAAGAGAAAGCAAATCCAAACCCAGACGACCCAAACTCAGATGAAGCACTCCCGGCCCCTGCCCCCGCATCCCCGGCACCCCCCGATATGGACATAGAGGCACCCCCGACTCCTACATCTACACCCCCTGCACCTCCGGCCCCCGTTGCACTTACAGTTCCTATAGTGTATTCGGTGCCTTTTGAGAGTTTTGTATTTTTAACTTCGACAGATGTGTGCGAAATTGTAGAAAATAATGATTTGTTGACTTTGGACGATGACAGTTGGTTGACGCGTCAATTTGAATCTGGAAATATATTTTTTGATTGTATTAAAAACCAACGCTTTACCCTGGGTCTTCGAGGACAATATAGCATGAACACCTGCAAGGATATCATGCATTCAGCCAAGGAAGCTATAACCTCAGAAATCCGCAAAAAGATTGATCTAGAGAAAAAATTAAGAAAACTCCGACAGTCAATAGAAACCAACACAGAAGTTCAAGAAATGCGAGTCTGCTACATGGCCGAACTCGAGGAGCTCCGAACTAAAAATGTTCAACTAAAGGGTGACATCGACAAACACGAAGAGGTTCAGCGAGTCCGTGAAGATTGTCAAAAAGAAATTCAAAAGATTCGTGACGATTGCGATCTTACCAAACTTGAGGCTCGTGACGAAATCGAACGCGTCCGGTTTGAATCCAAACTTGAAATAGAAAACCAGCGCAAAGAAAACAAATTGGAGTTAGAGCGGGCCCGAGCCGAAGTAAACCAGGTCCGTCAACTACTGCACTCTGAGGCTACTGCTGCGCGAGTGCTTCTAAACAACACCCGCAGTGAGTACGAAAGCAAGATATTAGAACTTAATGCTATCATCAGGCAGCTGAATGATCGCATTGTTGAGGAATTACGGATGCAGATCCCCGAGCCCCCCGCAAAACGCCCACGTCTATAAATGTATGCAAAATGTATAAATGTGCAAAATGTATAAATGTATGCAAAATGTATAAATGTATACAAAATGTAATAAAAAAACTATTGTTGTATTAAGCAAATTTATTGTATATGTTTTTTATTGTACATGTCTTTATTCGGTTTCAGTTTCCATTTTAATACAAACATCTGATTCATAAACTGGTGAATTAACTTGTGAATTTGGTAAACTAACTTGTGAATTTGGTGAACTAACTGGTGAATTTGTTGGTGAATCAAAAGCTGGTGATCTGAAAATTGCTGGGATTCCAGGTTCTGTTGGTGTTCCGGGTCCTGTTGGTGTTTCAGGTGTGGGGGTTGTTGGAGTTTCGGGTGTTGTTGGGGTTCCTAGTCCGGTTGGTTGCGGTGTTGCCGGTGTTTGGATTGCTGGTGTTGCTGATCTGCTCATTTCTACTGCGTCAGTTTGAGTTGCTGCATTTTTTGTTTGTTTTGATTTACGGACACTTTTTTGGCTATTTCCACCAAATTCGTATTTGTCGTTGTTCATAAGTTTTTCTTGTTTAATGACAAACACTTTAATCAAACGGGCGATTTCGACGATGTCCTGTGTAGACATATTGTCCATTTTAATGATATTCTGTTTGGCGACGAATGTCTTGTTATTTTGTTTCAATTGCTCCTTGACCAAATGCCATACGAATCTTGTATTTTGCAAAAATCTACCCGTAATGATTTCAGTCACATTTTGGTATTTGCACTGAAGTATTCTTATAGACCGGTTATAATAGCGGGCAACAGTATTTGTAAATAGTAATGCAGTTTCGCCATCTTGGCAAGTAACACTATGTAGTGCGATGTTGTAGGTTAATTGCTGCTTTCCAGTCATGGTTAGCGTTTGGACTCTGTTTGCTTTCTGACTTCTAGTTAAAAATTCTAAGCTTTATATCTGCCTGCTCAGCGAAAAATTATACATGCAAGACAGCAAATACCCCCACTTGCAATATCCCACATGCAAAAGCTGTTTTTACATCGTGCTATTTGTATGCATCAACACAAATATGAATCACGAGTGACGAACTTATGAAACGACCAACTGTATGACTGAATAGAACTGATACAACGCAGAATACCAATACAACGTAGAAAACGAATACACGTAGAATGCAAATACGACGTAGAATACGAAACAATGCATGCAAAATAACCAGAAAAGGATACACAGTCAAGTTTAGTTTATATAGTTTTATTGAGTAATATAAAATTTATACAAAAAATAAAGGGAATACATGTATGTATATTTGTATGTATAGGGAATACATGTATGTATATTTGTATGTATAGGGAATACATGTATGTATATTTGTATGTATATTTGTTTACATGTATATTGTCATTAAACATCTTCTAATCCTTCTTGGTATCCATCACCTGTGGCCTCGACTGGCAATGTAAATAGTGATTTGATTCTCAGTTTTTCTGTTTTTAACTTGGCTTGGAGATGCTTGTTGTGGATTTTAACACGTTTGTTTTCGGAGATTAATTTTTTGATTTTTTTATATGCAGTACGGGATGTTTTGATGCAAGCAAGCTGATTATCCTTGATCTTACAATGATCGGCGGCCATGACTTCACAAAACAAGTTACCGTGAACAAACTGATTTAACCGCCATGACGGCGGTCCCAACGTTTCCAAGACTTTATTCTTTACAACTTCGAAAGCGATATTTTGACCAATAAACACAAACGATGGGAAAAGTTCAGGTTTCTTGTATATTTCTTTCAAATGCACCATTCTACCAAATTGATATTTCCTATTTAGATTCAAGTATGTTGGTAATCTATCTTTCGAATCCGAGTTTAGTACAAAATACTCAATTTCTCCTTTTTCATTGTAGCGAAGGGGCCAATCTAGTTCATCACTTGTTCGGTAGTATTCGTGTAAATCAGTTGCATTGGCGTCTTTATAGGAATCCCAAGCGTACAAATTAATGCCGCCCGGCAACAAGGACATAGCTAGAAACTTTATGTCATACGAAAATGGTAAGGTTATGTATGTTCTTTTATAAGAATGAACTGGTCCATCATCTAAACACATTTGTTTTTGAAAATAACACTTGTATGGTTCTAAAGATACTCGACACACTGACGTAATTGCATTCGCCAAAGCATCTGGTTTTTCAAGAACCTCAAAAAACACGGTTTTACATGTATTCATATGATGATTGGGTTTAAGAAGGTTCCTGGTTTCGGGTTGATGTTCAGTTTTATTATTCATTTCTTCAATTTTTTCTAATAAACCTTCTCCGGTTTGCGTGACAAGAATTACGTGTCGGTGATCGTTGGACTTGCACGAGGTACTGCAATCACAGCTATATGGTAAAAAATGATATTTAACACCACAGTTTCGAACCAAGTTTACAAAATCTATCCAATTAGTATCCATAGAACTGATATTACATTTTACGGCAGCATGAATCCATGTGAAATCTTGGTATAAGTAAGATAAATGGTATTTTGGTTCAAACTCCAAACTAGGGTCAAACTTTATTTGATTTTTTAGCAAAATTTCGGCATATTCTGTGATTTCAATACCTACGTTATCGCCGTTAGCGCGCAAGGTATCATTCATCCATTGTGGTAATGGTGACTTAGGAATTTGATATTGGAATGGCAAATTAGATTCCCAACCAGGTAACTTGATTTCATAGTCATTTTGACTTATATGTAAAAGACTAACGATATCGCGCTTTTTAGGTTCCATCGGATTCTTTGTCCTTGTGTTATAAAACCCTTCGGTCGTTCTTTTAATTTCTGGATATGATCCATATAGCATGTCATCTATATTGATTCCATTTGCAAGTCGCAGTGACCATAGTATCTCGGGTATTTGTAGTTCGTAACTGTTAAATTTTGTAGTGAACGAGTTGAATTGTTCATCAATTGATTCAACCTTTTTTCGTATCAGATGGCTAAGGCAGATTATCTGGTGCGCGTACGTAAAACCAGAGTTGCCAGACACTGGGTGACCACACCAAATACAACTTTTTTCAACATTGATGTTAAAGTCTCGTTTTAATATAAACTCAAGTTGAAAAGGATAATCTTCCAAACTGACGTCATCGCGCTCTATCTTGACTTTAAAGAAATTCATGGCAACCATGGCACGATAGCGATACTTTAGCAAATCTCGGTACTCGTTTGCTTGCAAAAATGCACATGTATCCAGCGTAGCAAAAGGGATGATTGGGCTAAAACTTCTAGCTTCAGCACTTTGTTGTAAAGCTTCACATACTTTAAGATGTCTTTCCTCGTCAGTTGTAAGATTTTTCACTTCGTTGGGTGTTATTGATGTCGTCATTTTGAATTAGCAAATAAAAATATAATTACTTGGACTTGCAAAAAATTACTTGCAAAAAAATTATTTAGACTTAACTTGGACTGCACTGTTAGCACTTTGAAAGCTCCAACTGAACTGCTAGAAAAATGTTAGAACTGTTGCTTAAGTAGCTAGCAAGTGCAGAATGCACAAATGCAAATCGCATAAGCGGATGTCGGCGTCGAAATGTCGGCGTCGGAATGTCGGCATTAGTAATTCAGGGTTTGGTGGAACGTGAGGCACGTGTATTCTACAGTCACGTTGTGTACGTTTGCATTATGCACTTGGGTGAGGCACGTGTATTTTGTCAGGGTCACATTGTGCACGTTTGCATTATGCACTTGGGTTTTTCACTGATTATATCACAAAAATATTAATTACCATATGGTGCGCTACATGCACGTATGCACTTGGGTTTTTCCGCTGGTTTAATCATAGAAATATCACCAGATGCAGTGCCGACTTAGTCAGATGATGCGCCACATCCGTTTGAGATTCCATTAGAATAGTATAAAACTGCTGTTCAGCCGGCTAGAAATTCAGTCAAGAATTGACACCAGTTAAAGCAACAGTGCAACAGAACAGCCAACAGCCAACCTAAAGCCTAACAGCCAACCTAAAGCAATCAAAGTTTATATTTGTATTTGTGTAATTTGCAAGTAATTCATAATGTCAGCCAATAACAACAACAACTCAGCCAACAACAACTCAGCCAACGACCAAGTATCCAGAATTGTATCAGCGAAGAGCAAATTTAATTTGCCACCGAACACTGTGTATGCTCAGACTGATTTGGCATCTAAAGACACGCTGTACGCTGATTCTACAGGGTTCATTATAATGTCGGAAATCAACAACAAAGAAAATGAAATATCCGACTGTGAATGGTTCAGAGCCATTTTTGAGAACAATCCTACGTCATCTAGAGCTAACCTTAACGATATCTATATTACTAATAGAGAGTACTTTTTTGAGGAAATGATTAATTCAAGAAAAAAGGATAGAGCACTCTATAAAAAATTGAAACAACTTCAGAAAGAAATTGAAGGAGACAACACCAACGAGGACAACGACGAAACAATTGACATTTCTAGTATTGAAATTTCCAATACTGCTGGTATTTCTAATACTGAAGAATCTGAATTTATCCCGAATATAATAATGGGCCCGTCTCATTTGAGGGAAGTTGTTTTTGTATGCAACCAAGGGAGAGAAGATGAAGTTGCCCTTTGCAGTTACTTGAACAAGTTTGCACCATTAACCATGCAAAAAATTGAAACCTGGAAAGACAATGACCCTCATAAGTCAAATGACCTTCTGGACCTTGAGTTAGTGTTCCAGCCACCTGTCTTTTCGGCGGACTTGGATCCGAAAGAGTTTTTACTTCTTAAAATGCGTGCTGAAACTATCAAAAAACTCAATTCAAGTGAATTAATTCGCAAATGCTGTCGAGATTACGTGCAGCAGCACAGTAATTTCAATTACGAAGGTGCAATAGCTTTCACGTTCAAAGAGTTTGAACATGTTAAATTTGACACTCTGCCGCAAATTACCTATAAAGTGATGTCTTGTCAATCGAACCGAGAAGCCTCGCAGCTATTATATTTTGCCAAACATGAAAGCATATCTGAATGGGCTCAAGCGTGCTCTAGGCCATTAGCGTGCTCTAGGCCACAAGCGTGTTCTAGGCCACAAGCGTGTTCTAGGCCACAGTGCTCTAGGCCAAATAATAGTTTGTGTGTGCGTTATGGACTTATCAAAGGCTTACAAGATAATGCAAAAGAATTAGTAAAGGCTCGATACGATTACTTTAATTTGATCACACTCAACAACTTTAAGCTTGAGTGCAATTATTGTAATACATATAAAATTGAAAAGGCGCCAATAATGACAGTTTATGAGCATTTCAATAAGTGCCATAGAAAAACGCCGTATCAATGTCCTTGGTTTGACCACGTCGTCCCCCAGCCTGTAACCAACGATGGCGAAGATTATGAAGATCTTGATATATGCTTAGCACTCAACTTCTACCGTCACGCTGCTGAATGCCTTCTTCTTCGAATTAAAATTTTGAACACATCAACTATGGAAATGCTTGGATCATATATGGAAAATAGGTGAGTACGACTTGTGCATGTGTGAATTTGCATTTGTATATGTAACGTTTTTATTGTTTAGTTCGCAGGAAAGAGTGTTGGCACTCTTCGCTAGTAACTGCCCCAAAGAAATTGAAAAAATCAAAATGCAACGGGAAAATGAACAAAAATATGTGAACAACTATGAAGATAGATGCAACATGTACCTAAGCGATCACAGAGTTGGTATGCCCGACCCTCATGGCTGTCCTATCTTGAAGGTAATGAAACGGTTTGAATTGCCGCCAACTACAGAGCAAGAAGAGCTGAGGCATCGTTGGGTACCGAATACTCAATGGACCTATTATGACAAGGAAATTTATGACCCACGCAAACCTCGTGTCGATCTCAATGACGGTGTTTCTGCAGGACCGATATTATGGGTCAAGAATGCACTATTCGAACACTATTGTGGGGGTGGTGAATTCTACTGCACACCAGAGTATGCTGCTGAGATTGAGTCTGACCATCTTGCTGCAAATTATCCCACGTTTGATTTTCGCATCAGACCCGAAGACTGCAATGACGTGTATATAGAAAACATTAAATCTTGTAAAGACAACTCCTTTGAGTTTAAGAAGAAAAATGCGTTATTCAAAGACTATGGTCGGCAAATCTATTTTGCCAATGATACCTCGGATTTCGTCAAAGAATATACCAAAAATCCTTTAAGCTTGGATGATCGCTGCATGTACAAGAAGAGCTGGTTTGTTGATCGTTCTGGCATTGATACAGACATTCGCCATGCTGAATTATTGTATTTAAACAAGTTTCAATTGGCAAAAGAGGCAAAGTTCGACATGGCATACCAACGTGCTTATCTCTATAAAAAATCAATTAGATGGTTTGAATGCGTCATTAAATCCTCTGCCAAAATTCTCTTTGAAGATTTTTTGAATGAAAATGTGGAGAACTTGGTTGTATTGCCGTATATCAGCGAGTGTCAAGATTTGAGAGTAATTAACGGCGTCGTTATAGAACCAAAGCTAAAAAGAAACTACCACATTCATGTGATTGTATCAACGACTAGCACATTTGAACCAGAGTTCACAGCATTCTTTAAAAAATACCCTGACTTCTTTCAGTGTCACAACTTTGGAGACGCTAAGGGTACACTTGTTCAAAAAATTAGTACAATTTCAAAGGTTGGACATCCAGAAGAATTCAGCTGTTTCTACCATGGCAACACTTTATTCTTTGACGTCAACATACCCCATAATATTACTGCGGATCGCTTTAAACGCGTACACAATCACACACCTTTGTTCTATGACATTGAAACGAACATGTGCGCAATATACCCTGGGGCTCTGTCTCAAAGAGCTTCTGACTATTACGATCATGAATTCGCTAATTCTGATGTCCTACCGATTCATTGCTGCCAATATATGGTTTGTAATAGTTTTACCGTATCTGATACCAATGACCAGGCTCCAAAATCAGGAGCTGTATGTCCGCACCCAAAATATTGGACGTTTGATTTAAAGAATTTGCAACGATTAGATATTCAGAGATTGCCCAAGTTATTATTTTTAAAAAAAAATCAGCACTTTGGACGGTTACTGCATATTGATGAACTTGATAACGAAAAAGTAGAGTCTTTTATCTGTTTAACAAATGAATTGGTTTACGAAATCGTCACTAACTCAAATCTCGAGGGTCTCTCCAATTCTGATTGGGTTACTTATCAGTTTATGCATGGTAACTGCTTTTTTGATAATATGCCGAAGAAAATGCATTTCACAAATACCTTACCCGAAATTCTGGGATCATTAGTTGAAGAAGCTGAGCTCGCAGTGGAAACTCGGAAGAGGAAGACGGAAGCCCAGAAAAGGAAAAATGAAAATGAAAACATTGAGAAAAGTGGTGTGAAACGTCAGAAGACCAACAACCTCGGCGGCGAATTCCTGGAAGTGATATCATTGTAACAACACAACCAGCCTAACACAACCAGCCTAAAAACTTAACTTGCAATACACTTGTATTTTATATTCCTTGCATTTTATATTCAACTTGTATTTTATTCTTTGTATTTTCTTGTATTTTATATTCTAATGTAATAAAGGGTTATGGAAAAAAATAAATTTATGAAAAAAAATCAATTTCTGCATTTCAATTTCTTTTTCTTTCAGTTTGGGTTTCTTTTTCTTTCAGTTTGGGTTTCTTTTTTTCTGGGGTTTGGGGTTTCCTCTATTCGCTTGTTTTGACGCCTGAAGAAGTAACTGTTGTGACTAGAAATCTTACAGCTGACGAAGATAAGTATGACAATCGAGTATGACAATCGATTTGCACGTCAGAACTGTTTCGATCTTCCATCAGGGTTTTCCCTTGTTGCTTACAACAAAGTACTAAAGCTAGAAATTTTGGCCCAATCGAGATTTGCTAAGGTATGGCTATCGTGCCATGGTTGCCATGAATTTCTTTAAAGTCAAGATAGCGCACGATGACGTCAGTTCAGAAGATTAATAACTGTGGTGTGATCACCCAGTGTCTGGCATTTCTAATGTCTGGCAACTCTAGTTTTACGTAAGTTCACCAGATAATCTGCCTTAGAAAGATCGAGCAACCCCATAAGCAAACCCTTTGTAAAAAGCGCGCTAGAAAAATGATAGAATGATAGAACTGTTTCTTCAGTAGTTTGCAAGTGCATAATACGTTAGTAGGTTTGGTGGAATATGGGATAGTCACGTCAATCACGTGCATTTAGGTTTGGTGGAATGTGGGATAGTCACGTCAATCACGTGCATTCTACACATATGTATTCTACAATCATGTGCATTCTACAGTCATGTGTATTCTACAGTCACGTTCTACAGTCACGTGTATTCTACAATCACGTTCTATACAGTCACGTTCTAAGTCACGTGTATTCGGTCAGGGTCACATTGTGCACGTTTGTATTATATGATTGCACTTGGGGTTTAGCACATTTGGGTTTTTTCCACCGGTTATATCGCAAAATTATTAATCATTACATCAAAATTATTAATACCACATGCAGTATGCATTACAACTAATTGTACTGCCAGTCTGTGCGCGTATGCATTCTGTAATTGCATTGGGTTTTTCCGCTGACTTATCACCGCAGTGCCGACTTAGTCAGATGCTGCGCCGCATCCGTTTGATATTCCATTAGAATAGTATAAAACTGCTGGCTAGTCGGCTAGAAATTCAGTCAATAATTGACACCAGTGAAGCAACAGTTCTCAGTTTAACCTAACAGCAAATTTAGCCAACCTAAAGCAATCCACATAACAGCAAATTTAGCCAACCTAAAGCAATCCACATAACAGCAAGTTTAGCCAACCTAAAGTTTAACAGCAAGTTTAGCCAACCTAAAGCAATCCACATAACAGCAAGTTTAGCCAACCTAAAGCAATCCAAGTTTTAAGTCAGTATGTTAGCCAACAACAACACCCAGAACAACACCCAGGACGTGGTATCTAACGAAAGCAGTGAATTTACTTTGCCACCTGGCATTGTGTATGCTGAGACTCGTATGTCAGATACGGTGTACGCTGATTCCCAAGGGTATGTTATACAGTCGGACGTCAACACCCAAAATGAAGTGTCCGACTTTGAGTGGTTAAGAACCACAAATTTAAAAATCATAGATGGGAACAACGCATCTATGCCATTTAACGAGGTGTACGATACTCCTGATACGGGGTATATTGACTTATTGAACGAGATAGATGAGAAAGAATATATCCTATGTGACAAATTGAATCGAATTCACGAAGAACTTGGAGGATACGGTGCAAAAGGAGACGAAGCAATAGAAATTGAAGGAGAAGCAATGGAAATTGAAGGAGACGAAGCAATTGAAGCAACCATTTCAACTAACGGTAAAAAGGCAAGTGACGGTAAAAAGGCAAGGGACGAAGCAAACAATTCTAACGATATTGAGGAATCTGAATTCATTCCGAATATAACGGGTCCGTCTCATTTGAGGGAAGTTGTTTTTGTGTGCAAGCAGGGGGACGATTGGGATGATGAAAGTCCTGAAAGTGTTCTTTGCCGTTACTTGAATAAGTTTGCACCATTAACCATGCAAAAAATCGAAACCTGGAAAGACGAGGACTCGAACAAGAACTCGAATAAGAACTCGGATAAGGAAGATCGTACAGAACCTAGGTTAGTGTTCCAGAAGCCCGTCTTTTCGGAAGACTTGACTCATAAGGAATTCTTTCTCCTTCAAATTCGTGCCGCAACTATTGAAAAACTCAATTCAAGTGCATTAATTAAAAAATGCAGTCGAGATTACATAAAGCATGGTAATTGTAATTACAAAGGTGCAATAGCTTTTACGTTCAAAGAGTTTGAACATCTTGAATTTGACACTTTGCCGCAAATTACTTATAAGGTGATGCGTTATCAATCAAATCGTGAAGCCTCTCAGCTAATATGCAATATCAGACAAGAAAACGTTGCATGGCCTTTAGTATGTGACCAACCTCATAATCGTTTGTGTGTGCTTTTCGGACTTGACGGAGGTTTACGACATGGTAGAAAGGAATTGCTAAAGGTCCGGCAAAGGTACAACACTTTGATGACACTCAACAACTATAAGCTTGATTGCAATTATTGTAATAAATATCACGATGGAGGGGTGTCGGTAATGACAATTTTTGAGCATTTCAATAGATGTCATAGAGAAACGCCTTATCAATGTCCCTGGTTTGACCATACAGTCCCTCAGCCCCCTATATCAAAGGATGATGAAGAGGACTACGAACTTCTTAATGTATATATGACAATCAACTTCTATCGTCACGTTACTGAATGCCTTCTTCAGCGAATTAAAGCCGTTAACGTGTCAACAATGGAGATTCTTGGATCATATATGGATGAGTAAGTCCGACTTGTGCATGTGTGAATTTGCATTTGTATGTGTAATTTTTTATTTTTTTGTTTAGTTCACAGGAAAGAGTGCTGGCACTTTGCGCTAGTAACTGTCCCAAAGAAATTGAAAAAGTTAGAAAACAACAGGAGAATGAACACAAATATTTGGACGACTACGAAGATAGATGCATAAAGAGTCTACAAAATCACAGAGTTGGTATGTCTGACCCTCATGGCTGTCCTATATTGAAGTTAATGAAACGATTTGAGTCAGAAAAGCAAGAAAAATTTTGGAAACCTTACCCTGAATACCACTATTATGACAAAAGTCACTACAAACACATAGGCAAACTTCGTGTCGATTTAAATGATGGAGTTTCTGCAGGACCGATATTGTGGGCCAAAAACGCAAAAACCGGCCATTATTGTGGTGGTGGTAAATTCTACTGCACACCAGAGTATGCTGCTGAGATTGAGTCTGACCATATTGCTGCAAATTATCCCACGTTTGATTTTCGCCTCATAGTCGAAGAGTGCGATGACGTGTATATAGAAAACTTCAAATCTTATAAAGACAAATCTTTTGATTTTAAGAGGAAGAATGCTTTATTCAAAGACTATGGTCGGCAAATCTATTTTGCTAATGATAACTCGGACTTTATCAAAGAATATACCAAAAATCCTCTAAGCTTGGATGATCGCTGCATGCACAAGAAGATCTGGTTTGTTGATGATTCTGACCTTCAACCCAACGTGCCATATGCCCAATTATTGTTTTCAAACAAGTTTAAATTAGCAGAAGAAGCAAAGTTTGACATGGCATACCAACGTGCTTTCCTCTTTAAAAAATCAATTAGATGGTTTGAATGCATCATCAGATCATGTGCCAAACATGGTTTTGAAGAATTTATGAATGAAAATGCTGAACACGTGGTTGTATTGCCGTATATCAGCGAATGTCAAGATTTGATTAAAATTGACGATGGCTTTGTAGCACCAAAGCTTAAAAGAAACTACCATATTCATTTGATTGTGGCAACTACAAGCACATTTGAACCAGAGTTCATCGAATTCTTTACAAAATACTCTGAATTTTACCAGTTCAGATCTATAGAAACCGGACCATACAATAAAGGTGGACTTATTCAAAACGTGAGTGCTATTGCGAAGGTTAAACATCCAGAAGAATTCAGGTGTGACAATTTTGCCAACACTACATTCTTTAACGTCAACGTACCCAAGAAATTTACTCAGGATCGCTTCAAACGTATACACAATCACACACCTTTATTCTATGACATTGAAACAAATATGTGCTCAATCATCCCTAGAGCATTGTTTGAAAGAGTCTACGAGTGTTTCCATAATGAAAAAATTGTAGCTGACGCCCTGCCGATTTATTGCTGTCTATATATGTACTGTAACAATTTTTCAATAAGCGATTCCAACGACCAGGCTCCGAAAACAGGTCCTGAATGTCCGCACCAAAAACATTGGGTATTTGACATGGGGAGTTTGCAACGACCAGATCTTCCAAGAATGGCCAAGTTATTATTTTTGCCAAAAAATCAGCATTTTGGACGGTTACTGCATATTGATGAAGTTGAATACCTGAAAGTAGACTCTTTCATCTGTATAACAAATGAATTGGTTTACGAAATCGTCAACAACCCAAATCTCGAGACTCTCTCTAATTCAGAGTGGGTAACTTACCAGTTTTTACATGGTAACTGTTTCTATGATAATCTGCCGCCAAAAATACATTTCATACATAGAATGCTGCCACCATATCTGGACGCATTAGTTGACAGAGTTAAACTAACATCCAATGAAATTCGAAAGAAGAAACTTGAAGCTCTGAAGAGGAAATATGAAGACCTTGAGAATGGTGTTAAACGTCAGAAGACCAACCTCGGCGGCGAATTCCTGGAAGTGATATCATCGTAACAACAACACAACCAACCTAAAAACACAACCTAAAAACTTAACTTGCAATGTACTTGTATTTTATATTCCCTGTATATATGTATTTTATTCCTCGTATTTTCTTGTATTTTATATTGCTATGGAAAAAAAATAAATTTATAAAAAAAATCAATTTCTGTATATCAATTTCTTTTTCTTTCAGTTTGGGTTTCCTTTTTTTTGGGTTTGGGCTTTCCCTTTTCAGCTTGTTTCCATCGGTATAAATATCAAGCGAGAAACTTTAACTCAGTTCGTTAGTCCAAATGATGACATCAGAAGAAGTAATGATGACGTCCTAAAGTGGCGGGATAGACATCTTACATTTTGCTACGCTGGATACATGTACATTTTTTGCAAGCGAATGCGTACCGAGATTTGTTAAGATATCGCTATCATGCCATGATTGCCATGAATTTTTTTAAAGTCACGATAGAGCACGATGACGTCAGTTTGGAAGATTATCCTTTTCAACTTGAATTTATATTAGAACGAGACTTATATAGTCCAGCTTCTTTAAGGAAAATGGTATTTGATGACCAATTTGCTTCAGGAAAGGTGACTCCCGTGGTGCAGGAGTCAGATAATTCACCCCCTAAAGGTTGAAGAAAGCTGTATTTGGTGTCACTCAGTGTCTGGCAACTCTAGTTTTACGTACCTAGAAAAAATAATGAACTGTTTCTTAAGTAGCTTGCAAGTGCATAATGTATTGAATGGCATATGCAAATGAGATGTCGGTATAAGTAATTAATCGTCAACATTTTGTCGGAAATACTAATTTTGTTAGTAATTCAGGGTTTGGGATAGTCACGTCAATCACGTGCATTCTACACATGTGTATTATGCAGTCATGTGTATACAGTCACGTTCTAAGTCACGTGTTTCTACAGTCACGTCCTAGTCATGTGTATTACAGTCATGTGTATATCGTTACGTTCTAGTCACGTGTATTCTGTCAAGGTCACATTGTGCACGGGTTTAACTACATCAAAATTATTAATAATACATGCAATATGCATTGGGTTTTTCCGGAGTTAATCACAGAAATATTAATCACCAGCTGCAGTGCCGACTTAGTCAGATGCTGCCACATCCGGTTGAGATGCCATTAGAATAGTATAAAACTGCTGGCTAGTCAGCTAGAAATTCAGTCAAGAATTGACACCAGTGAAGCAGCAGTAAAGCAATTTCTGAATTTAACAGTCTAACAGCAAGTTAAGCCAACCTAAAGCAATCCACATAACAGCAAGTTTAGCCAACCTAAAGCAATCCAAGTTTTAAGTCAGTATGTCAGCCAACAACAAAACCCAGGACGCGGTAGCTAACGAAAGCAGTGAATTTACTTTGCCATCTGGCACTGTGTATAATGAGACCCGTGTGTTTGATACAGTGTACGCTGATTCTCAAGGATATGTTATACAGTCGGACGTCAACACCCAAAATAAAGTGTCCGACTCTGAGTGGTTAAGATCCGTAGATGATACATCTACTTTGACATCTGACGACGTGTACGTTAATAGTGCTAGGGGGTCTATCATTGACATAATGGACGAGTATAATAAACTGGAGGATGAACTATCTGAAAAATTGAAACGAATACAAAAAGAAGTCAGAGGAGACGAAGCAGTGGAAATTGAAGAAGACGAAGTAATTGAAGGAACCAATCCAACTAAAACTAACGGGGGCGCTAAGGCAAGTGACAAAGCAAACATTTCTAAAGAAATTGAGGAATCTGAATTTATTCCGAATATTACGGTCTCGTCTCATTTGAGGGAAGTTGTTTTTGTGTGCAAAAAGGGGGACGATGAAAGTCCTGAAAGTATTCTTTGCAAGTACTTGAACAAATTTGCACCATTAACTATGGAAAAAATCCAAACCTGGAAAGACAAGGACTCTGATAAGAACCAGGATGAAACCATAGAAGATCTTCTAGAACCTGAGTTAGTGTTCAGAAAGCCTGTCTTTTCTGAAGACTTGACTCATAAAGAATTCTTTCTTCTTAAAATTCGTGCCGAAACTATTGAAAAACTCAATTCAAGTGCATTAATTAAAAAATGCAGTCGAGATTACATAAAGCATGGTAACTGTAATTACGAAGGTGCAATAGCTTTCACGTTTAAAGAGTTTGAACATTATAAATTTGACACTTTGCCGCAAATCACCTATAAAGTGATGCGTTATCAATCGAATCGTGAAGCCTCCCAGCTATTGTATACTACCAGACAAGAAAACGTTGGATGGCCTAAGGTGTGTTCCTACCCTGATAATCCTTTGTGTGAGCTTTTCGGACTTATCAAAGGCTTACAACATCGTGGAAAAGAATTGATAAAAATTCGGCACATTTACTACACTTTGATGACACTCAACAACTATAAGCTTGATTGCTGTTATTGTAACCAATACCACAATGGAGGGGCGCCAATAATGACAATTTTTGAGCATTTCAATAAATGTCATAGAGAAACGCCTTATAAATGTCCCTGGTTTGATCACACAGTCCCTCAACCCCCTATATCAAACGATCCTGCACCAAAGGATGATAAAGATTACTACGAACAGATTGATATATGTTTAGGACTCAACTTCTACCGTCACGCTACGGAATGCCTTCTTCAGCGAATTAAAGACGTTAATGCGTCAACAATGAAGATTCTTGGACCATATATGCATGAGTAAGTCCGACTTGTGCGAATTTGCATTTGTATGTTTATTTTTTATTTTTTGTTTAGTTCACAGGAAAGAGTGTTGGCACTTTTCGCTAGCAACTGCCCCAAAGAAATTGAAAAAATTAAAAAACAACAAGAGAATGAACTTAAATATATGGGCAACTACGTTGGACATAACCTTGAAGATAGATGCGTACAGACTCTACAAAATCATAAAGTTGGTATGCCCGACCCGCATGGCTGTCCTATTTTGAAGCTAATGAAACGATATGAATTGTCGTCAGAAGAGCGAGAAAAGCTGCGTTGTTGGGAACCTCTCCCTGAATACGATTTAAATGACGGAATTTCTGCAGGACCGATATTGTGGGCTAAAAACGCAAAAACCGATCACTTCTGTGGTGGTGGTAAATTCTACTGCACACCAGAGTATGCTGCTGAAATTGAATCTGACCATATTGCTGCAAATTATCCCACGTTTGATTTTCGCCTCATACGCGAAGACTGCGATGACGTGTATATAGAAAACTTCAAATCTTATAAAGACAAATCTTTTGATTTTAAGAGGAAGAATGCTTTATTCAAAGATTATGGTCGACAAATCTATTTTGCTAATGATAACTCGGACTTTATCAAAGAATATACCAAAAATCCTCTAAGCTTGGATGATCGCTGCATGCACAAGAAGATCTGGTTTGTTGATAATTCTGACCTTCAACCCAACATGCCCCATTCCAAATTATTGTTTTCAAACAAATTTGAATTAGCAAAAGAGGCAAAGTTTGACATGGCATACCAACGTGCTTTTCTCTATAAAAAATCAATTTCTTGGTTTGAATGCATCGTCAAAACATTTGCCAAAAAACGCTTTGAAGAATTCATGAATGAAAATGCCGAAAACGTGGTTGTATTACCGTATATCAGCGAATGTCAAGATTTGATGAAAATTAACGGTGTCTTCGTAGCACCAAAGCTAAAAAGAAACTATCACATTCATTTGATTGTGGCAACAACAAGTGCATTTGAACCAGAGTTCATCGAATTCTTTAAAAAATATTCTGAATTTTATCAGTTTCAAGTTATTGAAACCGAACTATACAATAAAGCTGGACTTATTCAAAACGTGAGTGCTATTGCGAAGGTTAAACATCCAGAAGAATTCAGTTGTTACAATTTTGCCAACACTTCATTCTTTAACGTCAATGTACCTAAGAAATTTACTCACGATCGCTTTCAACGCATACACAATCACACGCCTTTGTTCTACGACATTGAAACAAATATGTGCGCAGTCTTGCCTGGAGCATTGTTTCAAAGAGCCTTTCAGTATTTCAATAATGACTCAATTACAGCTGATGCTCTACCAATTTATGCCTGTCAATTTAGGCACTGTTCCAGTTTTAAAGTATGCGATACCAACGATCAGGCTCCAAAAACAGGAACTGAATGTCCACACAAAAAACATTGGATATTTGATTTGATGAGTTTGCAACGACCAGATCTTAAGAGAATGGCCAAGTTATTGTTTTTGAAAAAAAATCAGCATTTTGGACAGTTACTGCATATTGATGAAGTTGAAGACTTGCAAGTAGACTCTTTCGTCTGCATAACCAATGATTTGGTTTACGAAATCGTCAACAACCCAAATCTCGAGACTCTCTCTAATTCGGAGTGGGTAACTTACCAGTTTTTACACGGTAACTGTTTCTATGATAATCTGCCGCCAAAAATACGTTACGCCCAGAAACTACCCCCGAATCTGCAACGTTTAGTTGAAAAAGCTAAAGAAACTCGGAAGAAGAACAAGGAAGACCTCGAGAAAAGTGCTAAACGTCAGAAGATCAACCTCGGCGGCGAATTCCTGGAAGTGGTATCATAAGAATAGCCTTAAAACTTGCATTTAACTTGTATTTTATATCCAACTTGTATTTTATATCCAACTTGTATTTTATATCCAACTTGTATTTGGGGGTGGTGGTTGTTATATCCAACTTGTATTTTTCTAATGTAATAAAGGGTTATTCAAAAAAAAATCAATTTCTGTGTATCAATTTCTTTCTCTTCCTTTCTCTTTCAGTTGGGGTTTCCTTTTCTTGGTTTTCTTTTCTTGGGTTCGGGTTTTTCCCTTTTCAGCTTGTTTCTATCGGTATAAATACCAAGCAGTAAACTTGATCTAACTCAGTTCGTTAGTCGCGCTTTTCACAATGGGTTTGCTTATGGGGTTGCTCGATCTTTCTGTTTCTGTTCAGTGTGCCCAGTGCAATGAAAAATGCCCACCAAAAAACCTTCTGAGTCACATGGAAATTCATCACCACATTGACCCGGATTATAGGTGCCCATGGTGTACCAAGGCATTTGAAATTGCAGGGACGTCCGCAAATTCTCGTTCCAACTTGAAAAAATTTGAAGTTCATAAAGCAGAGTGTCTTCGGTTGCAAATTGAAAAACAACGCGAATTGGTAATTCAGAAGCTACGGGACACGTACGGTAAGAAACGGACCTGACTATGCAAAGTTGCCTTTATCATTTTGCGCTTTTGTAGGAAATACAGCTTTACAAGTGATTGACTACCTAAGGACTAAACCAGCACACTATTTGATGGCTATTCTACAATACGCTGAATTTGAACCTAACTACAAACTGAGAATGAATTGTCACACTTGTTCAGAGTCTTTCATCCAAAATGAGTTACGCGAACATGTAAAGCATTGTTTCAAGGGTTTTAAGGAAGGGGTGCATTGCCCCTGGTGTCTGACGTCATCATCAAACTTGGAAGATCATGAACCAGCTTGCCTAGAATGGCGGACTCAATTCTATTTTCTACAAAACCTATTAAATTCTGTATTTTGTTAACAAGAGTCCAATAAAAACCAAGAGTCGAATAAAACCAAGAGTCAAATAAAACCAAGTTTTTTCTTGCTAATAAGCTTTTTATTTATTTGCCAATAAGCCTTAGTACAAAATTAATGTAAAAATGTATAAAAAATATGGTAAAATAGATTAGTTGCGGTTAGTGTGATATGTATATTCTGCGCGTGTTTCTGCGTGTTTGCTTTTTATATCTGTATCTTGAAGGACCTGAGGGACTTGCGATGACGAATATCAATTACGTTTGTATACGAAGGTAGTGATGTAGGTGGCGGTATAGTTGTAGGCCGTTTAGCGGTATGGTCCAGGTTTGCGTAAGTCATAGGCTGCATATACTCTTCTGGATTGTCCATATGTTCAGGTGGATGTTCAGGGTATATGTGATGTTTGCGGTGTAGTGGAACGCAAAATTTTCTGCACATTAATGGCGTCGGCTTGGGGATATCATAGGTTGGATTTTGAACAAGAGTATAACGTCCAGCTGCTTGTTGACTTCTGGTGCATACGTCATTGAGCGCACTGGTGCATATGTCATTGCGAGTATTGGTGCATAGGTCATCATTTACATTGGCGTATACGTCAGGTACCTTGCCTGTTGAGTTGCGGGGAGGTGTAGGGGGACCCGGTGAAGTGATTGGCGGCAATGGTGAACTCATTTTTACGTAGTTGAATTCGGTATTGGGGTTTTTTGCGTCCGTCTTGTTGATACTATTCATTCGAAGATATTGCGGTGCGAGATCATCTACTTCTTCGTAGTCATGATCGTTATCGGTCTTGGTAGTTTTTTGGATTGTTCGACTAAGACGGCTATAACGATTGCGACGAGTTTTTGTACGCGGACCAAAGTGCAATTTTCGCATATAGCTGTTTCGCTGCAACAACGGCGTAAATATATTTGGGTTTATTGTGGAAAACCGCCTGTATAAGCTCAGCGCAGCAGTCATGTGTTCAGCTACACTCTGAATGTGAGAGATGAATTCGCTTACAACTTCAAGCTCGTTAAATTGACGATCCGCCAGTGCATGCAACGTTTTCAACGTTTTCAGCTCGGATTTAGAAGGACTTTTAGATAAAAGACTCTTAGGTGAAGGAGGACTTTTAGATGGACTTTTAGATATCCTCGGCTTAGGTGGAGACGTAGTTAAAAAACTCAGTGCGCGTTTCAAAGATTTTGCCATTGTGCTGTTCTATGGCGTTCTATTTCTAGTTTGCTAGTTTCTAGTTTGCTATTTTCTAGTTCCTAGAGTTAGAAGTGACCTGATTTGACTGTGGCATTCGTTAGTCGGTAGGATATATTTATGCACTTTCATTCTACCAACACATGTAACAAATACATGGACATGAAACACACAACCCATTAGAAACACATAACCCATTAGCGTATAATTAGCAAAACGTGACTTTCTACTGTTTATAGTTTAATATGCGAAACGTGACGGAAAAAACCCAACCATACAAGTCAAACCCCCCATACAAGTCAAACCCCATACAAGTCAAACTCAACTATTAGTCGCCGACAATTTGCATTTGTGCAGTGGTGTTTGCATTTGTGTACTTGGTGTTTGCATCTGTGTACTTGGTGTTTGCATCAGTGTACTTGTTGCATTTTGTGTTTATATCAATGAACTATATAAATTCAAACAGAAATATGAGAATGGTTATTTGTTATTCAGAATTAAAAGTAAAAACATTGCCTTCCAATGACAAGCTCCGAGTTATTCAATATTTCTGCTGACGAGCTGGAATCTATAGACTTTGAGCGAGATATATACGAGACTTTAGCGCTATATGAAACGCTATGCGAGACTACACCCAAATGCGAGACTACACCCAAGTGCGAGACTACACCCAAGTGCGAGACTACACCCAAGTGCGAGACTGCAGCACCCCCATGTGCGGCACCCCCGAGTACACCCCCATGTGAGACCGTGTCTTCTAGAAAAAGAAAACTAAAAGAAGACTGTCATGGCTCGTCTCCATCAAAGCAAAAGCAACAAGTTACGCGCCAACCTCCTTCTTGTAAAACCAACATTTGCAGACACCCAGTTAAGGCATTACCAAAACACCCTCGTCTCGCAGATTTGGAAAGCGGAGTATTAGTATTTGAGTATGCGACCATATCAAACACTAAAAAATCGCATTTGGATTCATATTATGACATAATCAGCCCATTATACGTCATGGGATATTACTACGATGACGTTTTTGATAAAGTGTACGTTTCGTATCATCCGGCGGCAATTCAACACTACCCGAACACTAATATCAACATCATTTCGGCAGATTGCATGGAAAGCTTTATGCAACACTATCAAACTGATATTTTGGAAGACTTCAAAACCCGGATACCTATTTATAATGAACCTGCGATTGTGGCCCTACGTCGACTTGTTTCAGAACACCAAAATTTGGAAATAGAAATTTCGTTCGAGCATTTGAGCTATTGGCCAAGCCAATTTGAACTAGGCACTGCTAAATTTGTCAGCAATTTGCTCCTTAAAGTCAAAACAGCAGCAACATCTCGACTGAACAACTCCTATCAACGTACGATTTTGGCCCTTTACATTGGATATATGATAATGACTGGAAATACATTCACATTTATTTACAAGCAGGACCATGAAGATCTATTAACATGTACCCTTAAATCCATAAATCGCACTGAGGAATCTCTGGCAGATGGTGTTGATTACTGGTCTAGTTATCCTGGTTGGACCCCGAAGGTTATTGTTGAAAATAATCCAAGTGCGCAGGAAAACACACACAAAAATGCAGAGTCACAGTGTATGCTGCCATATATAGCTTTTAGTGCTTAATATAAATAATGTATAAATAAATATCTAAATAAAAATAAATATCTAAATAAAAATAAATATATTTTGTAATTTGTAATATATCTGTATATTATCTGTATATTCAAAATAGACAACATATTGGACACATCTCAAGCACTAATTTAATTGCGCACTTTAGCGTAAATTTATTCATTGCGCGATAAGCCAGAATCCTTGCAACATGTACGCATATAGGCAGGTGAACAGAAGCTAAATAGGTTGATTCTGACAGACTTCAAATCGGTCAATGCTCAGTTGTTCTTTTTTCTTGCAGAAGCCCAACATAACTGCATGGTGGCTGCAGAACCACCAACTGTGTTATTGTTTGGGTGCGGGGTACGTGGGTAACTTGCAATTCAGGCAAAAAGAAAGGAAAATGCAAAAACAAAAAAATATTTAATTAATCTTTTAGTTTTATTTGGTTTTAAACATATTATATAAAATACATATTATATAAAAATAATGTTAAGGTGCCAAAATTAACAACTCATGTAATCTTCTGGATCAAAATCGGGATCAACCTCAGATTCATTAGATTCCTCAGATTCCTCAGATTCATATTCAGATTCGGAATCGAAAAAGTCATCAAAGTTATTTTCTATCTCCTCTAAATCCTCTAATATAGATTTGTCGGTGTTTTCGTTAGTGTTTCTGAACCTTTCCGGTATGTCGTTTAAAAGATGTTGCGTTTTTTCAAGCAAACTGGTTAGCTCTTTTACTTTGTTTGTAAAATCAACTTGAAATTGCGATATGTTCAATTGCGCCATTTCCACAGGCTTTGGTTCCGCTATGGGCTTTGGCACAGACTTTGGTTTTTGCACAGGCGCAGGTTTTCGGGCAGGCGCAGGTTTTCTAGCAGGTTTTCGGGCTGGTGCAGGTTTTTGGACTGGTGTAGGTTTTCTAGCAGGTTGTTTCCTGGGTTTGGGCCTTAGTGACAGTTCTTCTTCCTCAGAGTCTTCCTTCTCTGAACTAGTTTCGTAATTTTTAAGAGCCTTTAGTCTTTTATATTGAAGTCTAGCAGATCTTCTGAGTCGCTGGAGTTCCCGTTGCTTTGTTTTTTGAGAAATTACTAGAATCCTAGAGGATATTTTTAGTTCAGGATATCGGTTTTTAAGAAATCGGTTCACTGCCAAGTCTATGTTTGTAATCGGAGGAGCCATTTAAGCTAGTTGGTCTTAGAAAGAAAAATGCTAGACTATACTTAAATAGAAAAAGTCAATCGTTTTTATAGTTCGTAAATAAACGTTCCTCAATATGCAACATCTAAAAGAATTCACCTAATAATATGCAACAATTCCATATGGCAAATTTCATATGGCGGGCTTTAGCATGCACCCACCCCATTAATTTTTGCATACACTATTGCAATTGCAAATGTGTATCTAATGCTTGATCAGTATTCGTTCATCAGTGTTTGTTCGCACGTGCCGATCAATTTTAGAGGTCAAAGCAGTCATGCTGGAAAAGTGCATTTCTGTTCTGAATAACAGCAACAAAATACATGGCGGCGAAATATGCCTTCTAGCTACAACAACAAAATATACATAAGCACAGCAGTGACTCAAAGCAGCACTGCAGTGACGTAGTCTACCTTCTAGCTCCAACAACAACATATACGGTAGCGCTGGAGTTCTGTCTAGAGGTCAAAGCAGTCATGCGCGGAAAATGCATTTCTGTTCTGAATTACAGCAACAAAAATACATGGCAGCCAAGTATGCCTTCTAGCTCCAACAACAAAACACACAGCAACACCGCAGTGACGTAATCTACCTTCTAGCTCCAACAACAAATATACAGCGACACCGGAATGTATTTCACAACGACATCGGAATATTCAATGCGACATCGGATTCAGTGCTGTTGTACTGAGCAGCACAGTCACGTCTATTCTGGTTTGACGTCATAGGGGATTCCACACTCAATTGCTAGTTGGCATCGAAGCTTAATAGCGTGATGGATCTTTTAGCTTTAATGCTTGGCGGTTAAACTTTTGAATTTGAAAAGACTGTTGTGCGAAATAAAAACATGTATATTCACAACCTCTCGAGGGGGAGGTGTGAAATTTGATATAAAAGCATTTTCGATCAATCGGAGTCTTTAGTATCGTGCATTCATCTTACCTACATACATTGACATTGCTTGCTCATATTTTATTGTCCTATCTCTACATACAACATGGTTGTTCCTGGTATGTTTGCCCCTGGTTCAGAATTAGATTACTGCCTGCAACTGCAGAAAAGAAATGCCTCCCTAGAGAAACAACTTATGGACGCAAACAAGATGATGATCAATATGTACGAGGATTTCGAAAACGTTTACAAGGATCTAATCCATGCCCGAGAAGAAACAAATGAATTCCTCAGGGAAACAGTAAAAATACTAGATGCGAGCACAAAACTACTTTCTAAAATTTCGGGTATATGTGACGACAAACCTACAGAGGAACCAACTGACACATGCTAAATGCAATTACTGTTATCTTTGAATTGAATAAAAAATAGATTTTTGGTATTTTTTTGTATTTTATTAAGAAATGAGTGCTTTACATGAAGTGGATACATTTATAAGTGGATACATTTATTTTTTTGTATGTTGGAATGAAGGCAGGGTGGTTTGACAGGGTGGTTGCTTTGGCAGGGTGGTCTTTTAAGCGAAGGTTAATCTTCTTCTGGCAATTGATGGATTCTTGCGAACATGTGGAACGACTTTCTTACGGGGTGCTTTGAAAATATCTTTGTTGTTGTGTGTTGCCGCTGCCGTCTTGCTTCGTGTTGTGGGAGTGATAGTAGTTGATAGACTTCGTAGACTGCGACGCATTGCAGTGTATTCGGTTGGTGGGCTGCAATTTGCTGTGGTGCTGTAGGTGTCAGAATCATCGCTGAGTACGTCACCTTCGCTGTCGTATATAGGTCTGTGTGTATATGTGTTGGTTATTGGCTTTGGTTGCTGCTGCATTGGCTTTGATTGTTGCTGGATTGGCTTTGGTTGTTGCATTTGACATAGTTTTGTTTGTAGATCTAGTAGTTGTTGTTGCTGCTTCAAATTTGTAAACAGCAAATGGTTTTGATAATTTTTAAAGTTAAAATACACCTGTAGTAATAAATGCCGTATTTGTTCTGCTTTAGGAGTATTTAGTTGCAATAAAAGACTTTGATATTGCATGCGTGGAAGAGACATAATAAACTTGTCTGGCGGTGGTTTGTAACTGTTTGTCATCCTTCGTGGCAAATCCGATACGAATGGAATGTGCATTCTAGTAAGTTCTTGCTCAAAATCTTTGTAGCATTCCTTGAACGTTCCGTAGTTGAAGCCAATCCATTCCAGAAATTCCGGCGTTATATTCACGCGCGACGTATAATTGTTGTAAAAGTATTTGCAATCCATAGGAGTAAAATACATTTCAGTCTGTTGATTTAGTTGCTCCAAGAAAAGAGGCAAGCGCTTAGGGTGTCGGCGACTCATAAAAAGAAGAA
This sequence comes from Sphaerophoria taeniata, assembly GCA_943590905.1. Lineage (NCBI taxonomy): Eukaryota > Metazoa > Arthropoda > Insecta > Diptera > Syrphidae > Sphaerophoria > Sphaerophoria taeniata. Next base: position 90,816 of record CALSBU010000007.1, read on the forward strand.
AACCTTGGTACATGCTGGTAGCGGCATCTTCTTGAAGTGTCGGTGCTTCTACCATCGTGAGTGCTTCCAGATTTTTGCTTAAATCGTTATAACTTAGAGTCGAGTCGACGGTTTTAAGATCTTCGCGGTTTACTTGTTCCTCAAACGGAGTAGCCATTTGAATGTTTATTAGATGTGAACTCAGCAAGAACCAATTTCTTAATAGTTGTCCTTTTGGGAAGTCTTCCATTTATAAGCGGCTAGCCATATAGAACAATTCAACCTTTTCATAATCCTAATCCGAAGTACAACACAAACTGTTTTCTTTCAGCAATTTGCATCTATCAATTACCGACCTGTGATGTATGTATCTGTAGATGTTTTTGTTTGACACTAGTTACTCCCGCCGTTTACCCGCGCTGTTAGTATTTTTATGGTGCGTTATGCATGCCGGCCGGCAAACGCATTTTAGATAGGTAGTGTGTGTTTTTTTATGGAGCAATATTGAATATGATAAAACTTGGTCACAGTTTTTTTATTGGGTGATTAATTTGACGCTGCGGTGGTGGAGGTTGGCGTTTCAGGTGTATATGTATTTGTTGTAGATTCTGTTGTTGTTGGGGGTTCTGGTGTTGTTGGAGGTTCTGTTGTTGTTGGTTTTGGTGTTGTTGGAGGTTCTGTTTTTGTTGAGGGTTCTGGCGTGGTTGGGGGTTCTGTTGTTGTTTTTGCCCTTGCTGCCATTGCCAGCATTAGTAATTTGCGGTATCTTGAGGTTGGGGTGTATGGTGGTCGAAGTGTTGTTGTTGGCTCTGGTGGAAGATCTTCGTAGTCTTCACTTTTGTATAGCCATTCTCTAAAGCGGCGCGAGGTGGTCATAGGCACGTCTGGATATAAAATCATGTGTTCTACTTCACCGGTATAAAAATAGTCTTGGAAATGCAATGCATACAATGATGTCAAATTAGCTGCTGTTTCTTCACTCATACATCCATAGAGATAATTAATACGCGCAAAGTCATATATATCTGCATAGTAAGGCATGTTAAAGTCGGCATCTTTTGGTAATTCAGGATTTTTCAATTTAACTGTGTTGGGGTCGGTATCATTTTTATATTTCCAGGCTGAATGGCCGACGTGCATAATACTGTGCACATTATATGGTGTAAGAGGATAGCCGTCAGTGTAAATTCGTTCAAAATACCACACTGGGTCAATGTTCGAATATCGATCGACATCTACGTCCTTTTTGAATGCAATAAAATCATCTCTGTCGAATCTCAAGTGTTCTGGTATTGATCCCAAGCTTGTCAGGATTAAATTCAACATAATTGGATATGTGTAGCAATCAGGATTAATATACATATTCTGGAAATTAGATCCATCTGCAAGACTGTCGGTGCCCGCCATACTAATTGTCGCATTGCACACAGGATACTCGTCACTGTACCTGAACTTGACGAAATGATCAGTGTCTAACTTAGCCGATTCTCTTGGCAAAAATTTTAGGCAAGTCATATACATTATTGTTTCCAGTACGTGGATTAATAAGAAAGTCGAGACGTCATCCGGAAAGTCCCAGTCAACAAACACAACTTTCTCAGCCCACAGAAAATATGGGCGAGTATATGCAGCATCCAAGTTCTTAACTGAACATTGTGTTTTGATTGAGCAATCTGCGGGTATCTCATTTTTCTTTATCTTGTCTGAAAATAGATAAAAAGACAGATGAAACAAAAAAGACAGAAACAAATATTTTAGTGAGTGTACAATAAAAACGGTGTAAATCAAATGTATGACCATTCTACGTTTTCATGCATTTTGTACGTGTTCATGCATTTTGTACGTATGCGACTAGGACAGCTACTGCTGTCCGCTATATAAACCATTTGGATTTGGGATATCCAACTAGTAGTGTTTGTCTTTGCAATGGAGTCAGTCGCAGAGCCCGAGCTATATTACATGAAGGCTTCCGAGTTTGCTTGCATTCCGGTGCGGTCTTCCAAACGAGCCGCAGGACTCGATCTCTGCAGTGCCTACAGCTATTTGGTGCCCCCTCATGGGAAGCTGGTTGTTAGCACCGACCTCATTGTGCACGTACCCCGGGGTTCGTATGGAAGAGTTGCTCCTAGATCTGGACTTGCGGTCAATCGATTCATTGACGTAGGAGCTGGCGTCATTGACGAAGACTATCGTGGTATACTGGGCGTTGTGCTTTTTAATCATGGACCTGAGCCGTTTGAAATCAAACGCGGTGATCGCATTGCACAATTGATTTGCGAGAAGATTTTCTATCCCCGCCCAATAGAAATTGGAACATTGGAACCAACAACTCGAGGTGTTGGAGGTTTTGGTTCCACTGGAATATAAACCACCGCAGCCCCCACTGAGAGAATACACCCGCATACACCCATATACACTTGATATATTTTCAATTCAACCGGATTAAATGTAGGACAACCCTCGCAATTAGGTTAAGTGCATTTAATATGCAAAATTTAGCATATACAGTACGGTATATATTCGTACCATATTGCATTTATTTTGTATTTAGTATTTTTTTGGCATAATAAAACTTTGCCCTAACCCTAAACTGTTTTTGTTTTGTATTTTGTTTTGTATTTGCCTTACCTATTATTAGCTGGTAGTGATCTGGAGTGTATCGGTATTTTAAGGATTCTTGATCTTCGTCACTTATCACGCAAGTGTTATTAGAATTACTGACGTTTACTTTTTTATTAAAAACGTCGACATAATATCCAATTTGGGTAGTTGCATGTAGCGCGTCGGTAAATCTATTTGGATTTATGTGTCCACTTTGATGCGGGCTTTGCACTAACCGCTCAACTCCGGGATTGTAAACGTAATCCATAGATTCTGGCTTTGTTGTATTTGTGTATATAAAATTGTTGACGTGTTCGACGTAAACTGAATATTTATCCTGCAACCATTTTGGATACATCGGTACTAAAGTGCAGTTGATATTAGTCATCCGCCCCTCTACTTGCAAAGCTCCATTAAATACATTAGCAATCCCAATGAAGAACACCACAATAAACAAACTGCTTCCAATCAGACTGCTACCAATATTAAACAGACAGATTCTGCACTTTTTGATCGACATTTTTAATTTGTATCACTATACAATAATCTCCAGAGAAACGTTTAATTAAAGACGCCCGACACTAAACTTGAAATGGTTTGGGATATTCTTTTTATAGGTTGTGGGCAGCTAGTCACAAAGTTGTGATAACAAACACATAACTGATATGAACTGCATTTCACTGCCTTTGTGGTTTGTGTGAACGTAAAAATAAAAAAAATTATATATTTTTATATATTTGTTTATTTGATGATGACGACGTTAGGTTAGAGCAAATGTGTTTCTAGATGTTGGTGAAACACACACACATTACACGAAGCTTGGATTAGGATTCATACTTAGCGATAACAGTAGGAAAGCATATTTAGGTAGGCATTATATACTTAAGTAGGTAAAGGCATATTTATATGTATAGGTATACGTCTATAAGTGTATATCTATAGGTATAAGTCCATGTCGATAGGTATTTGTAAAATTATAGTTTTATATGGCCACTAATACAATTTGGTAGATAACACGTATTTACAAATTAAAGGTTAAAGTTTGTTTGATAAGTTACATTGATTGCTTACAGCATTTGAAATAAATAGATGAAATGAAGCGTTTAATGCGTAATGCTACTTAAAACAAAATTAGGATGGATGAATCTTGTGCTCGGGTGTTGAATATAGATGTAGTGGACACGAGCAACGACAAAAAGAGCTTCAACATTTTCTTTTTGCGTCGTATGGGTCGCATGTCTAACACTTGGGGTGATTGAGAGGACGACATTCGCACGTTCGTTGATACTGTGGGATATCCAGCAAAAAACGACTGGTCGCATGTATCTTTGGTTTTTCGTATAATGCAGGTAATGTACTGACAAGGTCCTTTTCCAGTTGCAGGCGATTCTTTGTATTCAGTTTGTTGTACATTGTTGTTTTGCCCAGCATTTTGCGATAAAAAAACTTGATGCGAATCCAGAGTGCGTCCTTTTCCTCCCTGGACAGCATGTCCATGTCCTTAAAATACAAATGCAAAATGATGCAAAATTAATCCATGCAAAATTAATCCATGCAAATTAATTCCAATCACAATCGCGCATGCCGCACCGCAACCACACACCACACCATTCAATTAAATGGTTCTTTTCTTGATCGGATTTTTTATTCGGATTTGGATTTTTTATTCGGTTTTGGATTTTTATAGAGTTTTTATTTCGGTTTTTACAGAGGTTTTTATTTGAATTAATCCGATTGCAATGCAGCAGCGCGACAGCCAACACTAAAAAACAAGCTTACCGCTATTACCAAACAGAACTAATAGAACTATAAAAACAAAAATCCTGCTTCCGTACGTTAAGCAAACGACCATGGCACAGGTAAATTCCAACTTGAATGAATTTTAAAAACTGCGGACTTTTATACGCAGCAACCAGCCCCACTACAAATGCACACTACACAACTACAGAAGTAAAATGATCTCAACACCGCATTCACAATGCGTCTAGCGTTGCCATGAAAACATGGTCTAAAGGGCAGTTAAAGTTATCTCTATTATTGCGTGTCATGTGTCACTAATTCATATGAACGCAACAAAATACGAATATGCAGATTAGATGCGCCGCAGATGCAGTTAGCACAGGAAACATAACATTAATATACCGAGAATTTTTATAATTAAATTTTATTAATTAAAAAACTGAGACAGTGTAGACAATACATTTTGAGACAATACTTTAAGTGAACGTAATAGCCGTAACCAATAGGTCTGCCGCTAAATTTGCATATATATACTTTTGACTTAAATTAGTTGTTTTTGTTGTGTGTTTGTTGTGTTTTCATCTTATGTGTTTTCTTTCTATGTGTTTCATCTTATTAGTAATATTTCTACTTAGTGATTAGTTATTTTGTTTTTTACATCGGTTATTTTGTTTTTTACATCGTAATTTACATTCATTAACAAGTGACAGCAAAAGGAATAAAAATTAATTTCTTAGTATTACTAGAGGGCGACACTGGCAGCCAGCCACAAACAACAGCATTGCATTGTAGGCTTTTTATTCTCGACTGTTGTTCTCTAGAACCATAAAAAAAATCAATACCCCAACGGGATATTGCTTCGAGTGCCTGTCGGATTATGTTGCATTTTTTATGGGCAGAAGAGTAAACGCCTTGGGCCAAGTTGAAGTCTCTTTCGGCACATCATACTTTGACTGCAAATTAGATAAATCATTATTAGGATCCATAATCTATAGGAATAGGAATATTACAAAAAATAGCTACAACCTACAGACTTTTGTTTTGAACAGACCCTAACCTCTTATTTGGTATTTCAACCTCATTGGTATTTTAACCTCATTGGTATTTTAACTTCTTATTTGGTATTTCAACCTCTTATTGGTATTTTATTTAAGTCGAATTATCTTGTTATTGCAAATAAAATTACAAATTACTTTTCAAACATTTAAGATTGCTTGTTTTCGTGGTTTCATCATTTTGGGTTTACTCGGTTGGCGTCAGTCTGTTGGGTCATGTACACATGGTATTGAAAAGGAATGTCACTTGCAGCCAAAGGAATATCACTTACATTGAGTTCGTAGGGATGTGCAGCATAGACGTGCGGGAATGAATGACGTTTCCAATCTTTGCTGCCATTACTTGGGCTGTTGTTACTTGAGCTATAAATCTTGTCCGAATTGGATGCATGTACGGATACGACCTTTGAGTTGTACTGCGGTGTAGGAGGCGGGGTGTCTACCGCCCATTCTCTTCGTTTTTGTATTGTGGTATTTGTCTTGAGTGGCACCTCTGCATGTGAAATCTCATCATTAGTATTACTAAATTGTATAGTTTCAGTGTCGTCATGGGGTATGTCCGGCAAATCAATTACACTAGGTGGAGAGATTATTCTGTTGGTATAAGGCATTGCCAGGCACAGGAAGGTGAGCACCAGAGACAATGAGGCACAGGTTAACATATGAACCAGCTTTGGATGCACAGAATACACCCATGTGTAAACTGTCAAACTACCAATTGGGGCAACAATTTCACACAATGTCAAAAGTGCAAACACTTTGCCAAGATGCTCTTCCTCGGCTACTTTTGCCGAAATTGACCGAATGATAGGTGGCCCCAGTGTACAAACACTTGTCAGTGCACCCACCAAATACAAATCGAACAAGCTAGCTGCCATCAAATATCCAAGATGTGCAAATATTCCAATGAATGTAATTAATATACATACTGACACATCGCCAAGTCCCAAAAACTTCGTCATTGGTAATAACATAGACGTGGCTACTAGTTTGTAGATTGTGTGCACTTCAAAGAACAACGGCGGAGTACTCTCCGGTCCACGAACTTGATACTCCACATTTTGAAAAGCAAACAAAGTTATTGCTATTGCAAACATTAATATAAAACGACGACTTCGAATACATCTACGGTTGGTGGTGGCATTATACTTTATTACAAAGACAGTTCTCAAGTTCTGGTAGTTGACGCAAAAGAAATCTTGGATTTTCTCCCAGGGTGACACATTCAGTACATTCGTCTTATGATACTCCAATGTAAAAGGCTAAAACAGTAAATGAAATAAAAACAGAAAATGCATATCATTGAATTTAGAGTATATAATCAAGAAAAAACGTTACAAACCTTCAAATTCAAACATGAATAACAGATAGCTATCATCAGCAGAATGCAGTTGATCCCAAACACAGACGAATAATAACTGTTTGGAAAGAGTGTAAAATACAAAGTGGATGAAAAAACACCCATCGCCATTGCTGTTATCATACACGCTTCAAGTAATGCAAATCTCAAGGTTTTGTTTTTTTTATGAGTAACATCTGATGTATAGGCATATATTGATATCAAAACAGCTATATCAGATCCAGTGAGTGATGCGGGGATTATAGCACCATATAGAATATATTCCAGGGGGAGTTGCAGAGTAGAAATAACAACAACAGCCACATAATAGTACAGTTTTCCCATTAATCCGACAATGAGTGGTATTTTTCGTCCGTATTTATCTGACCATTCTCCAATAAAAATTGCTAAAAATACTGGAAAAAACTGTCCACCCCAATCACGATAAACTAAAAACGTATTCGTAGATTTCTGTAATATGCAAATGGGCGGGATTTTAATTGAATGATAGATTTTGTGTTTTTTTTAGATTTGCTTTTAGTTGTTGGTTTTGCTTTTTTTACTTTACCTGAACAATGGTATCTATGCGTCTATAGTATGGATTACTGTTAGTCAAACTCATGTTGTATAAATTAGAGCAAATATCAACCGGATATTGAAGGTTAACTCGACAAGTAGTTTGGGTAAACCATTCTCCTTCGATTGATTTGGAAAAATACGATACGAAAACATACAAAAAAATTACAGGCTCAGCACCAATTTTCATGGTTAAAAAAGACCACACAACGGACACAAGACCACACAACGGACACACACTGCCGGACACTGGATAGATAGGGCTCCCAACTAGCTTGGTGCGTTGCGGATTGGGTACTGCAAAGGCGGTGATATTGGTCTTCAAGAGGTTGAAGATTAAGTCGCACACGCTGTGCCGTTTTCGCACTGACTTTGTTAATTTCAAGTCTATCAGCTTTTATAACTTAATGCAGAGTGAGAATTCTGTTGCCCTAGTGTACGATTTGACAATCGCGCATGGGCTACACATTGAATTAAAAATACCCTCCTACATACCCTCCTCTATTTTTTGGTATCTGGTAAATACAATTTGTATCTCGGCAGCTCTCACTTTAAGTGTATTTATGCATACAAAATTATAATTTTAAATTGCAAGATGCTACAACAAAATATGCAAGATGCTACAACAAAATATATGCTAGGTCCAGATGCAATATACAAACTAGGCTTGTAAGTTTGGCGGTTGAGGTTTGTTGTTGTTGTATTTCTTAGAATCTAAAAGTAACTTGCAAAACTCAACACATACTACTTTCCAAATTTCATACCGCGCACATACCCATACGTTGGGCGGGATGGTGCACAGAGGGTGTTGCCAAGAACAATAGATCTGAATCTACCTAAAGGAAAATCTGCATTGTTGAAGGAGTCAGTTTGAATCATCGGTCGACAACGACAATAAAATTTGGTTGCGTGGTCAGGAAGCTAACCAATTCCTGGCATATGTTGTTATTTTGATTGCACCCAGAAATTAAACTTGATATAGTTAACGCGATATAGTGTATTAACGCGATATGGTGTATTAACGCGATATTGTTGGAGTGGTGCAAAGTGCTTTAAAAGCAAAACCATAAAACCAGCGACAAATCGACGGGCTAAACACGCGGTACGGCGACAGTTTATAGCTCGGTTTACATTCGGTGAATGTACAATGTCCAGTAACTAAAATCATTTCGACCCTAAGACATCTAAACACTTACAAAGACATAAAATCGGGAAAAATACGTCACTACCTATAACCGTCATGTCATCAGTGCACGTTTTAATTATTTCGTTCTTATTGTGTTACGTGAGCTATGGAAATGCGATGCATTCATCTCCTTTTGAATCTGAAATTCTACTAGCAATCCAAAAACGGTTGTATTTGCTATCCAAATTAATGCTTGAAATCCAAGATGTACAATATACCCAACAACAAAAGTCCAGCAGAGTCAACAACAACTCCTCTACACAAAAAAGTCAGCAACTACACCCCGATCTCAACGTCGTCGCCCCTTTTACCGTTTTCCTCACAATGAATGCAATCTACGCTGCCAGTCACGGAGAACCCAACCAGCTGACAAAGTTTTTTGATTCTTTGTGCCCGTCGTGTCCAGTCAGTGTTAAGTTCATATACCTACAGACTTGCATTGTAGCACTTGCCAGACATGTCGAAAAGACATCTCCCTTTCATATTGATTTTGATTTTGCTTATAACTTTGATCAGAGTATTTTGAGAACCGAATTTATTGACTTGCTTAACACTTCACTTCCATACACAAAATTTTATAATAATGATGCTGCCTTTGGTAATGATGCTGCCTTTGGTAAATCTTTAATTGAAACAAATCAGGAAACCAAGGATACTGGTTATGATGAAAATAGATACAAACAAATCCCCAATTATCATCCAAAGTTACTGTTTACTAGACGCACGAGTCCACAAAGATTCAATGTAAAATGTTTAGTAACGGAGCACCAGGATATCAGCTACATGAAGCATGTTCCCATGTACATGCGTCGCAAACAAGAATTTTCCTATCTTGACCCAGTCGTAAAAGGTTACAAGAATCCTTACGGAGCAACAGGTGCTCACACTCACGATGACGACAAAGTAACTGCAGAACCCAATGCCAAGGAAACCCCACCACCCAGTGCACTCACACCAAGACAAATACTTTTAAACTCGTTCATCTCACAATACAAAACGGAAAAGTTTTGGCCCATTGCCAAGCATGTCGATAGGGTGCTTTTCTATGGCAAGGGTGTATACCAACAACCCACCGTTGAAAGTTGTGTGATGTTGGTGTATCAAGGTTATTTTCAGTTGTATTCTTCGGTACATGTGCTCCTGATAGCTCTGCCCTACGACGATGGTGCAAACAAATTCTATATCATTCAACCGAAAACACAATGGAATTCAAATTCGATTTACAACTTTTATCGCGATTTGAACTTTGAGATTGTAGGGTTGATGATGGCAGCTGCCATAACTGTGTACGGTGAAGTGTCAGTACCAGCTGTCCTTGCCAACTTCAATATGACAATTCCACTTAATAACATTTTCAAAGTATTAAATCTGAATAACCTCAATTTGGGATGCATGACTGAACTCGATGGATACTTGCAACCTGAAATTCAAATGCAGACTAATGATCCAGAATTTCTGGCCACTGCTAATGGCTTTTCAAATGATTTCAATGACTGGTATCGGCAAGTTTTTCCCGCAGTTTTCCTACCGGCGTCACAGAAACAACAAAAACACTACGAGGACCTGACCGTTGAACAATGTTCTTTTCATCGAATAAATTGGCTCAAGTTTAACCCTTTCATTATAGATCCTCAGGTCAATTATACGGTAAATCAGGAAATTAGAATTGACATGCCATACCACCAAATACCAGAAACGTATATTCAATTTGCAAACAAAGTATATGACTATAAAGTATACTTAATCAACACGCCGTTCATTTTTACCATTATCAACGAACCTTTTAATATCATTTTAATGCAAGGCATTGTGACAAATGTATGAAACTGCATGCCTGGCCTACTACTGCCAGTAGGTTTCTATGGATGGATATTTATGGTGGTTGTATTTTTATTGCAATAAACACAGACATGCACATACATATGTTAATCGCACATTGGTGTCTTCTTTACACATTTTTTGCAAGTGTGTTGGTGTGAACGTTTATAAATACTACCAACAGCAATCACCTACGTTAGTAACTCCCCAGTAATGATTATAACAAGACGTAAAATCGTGTTCCTCTGGCGTTGTTCAAAGTTTATACTATTCGGCATGTTGCACGACCTTAAAGAGTCCATCAAAAGTAAATTCAATACAGTACTGCAATGGCTTAGTCCTACAATTTCGATAGATTACGACCCACCAATTGTCCAGTCGGATGACTATTTTTATCCTTACGACTGTAAAATTGGAGCAGATGACTCGCTACTAGGACTTAATGGAACACCAAATGGATCTATAACACCAAATGGATCTATAACTACTAATGGATCTACTGCTGGATCTGGCTCCATGTTACGTGATGAGGCAGATTCAGACTATCAACAATGCTCCAAATGTTCCAAACGCAGAAAATACGCGGACTCCGACAGTGACATGAACATATCAAGTTTATTATATCCTAAGACACACGTAGATTAAGCACAAGGAAATCCCTCAGTACAGGGAAATCCTTCATTTTGCACTTGAATAAACATAGCTATATACATTTACATTATCTATATATACATTATACCTTCTAGTATTACGTAATTGTATATGTAATTTTATATCTATTGTATCTCATGGCACGCCTTAATAAATATATGTAGCACTATAATGTTGCGTTAGTTATTGTCTGTAAGTCGCCCAGAGTAGTCGTTAAAGCCCAGAGTAGTCGTCAAAATGCACTATAAAATTACATATATTAAACGGAATCAGAAGAAAGCTTGTGCAATTACCACCGAGCAAGCATATAAACTTTACAAGTCATGGTGGCTGGTAATGAACGTAAAAAAAAACGATCCTTTGTACGCAGAAAGAATGCGACTACGGAAACTATTTGAGAAACTAGGAGTCGTATTTGCACTATCTCACAAATCCTACTTTTCGAAATTCAATAAAAAATATCGTACTACTTTGTCCCAGTTGTCAGGCTCGGTTTACGAGGAGAACCGATTGCTTCCACTGCCACCACTCTCCATGTGCAAAAAAACATCTATATCCGCCATCACCAAAATCCTAAAACAGGATATGGATGCAAAGAACTACTATGGCCCTCATTTGCCAGAGTCGCTCAAGCCAATTTACGCAATTCCGCTGAAGAATGGTTCATTAAAGAAAATCCTCCAGAGTGGCAAGAGCTATATGCGTCGCAAGATTCTATCGCCCAAAGTGCATGCATTCCGCATTCAAATAATGGGGGATCCCAAACTACCATCCAATTATGTGATTCTACCACGAACATTTGCCAAGTATTTGCAAATCTATACGTACACTACGGTAGACCCCTCTCAGTCTGACTTTTACAATTTGGATCATTTCCAGGAGCTGAGGTCGGATACAGCGTTAATTAACAAACGTGATCCGGTCATACACGAAGCATCTATAATGTATCCAAACAAGGTTGCGTTTTCAGATTATGATTTGATGTTTGTGCCCAGTCAGACTATGGAAGTTATGCATGCTGATTACGATGGGGACGCATTTATACTTTATATAATACGCACTGCGGATGGAGTAGCCGAAATCAAGTTGTTTCTAAATCAGTTAAACAATGTGGCATTGCCCAACCAAACTACACGACTTAATTGTAGTAACGCTCATGCACTCTACATGTACAAGCGTAAACTACCGAAAACCCATCGATACTACGACCTGTACGAGTTTGTGCGAAAATGTGTTCGAGATACCTATCTTCAAAATAACGACTACATGTGCTCTTTCGAAAAGCTGAAACAATATCATCCATTTCTAACAAATGATGACATAGATCCCGCAGCCAAAATATTAAAACATTTTATCTATATGATTTGTTTGACACATGGGGACTCTGAAGCTTATTTGGTCATAAATGAACTGAATTTTTTGATTTATGAGCTGAGCATTGGTCGTAAAAACGAACTTTATCAAGAAAATCTGCCCATGTGTTACTTTTATACCAATTCGCTGCTGTGCAAGAACCTGCTGGCAACAATTTTGAGTGAAGCCAAGGGCACCATCGACCATTATCTCCTGATGCTTGAACGCAAGTATGCCGTTGACCAGACTTATGACTTTAAGCAAAGAACTGCAGAGCAAATACTGGCAGAAACCAATGAAAAAACTGTGCTGAAAATGGACGAGTTTATGAAGATTATAACTCAAATGGCAATATCTTCGGAGCTAGTTCCCAAGCATGGATATGAAACCTATAAAAATTCGAATGACTGGAGTAGTTTGCAAGTAATTGGCGGACAAATGTACTATAGAGATATTCATATGGGGCCGGTGCAATATTTCTTCTCCTCACCGTTTTTGTTCCCACCGGATTTTGTAAGATACTGCTTAGAGTTCAAGGACACCACCACCCAGGACACCACCACCCAGAACACCACCACTCAGGACACCACGCAGGACACATATGCAGACGCAACAGACGTGTAGCATGCATATGCAGTATGCTGTGCGGGGTGCAATACAGGGAATGGGTGTGCGCGGGTTGCCGTTTGATGTAAAAAAAATGGATACGCTATGTGAAAAATAAATACAAAATCTCACCCAAAAATTTCGTATCATTTGAACAAACAGAGGGAAAACACTTTTGGTTGTGTGGTTGGTATTCCTTTCGTTGTGGGTTTTTATTTCATCGTTTCTGTTGTTATTTTTTTGGAATTTAGTTGCTGCTGCTGTTTGTGAAGAAGCTAGTTTTTTTGGTTTGGGTGTTGACACCTGTTGAACTTCCTGGTGTAGTTGATGTATTTGTGGTGGTTTCAGTCTTTGAGAAACTGCCTTTAAGGTATGGCCAAATGACAACCATGAGGACGATGCAGATGACGACAATCAAAATAATCATGATTCCATTTTCTCGAAAGAGATTATTAAACCAGCTGCCTGGAGCGGTCACTGAGTACATACGGTCATTTGCTAATCTTGTGGTATCCATTATTTATGGTGTATTAAATATTTCCTATTCTTATATGTTATAATTTATATTGGATGGAAGGTCTCGTCGCTTAGCTGCGGACTTGCGGTAAACTCGTGAATTAGTAGTACTTATGTATTTACTTATTGTTAGATGTCGCTGAACGCAGGTATTGCCAGATACTGCTAGATGTCGCTAGGGACACGGCAGCTTTGGCGTTTGTTTAGAACTCTTCAATGTTGGTGGCACTTGAATCGAAACCACTATCAATTAAAGCGGGTTCGTATCGCGGAGTTGAATCAAAGCGGACTGTAGGGAGTGCAGCATCTTTACGTTTACTGGACAAAATCTTAGACCTATTACTGGCTAACAATTTTTTATCAATTGGTAACAATTTAAACGGGCTAGCACTAATGTAGTATAATTCTCGGTGCCCGAGCTCACTTCGAGTTGTAAAGTTTTCTTCAATGTCTTCGAGGGTACAGTTTTCAATATCGCTAAAAGTCTCAACATCTTCGAAGTAAAATTTCAGAAATTTGCGACGGAAATATGTCGGGTTGGCATTGATTACGTCTTCAATTTCCTGATCGGTGCAACTATCAGGAGTCATACGGAGCTCATTCAAAAAAGACTCTAAGAAATTCAACATGGCGTTCCCAACAAGTATTTATTCCCAACAGTATTTATGCCCAACAGTATTAAATTTAATAATTGATATATTTCTATCACTTATTATACTTATCTATATGAAATACCCGCGATACCGCAATACCGCGATACCACAATAAGGTTTTTGTGGGTTATGGGGCCTGCAGGGGCCTGCGGTTTTTATTGGTGTCTGCGGCTGGTTGATGGTTCATCGTGGACTGTTATTGTAACAGTAGGCCCGTATGTAGTAATATGCGATCGCAGTAAATCGCCATATTTATCGTTGAAGGCCTTATAGAAAAAGTTGTTGTAAATTGCCCAAAGTGCTAATACTTCTGGAAACCGCAGATAGGTAAGCGTCATTTTTATAGTCAGGTTATGCATTGTTTTTGCGTAATTTAACAAATCAACTGAATACAAAGAACTTTTGTTAAAAACACTATCGACGACATTCAGTTGGTTGCGCAACGAAGGCGTCAAGTGTGTGTTCAATGTATGTAACCCTCGTAAGAAGTTCATCATTTGTGAAGTGTGAGTCTTTTTGCTACATGACATCATTTTGTAACTACCAGTACAAATGCCAACAAATGCAAGTGCTTGTGTGAATGTAAGCGTGCTTGGATATACAACAAGTGCTAGATATACAACGCCGAATAAGTATGCGTTCTGTTTGTCGTGGATATATAACAAGTGTTCGTGTTTAGAATTTGTGTAGTTTATTTAAAGAAGAAAAAAATGTAAAAAGTTGACAAATACATTAGCAAATTAGAGAAAAAAATGAGAAAATAGGAACGTATGAATACACATACCACTTAATTAGTTTTTACTTATATATAGATACTATATAAACATTTATATTCTAAAATTAATATTTATTTTAGAAACCGCATATGGGCATACCCTAGATATATGAAAGATATATGAATGCAAATATGAAAGATATATGAATGCAGTAGGTGCAGTGCAGGGTGCAGTACATGCACCGGATGCATGAACAATGGAATGCAGCACTTAACCGCTGCCGTAACCACTGCTGCCGCCGCTGTTGTTGTTGGATGCACGATCTTGGTCACGTACACGTTCCAGCAAACGTAATCGAAGTTCCTCAGTTGGAACACGCTCCTTTACTTGAGATGTGGCACATGTTAATTGATCATTCTTGCGGAAAAATTGGCTTTGCTTCTCCACGATTTTATTGTTGGGCGTGACGAAAACGGAATGCACATAGGAAACCGTATTTCCTGGATACTTTACAGGGTCGGGCTTGTGGCTGTACACTGACATGTGAGAATTTGGAGCATCGGCACGTAAATTCAATTTAAATTGCGTTTCTTGACGCGATTTCGTGGGTTTGAACTCTTTCGGATACGAAGTAGTATCCAGAATGATGCTGGTCGGTTTAACTGCAGTCACGTAGCTTTTATCAGTAAAACGGCGATGGCCCTTATCTCCAGAGTTGTTGGATAATCTAAGGCGATAGCAATCTCGCTCATCGACCTTGTCTACGGCAGCATTTGGTGGTGGTACATGAGGTATTGGAGCTTCGATGATTTTAATACCTAGAGTGGGATCATTTGGGTTTCTAACGGCAGGCACAATATAATTACGTCCAGTGTTTGGACATGTGGCAGGATTATGAGTTCCATAACGACTAGCAGCAGCACTGGTGGATGGTCCTCCGTGGGAATGACCGTGGCTCTTGTATGTCTGAACCAATGAAGGATTGCGGTTTGCAGCCTCTGAAGCGTATTTGACGTCTCGCAGTACGTTGTTCATTTCGGGAATGGATCTCGGGGTATTGGCTTGTGCGATGGCAGCTTGAATGGAGCTCCGCATAGAAGTCGATGCTTGAGTCGTATATGGGTATGATGAGTAAACTCGGTAGTCTGTCGACGTCATCCGGGTGCCGGGCGAGTTGACATTGCGGGAATTGGTAGACAAGTTGTATGGCATTTGCTGGCTGGGAGCATTGGCATTGAGCTTGTTAAATAATGGATTCATCTTGGTTTTTGTACTATCAGTTACTAAATACTTAAAGAATACTTGAAACGTGAGTGTAGAATATTTAAAGTGTAACGTGTAGAATATTTAAACGTGAATATTTAAATGTGAATATTTAAATGTGAGTTTGCGTACTTCGCGTTGTTTTACACAATTTTACTTTAATAAGATACACTTTAGGTTTATTTGCACTTTTAATTAAATTTATTTAAATTGGTTATCTTGATTGGGAGCTATGAATCCTTTTGTTACAAGAGCTGCAATTGAAGTATGGACGATACTGCTGTTTCTCGTGGGTTTTATATTGTTATTGATGTCGGCAACTGAAAATCAAAATGCAATGGTCAACATAAAAACTAATGACACAGCAAATACTTTTGCCAATACAGCAAATACATTTGTCAATAATGCAAAAGATGATACTTACGCCAACAAAGAGTCCGAAGAAGAAGAATTAATTGGGCAGTTGACTCCAGTCGACGATAGGTTAGAGCGAGATTATAGATTGCACACCTCTGAGGAAGAATAAAAAAACACAAAAAATACAGACAGGTTTACAGACGGTTTTCTCAGAATAAAATTACAAAATGTCAAGATAAATATTAAACGTGGATAAATATTAAACGTGAAAATGCCATGTAATCAAAAAAAACAGAAATACGAGGAAACGAAATACAACACCATATCACAATATGCAAATTTACCAATAACTGCTTATGACCAAAACTCCTGAACACAAATGGCACAAAAACAAGAAATCCAAAAATGTTGGGATATCTTTTTTCGTATTTTTTTCGATTATTTTGTAAAATTAAATATTTTGCAAGAAATGGACTTGCTTACGTTGAATTTTTATTCACGCGCGCTCGGTGCTGAGTAAGTTTTCTGCGCATTTAGGTTGAGAGGAATGCACTGACTAGATATTTTTCCAGATTATATAGCAATTTGAAATGCGACCAACAGCCAGCAAATAAACAATTCAAAACACACGCCACAACACAGCTGCATATCTATACATTCTATATGTTTACATTCTGTTGGTATATGGCTATATACTGTTGTTTGTGTTGTTGTTGTTTTCGTATTTTGTTATCGTTTGTTTTTCTATATTCACTACTTTTCTATATTCACACGTAGTAGAAATCGGCAGTAAGCAGCAAACCACACTAAAGTTGGCACTGTACTTAAATGACATTGTACTTAGCATTTGTAGATTTTATTGATTAATCTACAGAAAAAAAACCGGATGGCCAAGCTAAAGTATATAATGTAAATACATACCAACAACGACGATAAGCCATACCAATGTAGATTGTTGTATGTGTGCATAGCTATTCGTTAAATAAGGAGAGGAGAGAATGCATTTCTTTACAATTATTTTTGTAGCTGGAAGTGTTGTTGTGTTTGCAACGTTGATGTATTACAACTTAAAGACGCCAGTTGCTAGGCAAACTACACATGACTTGATAATGCCCGAGTTCCGAGAATCCCTGACAAATAATAAACTGAAACGTGGGCCACCTGATATTCCTCTCACCGATTCAGAACTAGAAGAATCTGAACAAGAACCCCCTCCCCCTTCACCGAAAAAAGATGATGACGAACGAATGGCGGCGTTGGAAGAACCCAACGAAAACGCCGACGTTGGGGAGGAAGAACAAACACAAGCTGATAACGCCACTTGGACCAACATCGATTCAGTATACAACAACGTAGAAGATATTGTATCAACTATAGAAAACAACAACAATGATGGCTATACCAACAATGACGGCTATACCAACAATGACTGCAGCGACTGTGAAAATGACGGTGATGACGACAGTTCTGACGAACGAGGGACAGACCGCCTTCATTCACTTACACCAGTTACAGCTGAATCCGAAGAAAACCACATACCAGAGCCACCAGAGCCCCCCACCATATCACTCATTAAAATCACATTCAATATTAAAAAGTCATCAGTTGGGAAACAGCGTTTGCCGCCGTCATATCGCCATCTAGACAGCTTAAAAATGCCCACTATTAATTTGATTAATAAATCGCTGCCCTGTTCGGTGTTGGATGTTAATTCAATTCATTTTGAAAACCTGACTGAAAGCAAAAAAGAGACCAGCAGCGATGACGAAAGCGACAACGAAAGCTGCGATTCTGACACAGAAAGCGATTTCGAAGATGATTTCGGCGCACATACACTAACTGCGCGTCAGGGCAAATGCCTAATTAAAGTGTCGCGCGATTACCACATCGAAATCAAAAATTTTAAATGGTCAGAATGGAAAATCAACAGACTCTTTAGCCATTTGCATTATACAACCATCAATGAAACTACGGCAGTAGCTCACTTTGCTGAGATTATGCTCAAAGACTCCATTGACAACGGTTACATGTTTATTTTGGCTAAAGGTATGTTGGAGTTTTCAGACCAGTTGATTGAAACAATTGCCTATCACTGGCGCGACCAAATTCTAAGCCACAAGATCAAATTAAAATATCTACATGTACAATTTTTAAATTTGGGACTGCGAGTTAGTCACATTATACATACCATCAAAAATGTACTATCAAATTTGTTTGATTTGCAGTTTGATTTCCGGCTGGGGTATATGACTATAAAGCCCGCAAACTTTCAGGTTCAGTATAATCCACTATTTCATTTAATTAAACAAGAGAAAACACACGCGTACCCTGCAGAGTTTATGTTTTTTAATACTAGAGAATTTGAACAAGAACAGTATTTAGCTAGCGTTAAAGATTGTTTTATTCGTACTGAATGCTTTGACATCTGCCAATGCTATACTGATGTTGACTCAGAGACGCCGTCTATTTATGGCAAACTAGTGTTATCAGAAAACAACCCCGATGAGAGCGTCATGATAGAAAACTCGGACCAACAAATAAAAATCATAAACGTCAACAATAGACATACTTTTGGCGATACCCTAAAAGATATTATATACCGGTTGGGTGTAATGTAAATATTTGGCAGGTAGTGCACATACAAACAAAAAAAGAAAAGACTAATAGGTCTTTCTTTTATTTTGCACTTTCTGGTATGTCTACATTTAGGCGTATATACGTACGTCTATATCCAGGTACGTCAGGTACGTCTACCAGGTAATTCTAATATCTATGTAGTTCTAATATCTATGTAGTTTTAATATATCTATGTAGGTATGTATGCAGTGGGATGTGGTTTGGTAGGTATGCCGATTCTTAATTTAGTTACGAGGTAGAAAATCTACTTTCAAATACAAATTTGTTAGGTACGATCTCATTTGCGAGTCGGACATTATGTTGACTTCAGCTCGGTTGCGCTGCACCTCTCTGTAAATGACAAGAGCCTCGTCTTTAAATATCAGATTCTTTACGCGCGAATCGAGCTTGTCATACTCCGCAAGAAAGTCTTGCTCATTCAAATTGATAATGGTGGGCCACGATTGAAACAATTTTTCCAAATCAAAGGACATGTTTAATATGGTTATTTAATACAAATAATGGCCGAAAAAATGAACTCCCTTATTACTCTGAAAATACCCAAAAGCACACCCGTGATGCACACACGCACACACCAACGCCACATTTAATCGTCAGGCCAACTAGTATTAAAATTGATACGAACTATTTCGGCCTCGCCTCTATCTGCCAGCGAATCTGCCAATTTAGGATCCAGTAAAACAGTCACTGACTTCATGGCTTCTTCGATTGATGCGTCAAGATTTTTCGAGGCTTTCTCAACATTACTGACCATATCATTTATATGCTTCAGCGAACCTAGATTATTGTAATGGTATTGTTTTTGTTCTATTTGCCGCATTTCATGGACCAAAGCCCTAAATTTAGACGCAAACGTGTTAAACAGGTTATCATTTTCAATAAACAGCCTGTAATTCAATACATGTAAATACAAAAATGTTGAAAAATGATAAAACACGTCATACACACGATTTTCATTTAGCATTATTTTTTGACCCATAGCCGCACGTACAGTTCGCTTTTGGAGCACTGACGCAGAAATCAGATTTGTTCTAGTATATGCATCTAAATGACACAATGGAAATAATGCTGCAGGTATATCTTTGGGAATAACATATTGAGTGAGCATAATCTCTGAAAATCGCTGGATTAACCGAAGAACCAGATCACGCTGGTCGCGGATTTCAACTTTCATAGCAGCCCACTTTTTTATTTTCTGCAAATTGTTCAGAGGCAAAGGCTTTTTAGATTGTGCCATTTTGTTTTTTACTTTATTTTTAGTAGATTGTGCCGATTGTGCCATTTTGTCTTTTATTTTATTCAAAAAAAAATAATCTATGCAGATAACAAGTATTTTATAGCAAGTCTTTTTTTTATTTTTGCTTATCGACTAAACCAAGACCTCATATATTCTAAAACGCTAGTTAATGTTTTTTTTGAATGTTTTCGTAGTATTTAATCTTGTTGTCAGATTCAATGATAAAGTATTGTACTTTCATGATAAATAGCGGAATGGTCGATTCCTCATTTATTGTAAAGATTGCTTGATTGTCCTTGAGCTGAATTTCAAGGGTCTTCATAGATTGGAATGTCTGCTCAACGCGCTTGTTAATCTTGAGCAAGTAATTCTTCGCATCGATGCGACGAATGCATAGTTTGAAACCTACGTCAATGCCCCGTTGAGGAGTTCGCCAGAATCCGTACAGGTTCAAGTAATCAAATTTAGGTTTAAATGTGTATTTAATGTATTTAGCCTGATCTTTTTTGCGAATCATAATAGGAAATTCGTTGAGTTCGGTAGTATGCTTTAACTTGCTTTCCATGGTGGGGTTATTTGCGCTGATCTCGAGAAGCTTGTCGTACTCGATAGAATCCATGTCGCAAACCTCATTGTAATCTACATACTCATTTAGACCGACGGGAACATCAAACGGGCCCGGGGTGGATAATGGGTTGGGTGTAGATGCCGCGTCTGATGACGTCGTTGTGTTGGCTGTCGATGCGGCTGTTTTGGATTCATCTTTTTTGAAGGATCTTCCCGACTTGTTTTTAATTGATTCAAACTTCTCCTTGGAGGTGGTCCAGTATTTCTTGTACACCACAACAGCTATAATACAAAAGACCAACCCGCCCGCAATGGCGAGATTGCGGGTGCTGTAAAGAGATGACGAAGAGGATGTCATGCCAAAAATACTCACAAAAAATTCACTGAAGAAAGGTCTGAATAAACGTGTTCAAATGTCAAAGCTTTCAATACTTAATTTTATATACTTATATAGTTTGGGCAATGCAACACGTGCAAAGTGCATGCACACATGTGGTATGGGCATTTACAGTTTGCCTAGTATATAGCCACGTGCAAAATGAAACATGACACCAAATATGGTCATTACCGTAGGGTTCATCAAAAACGCTGCGTTGACCTGAGTAGGTACATACACATCATGGTCTTCGGCCTGGGTATACTGCATCGATGAAATGGTGTCGTCAACCAATAGTGATTTGTTGTCCAGGCTAACTACCTCAGGAATGTGGAGATTTCTAAGAACTTCCATTACAGAATGCATTAGAAAAAATGCAATGCGTAGAAATGCAATGTACGAAATGTAGGTAGAATGTTAAATGTAGGTAGAATGTAGATAGAATGTTAAATGTAGATACTTATTCTAGGAATGTGGGTGCGTAGGTGTGTCTACCTGGCTTTACCCAAGACGTATTGATAACTGATCGGCGCCACGACCCAGCCATAAATGAATCCGCAGATTAAAGCACCTACGGCCTTGGGCACTGGCGGCACCATATTCCATCCCATATACCCGTCTAGCGAATAATAGTCATTCCAGGTAACGAACCAGTCAAATGCGTCACTCAACATTACAAAAAGAAATGTGCGATGCGACAGATGCAAAATGTATGTGCGCAATGTGTACTGTACATATATCTTTATACCTACTTATAGACTAGAAAAAACCCAAAAAAAAATACCAACAGAAGAAACTGTACACCAACAGAAGAAACTGTGCAATATGCAGTATGTGCTGTATGTGCTGTGCGCTGGCTGTGGGTCTTCATATTTTGGTATATGTCAGGGTATTTGGATCACGGGAGTATTTGATATTTTTGATGGTAATTGACTGATCCACATCGTCACTGTCGTCAAATGCAACAGTGGTACTCTGATTGGTCAGAGTTGCAATTCGGGTGTCTTTGTCAAAATCTACGTCAACCGAACCGTGCTCCGGCAAACTAAATGAAAACTTGTAACGCGAATCCTTAGACCATGTAAGACCGGGATCGTACGAAGCAACCAAAGGCTTGAATACCGAAATGTCGCTAGTTTTGCCCGCCTCAATGACGTTCTTGCCTGTCTTGTCGTCAGTATTGAAATATGAATAGAAATCGATTGCTTTGCCAGATTTGTTTTCGATATTGTATTTTTGGAACAAACCCAAATGCGAAAATATGCCAATTTCCAAAACAGTCATGTCCTCGTTCAGTTCTTTGATTTTGTATTCGTTTAGCCACACTAGGCAATTTTTGTTGTAAATGCCAATGAACGAGTTGGCTAGCTCGGGCTTTATCTTCTTGTCACCGCTAATGGTGGCACAAGATGTGTCATCTGCAGACCACAACAAGCCTGGGTTGTATTTGGGATTGCAGGTTTGTGGCATTATGGTATCTAAGAAGTAGATTTTGCGAGATTGAACCGCAATGTGCGCAAGTACAGCACTATTCTCTACTTGGGGTGATATAACCGCTTGATCTTGTTTCTGAACTCTCAAATGGAAATACATGGAGGGGGTTTTGTAAACGCCAACACCAACTGACGGATAAACAAAGATGCCAGTCTGTGGATCTGTGCCAAAGTACTTGAGGTTTCTGCTTTGTTGACAAAAACCGGTGAAAGCATAAACCGGATTGATGTTGATATTGGGGTGCAGTAATTTGTTGAGTGCATTTTTGAATAGATCCTCGCTAGTGAAGGGGAGGCCCAGACTTACCCAAACTCCGCTATAGAAACCAGCTAGAGCAACAATGGGTGTATACGAGAATTCGTTTTCGTCGACCAAAAAGGCCCAATCGCCCAAGAAACGGCCTTGTTTGTTTGTATTCTTTGTATTTGAAACAGCCAAGGATGTATTCATAAAGTTGTAGGCATCCAGGATTTTGGTTCTTTCGGTTTCGGCAGCGAGTCGATCGGGCCGCTCCACCAACACTGAAATCAAATACGGAACTGCAGTAAACACTGCAGAATAGCCACTGAAGGTCTTGCCAATGGACTTGTTGTATGCCGGCACCAAGCGTTTGAGTAATGCCAATGCTTTGTTCCTAACTGTCATATCTGTGAAATTGGATGTCTGAATCAAATAACAGGCCAAAAATCTAGGCACAACTACAGAATACACAGAATGTACTTTACCATTAGGTAGTTCTGTGACAGGATCGCCTTTATTTGCCAACTGCTTTTCAATCTTTTCAATGAAATTTTCTACGACCAACAGTTTTCTTTCTAAAAGTTTCTTAGAGTCCAAAGTCTCATTGTAGGAACGAATAATGTTTTCCATGGAAGCAAGTGCCGAATTAAAATCGTCTGCATCATCCGTGCTAATTGCTGGCAAGTTCTTCGGATGACTGTTTACTATGAGTAAATTGTCGCTAGAGAGAGGTTGATAGATTGCTACTTTGGCTGCTAGCTCGTTGTACGCATGTAAGGAATCTGAAGTTGGTTTGAGGCCTTTGGGTGTATTTGGTGTCAACGAATGGTTACTACCATACAAAGAACTATAAATTAGTCCATACGCACCGGCTGCCAATGCAAGGGCTATTAACAAATATAGGAATGCTACAATTATATTCATGGTCTTATTAACTTTGTGAGAAGTATACGTCTTATTATACTAACGTTTTAAAACAGACTGCCAAACAGACTGCCAAAATGAAAAACTTGTTTGTTGTAATGTTTATTATTGTGTTTATTGGATCATTATTTTGGAATTTGCCTTTACAATTAATTGATTCATTATAGAAATGATTGTATTTTTAGGAATCTTATAATACCCATTTTCAATTTTAAATTTTTCAAAAACAGTATGAAGAACTTGTTCGTTTTCCAATAGTTTATTGTGACATTTAAGCACATAAATTTGTCTATAATATTCAGAAGAACTAGCGCTCAGTTCATACATTCGCTCCCCCAAGTTTGGGGTAGAGCCTATTAGGTAAATGTCTTCATCTTCCATCTTCTTTGT
The DNA here is from genome assembly GCA_943590905.1 of Sphaerophoria taeniata. NCBI lineage: Eukaryota > Metazoa > Arthropoda > Insecta > Diptera > Syrphidae > Sphaerophoria > Sphaerophoria taeniata. Next base: position 115,090 of record CALSBU010000007.1, read on the forward strand.
AGCAACTATATACAAAAACCCCGATGAATGTTGGGGACTGTGTGTGGGTTTCTCGGAATACTGGACGACACGAAGAGGATGTAGAACATCATTAAAAAGCCATTTTGCGAATTCTGTAGATTGTGGTAATTTAGATTCTACAAACAACGCGTAAACTCCTGCCTCAGTAATGAATGTGGTATTAGGTAGCCAGTTTGCTTGTGGAAATGAAATACCAGGAACACCAGCTGTTAGTTGACCCCAGGACATTTTGCATTCTTTTGACACTAGATCGCTTATAGCTTTATTGGGCAATTCGTATCCCAAGAATTTAGCCACGTCAAAAGCTTTGAATAGAAACTGCTGTTTTCCATCAATCATCCGAATCAAAATATAACACGACATTGCTACTTCACCGCCGATTAGGAAATCCTTTTTAATTAGCTCCATTTCGCTGACTGATCTTTTTGATACTGAGATTAAATGGAGAAAGACTGTCTTTTTATACCAAAACTACAAGTCTGTTGTCGGCGTAACCCCATTGGATCTGTCAGCAAGTTGCATGGATGAGTCACCAAACACAGTGCGATTAGAGCAGAATTCATTTTCATTACAAACAAATTCATTACATATAGTTAACATGTTTGATAAATCATCATTTGATAAAACAAAAAATTCTCGTCTATAATTTTGATTAGCAAAAAATACATGCAAATGTCTTTCTAGTTTTTCATAATGCGGAGTATTAAAGGTAAATATTGGAAAATAATCAGCAGGTGAACCACAATTGAGCTCTTGAATTCGTCTTCCTAGATTAGTTGTCATCCCAATTTTATAGATATGATGATCTATCAGTATACCAGAAGTTACCACGTATACTAAACCATTCTGGTTATTCTCCTTAGTTGACTTGAATTCGTTTATCAATTCTTCATTTTCTTTACACCAATTGTAAAAATTACATAATGGAACTTGGGGTTGTTTCAGATTCAAAAGATTTTCAAGAATCCACACTCGAAATGCTTTGCCCGTTGGCATTTTTGTGCTATCTAGCAATTCATAAATTCCTTGAAGATTAATAAATTTAGTCTTGCCATTGATACCTAAGGTACTTGTAACAATACTTGTCTCTCTGATTACCCGAAAGGTACATTGATTTTTTGCCGAAACGAAACTAGATATAGCATCGCGGCATCTTGAGTATCCTAGTACTCTAGCAAATGGATTAGCCATCATAAATGGTTCTCCATTGTATTGCACGGAAACAATTTCAATTTCTTGATCACCAAATTTCAATGTTCGAAATGTTAGAATAGCTTGTTTTTCATTCAAATCAATATCAAATTTGATGATTTTTTTTCTGTCATATTCTTCTTCATGAATTCTCTTAACAGCTGATTTGGAAGATGATTCGACTACTTCCGTAAGTATATCCATTCGTTGTGCATGTTGTTTTGGGGCATCTTTATCCAAATCAGAAGATTTTGTTTTGCGTAACTGCTTGATAATTTTGTTCATACACTCTTGAAATTCTACAGCTTTAGGCATTTTCGATCCTCCAATTAGTTCATATAGACCATTTTCGTTAATAAATTTAGTCTTGCCATTGATACCCAAGGAGCTTGGAGCATCATTTGCCTCTCTGATTACATTAAATTCACATTGGTTTTTGATTGAAACTAAGTTAGATATGGCATCACGGCATCTTGAATATCCCAATATTTTAGCAAATGGATTAGCCATCATAAATGGTTCGCCATTGTATTGCATGGTTACAATTTCAACTTCCTGATCACCGAATTTTAATTTTTGAAAAGACATCTTGATTCTAAGGAGTACAACCGATAACTGAAATTTAAATATCAAGGTACCCGCTTTTATATCTGGAAATTGGGCATAACCCCATTGGGTCTGTCCGCAAGTTGCATGGATGAGTCACAACACAATGTTTGTTGAACAGCCTGCAAACTACAAAGAGCGCCAACCTTGGCGCTTGCAAATAGCGAGCCGCGGTCAAATAGCGAACGCGGTCGGCGCTTGCAAACTACAAAGTAAAACCTAATACTTCCTGACAAAATATAAAATGTCGCCTATAACAAAGAAAACGAACTTGTATTTTGTTTTGTATTTATTTGATTTGTTGTTTTTTTAACCTTAAAATTAAGTTTTTTATTATAAACATGAATTTGTTTCTGGGAAGCCTGAAAAATTCATTTCTGATTCTATATTCTTTAAGAATTGTATGAACAAATTTTTCATATTTGAATTTATCTTTACATTTTATAACATAGTATAGTTTATATTTTTTAGAATAATTAGCATGACTTAGTTGGTTCATTCGATTCTTTAAGTTCATAGTGCAGCCTATTTTGTAAATGTTTCGGTTCGCCATTTTCTTTGTAGCAGCGATGTACACATATCCTTTGTTAAAGTTCTCCACAATAGATTGATGTTTATCAATTTGTGTAGGTAATACATGTAATTTTCTGATAATTTGAACACGAAGAGGAGGTAAAACATCTTCAAATAGCCATTTTTGAAATGCTACAGCTTGTGGTAGTTTTGATCGTACAATCAAAGAGTAAAGTCCTGCTTCAGTAAGGAATATGGTATTGGAAGACCAATTTACTTGTAGCGATGAAATACCAGCTGTTAGTTCACCCCAAGACATTTTATATTCTTTTGGTACATGATCGTATATAGCTTTCCGAGGCAATTTGTATTTCAAAAATGTAGCCACGTCAAACGCTTTGAATAAAAACTGCTCTTTTCCATCAAGCATCCGGATTAAAATAAAACACGTCATTGATAAATCACTGCCAACAAAAAAATCTTTTTCAATTAACTGCATTTCGCTGATTGAAACCTTTTTAAATAGCTCCATTTTGTTGACTGATCTTTTGAAACTGAATGAATAAATATTAAAGTACCCGGGTTTATATCTGGAAATTGAATTGAGTCTGTCCGCAAGTTGCATGGATGAGTCACCAAACACAATAAAGCCACCAAACAAAATGCCTATTCATTTTTATAGAAAAAAAACACACATTTTGTATTTTTCAGTTTTTTATTTTTTAATGTTATTCTAACTTAATGGTATATCAGGTATAACTACATTATTCACTACAGTATCTACAATTTCTACAATTTCTTCAATAGAAGTACTACTATCAGTCAGTTCAATAACATTGTGGTGAGATGTGAATTTCCTTTTTCGTTCCTTCAAAGTATCCTTGACGCAGTTAACTGTATTTACACCATTTGGAACATAGTCTTTGCTATATATTAGGCGGATCTCGTTGTTGTTATTTAGTAGTTTTTTGACAGCTGGCTGCAACGAACGTTTTTGACAACGGGTGAAGGCCACTGCACTTTCAGATCCATTTGTGATTTGATGCAGCGCCAAAGTATGGAGCAAATCTTCTTTCTTTGGTTTTGGGACTACATCGTCGTGTAAATATTCAAGAAGCTGGTTGGACTTATTCAGATCTTGGTTGGATTTATTTAAATCTTGGTTGGACTTTTTTAGAAACTGAAAGAGGACTCCTGCATGGTTTTTGGCTTTTTCTGCATCCTGCTTGGCTCGTACTAGACTTTGAGACAGCTCTAGATTTTTCTCAGTCATCTCGGCAAGCTGTGAGTCTTTCTGCGAGTTCATATCATATTTACCAGTACGACGTAAAGTAGGCAGAACATCTTCAAAAAGCCATTTTTGGAACTTCACAGCTTCTGGTAGTTTGGATCGTACAATCAGAGCATATAGTCCAGCTTCTTTAAGGAAAATGGTATTTGATGACCAATTTGCTTCAGGAAAGGTGACTCCCGTGGTGCGGGAGTCGGATAATTCACCCCACCTCAGCTTCCATTCTTTTCGGACATGGTCATATATTGCATTTCGAGGTTGTTTATATCCCAAGAATGTGGCAACATCAAAGGCTTTGAACAGGAACTGCTCTACACCATTCACCATCTGGATAACGATGAAACAAGTCATCGCAACAGTTTCATTAAGAACAAAGTTTTTCTTAACAAGTTCCATTTTGATAAAAACTAACTACTTATATATGATAAAATTTACGAATAAGACTGTGTAAAAAGACTGAATAATAACGTTAAGACTGATTAGTAATTGTAAGTTTGTTAACAAAATAAAGGTTTCAAAAAACTATGACTTATATTATAATTTTTAATACTGTTATTGCATTTTGAAGGTGTGTAGACCCTATAAATCAAATTCAAGTGACTGGAGAAGTTGTTGTGAGTGCTGGAGGAATTGTCTTGAGTTTTGAAGGAATTGTCTTGAGTTTTGTATATGATTTAAAGTTGTGGTTATTTCCTGAGCATCGTTTAGTACGTTTGGTAAAATGTCAGCTTGAGGCAGCATCGTGGTTTGAATTGCACATGTGCTATTTTTCTCTGTTGGCATTTCGTAGTTTTCGTCTTTTAGCAGGATATTCATATTATATTTACCGGTACTGCGTATCGAAGGCAGAACTTCACGATTAAGCCATTTCTTGAATGGAAATGCTTTAAATAATCTCGATTTGCGAATCAAGGAATGTAATCCAGATTCAGTAAGGAAGATAGTATGTGGTGGCCAATTTGCTTCATATTCACTAGAAGTTGCAGTTAGTTCACCCCAAGTCAGCTTTGATTCCTTTGGTACGTGATCATATATAGCTTTCCGAGGTAGTTTATATCCTAAAAATGTGGCAACGTCAAAGGCTTTAAACAGGAACTGTTCTACTCCATCTACCACCATAATCACAACGAAACAGTCAAAAGCAGTATCATTTAAAACGAATTTTTTTTTAAAAAGCTCCATTATAAAAAATTACTACTTATATGGAATGGTTATATTGGGCCGCACGATTTTACAACGTCGTTGGTACGGATTCGAACGGATACTATTTTGAATTACGCTTCTCCAAAAACTAAAGACCTCAACAGCACCATTGTTCCCATGCATTTCAGTGAGTGGTGGGGATAAATAAAAACTCGAGTTTGAACTTGTGTTTGTTGTTGTGTTTATTTGATTGCTTTTGGTTTTGGGGCTTGTTTGGGTTTTGGGGGTTGCTTGGGTTTCTGGGGTTTGGGCTTGGGTTCTTGTTTGGGTTTCTGAGGTTGTTTTGGCTTGGATTGTTTTGGCTTGGATTGTTTTGTTTTAATTTTTATTAACGAGTCATTGGTTACATCATTGGTTACTTCCTCTTCCTCTTCGGAATTGTCATCTACTTCTATGACGTCATCAAATTCAACTTTGCGCTTTTTAGCTGCCGGTGCACACGAATACGAGTACGGTCGAACTTCTTTGTTGTATGTTCGAGTCAAAGCTGCTTTAAGCCGTCCGTCTATGCCATCCAATGCGTTCTTTTTACCGGACCATTGCGTCAATTCAGCAAGTGTATCCACATCTCCCCGCAAGAGATGGTAATCCTTCAGTACGTCCAAACTCTCGGATATGCCATTCTGTCCATCCTTCTTCAAGGGTCGCGTAATACTGTCCATAAGAAGTGGGGCATAATCCAAACGCATCGACGAACGGGAAGCTGACGTCTGCATTCTAGTATGATTATGAAGTTCTTGAGCTAATCGATTGCGTTTGTTAGTTTTTGAGTTATTGCCCAGCCAAGCGGGGAAACTTACTTGCGTAGAAACATTGCCTTTCATGTACTCGCCGGGCAAAACTGAACTGAATGCCGCTTGGGTGGGCAGTAATTGCCATGCTGCATCAGAACGGATTTTCTTGTCTACCATGTCGCCCAAACTTAGAGAATCTGCAGTCTGGGCGAGTTTATCCATAATTGCTTCGGAATTTGCATTGGGTGCTTTGACAGACATGTAATTTTGGTGCACAAACAGCGGAGTCATGCTGTAATCATGAAAAAACAAATCGGATTTATCTTCAAAGGTTTGGTTTTCCTCAGGGGAGAACACTTTTCGCACAACATCCCAGATACCGACCTTTAGATCTTTTTTGGGGGCGGACATGAATCCATTTGCATTAGTACTCAGAAAATTAATATGATTCAGAGTTTGCCGGAGGTCGTAGTTGGAAGCCACTATAATCTCGTCAATTTGGGCAGGGTGTAATGTGAACTTCTCTTGCATGCAGACATTCTGCACATGCTTGCGCATTTCCTCCAAGCCAAGTCGATCGAAACGTAAATCGTAGCAGTGGTTTGCCAGCGATCGTATTTTCTGGTGATTGCGGTCATTACAAATGCAGATTATAGGCACTCGAGTGAATTTTATATACAATATTAGTTCTTGAATACCCCCGCGATCCTCATTTCCAGATATGCCGTCCACTTCATCCATAATCAGGGCACGATTGCCGCCCTGTACTGAACCAGATTTAACTAATTCAGAGAATTTTTGTTGTAGTAGTCGTTTGTTTCTAGTGTCTGATGCATTAAGCTCAATAAAGTCGAAATTTAGATGCTTACAAACCAGAGTGGCTACCGTTGTTTTTCCTATACCGGGAGGTCCTGACAGCAGCGCCGCTCTAAATCCATTGTTTTTTGGTCGGGCAGGCTGAATGTTAGAATGCCAATTTTGAAGCCAATCATAGAGTTTTTTGCAATTGCTATTTGATCCTTGCTGTCCTATTATTTCGTATAATGCAGTAGGCTTGTATTTTTCAGTCCACAATACAGCTGGGGGCGCAGGAGGCACAGGTGCAGGGGGTGCGAGCACGGGGGTATTTGCTGGGGGCGCAGCAGGTGCAGCGGGCACGGGTGCTGGGGGCGCAGTAGAGGGTTGCGGGTCTGCTACATCCACGTCAATAGCATCTACATCAATAACATCTGGGTCAATAACATTTGGATTTACTACATCTGTGTTTACTACCTCTGGGTTTACTACATTTGCGTTTACTACCTCTAGGTTTACTACATCTGTATTTGCAACATTTATATTCAAATCTAGATTTGCAAGGTCCTCATCATCTGAGTCATCTAAGATGACGACATCTGCTGGTTTATCTGCGGGCACGGGTGTAGATGTAGGTGGTACTTTACCTTCATAGATGTAGTCTTTGGATCTATCTTCTATCAATTTAAAGAAACCATTCAATGATAGTTTGGTAATGCCGAATTTCTCAGCATCGGCGAGTTTCTTAGCTCCGGCTTCTTTGCCTACAATGAGGTAATTTAAACGTTTACCAACAGTGGATGACACCTTCCCGCCGAGTTTTTTGATGATTGAATTGGCTTCATCGCGATCGATAGACTCCAACACACCCGATACTAGAAACGAAAGACCCGCTAAACAATTGGGCTTTCCTTCAGGTACTTTCTTCGTACCAGGATTTATAACTGACGGGCGATTCAAAAATTTCAAATAATTATCAAGATTTTTTTTCTTACGCTCGACTTGTAAGTCCTCTGAACCTGAATTGACTTTCGCCTTTACTTTAAAGTAATCTGTTATAGCGTTTCTTTTCATTTTGACTTTACAAATGAAGCTTCAATTAGAAACTGAAGTGAGAATTCTTTTCCCATTTTATATATTAAAGTATGCCATTCAACGCTCATATTTTTAATCTAAGTCGTTACAGCGTCACTGCAGTTATTAGACTGTGATATACAGCGGCACTACAGTGACGATCTTGTGCCTTCTAGCTCCAACAACAAAATACACAGGCACGTGCCGATCAATTTTAGAGGTCAAAGCAGTCATGCGCGAAAAATGCATTTCTGTTCTGAATTACAGCAACAAAATACATGGCAACAAATATGCCTTCTAGCTCCAACAACAAAATACACAGAAAACTGGGTGACGTAATTCTACCTTCTAGCTCCAACAACAACACTACAGCGGTTGGCGTTTCCCCCGCAGCCGCCATGCAGCCAAGCCATGTAGTTATGCTATTTTACCATGTAATTATGCATAATGCACAAGGTTACATTACACAAGAAACCGAAATACACAAACCCCGTGTCCAAAAATACAACAACAACATCCAGCGGTTGGCGTTCCCCCCCGCAGCCGTCATGCAGCTATACACAAGGTAGCAAAATACACAAGGTAACATTGTACAAGAAACCGAAATCTAGCCATGCCGCATCCATAAATACAACAACAACATCCAGCGGTTGGCGGTTCCCCCCGCAGCCACCATGCAGCTCTGCTGGTTTTTAACATAATACACAAGGTAACATTGTACAAGAAACCGAAATCTAGCCATGCCGCATCCATAAATACAACAACAACATCCCAACATTCCCCCCGCAGCCGCCATGCAGCTCTGCTGGTTTTGCCATGTAGTTATGCTATTTTACCATGTAATTATGCATAATGCACAAGCCAAAATTTTTAGCCATCGGTTCCCCCCGCAGCCACCATACAGCTGTACACCGCATCCAAAAAACAACAACAACACTACAGCGGTTGGCGGTTCCCCCCGCAGCCACCATGCAGCTCTGCTGGTTTGTTGTTGTTGTTTCCAATGCGAAGCACAAGAGGAAATTTTGGGTCGGTAGCTTGTAGGCGAGGGGTAGCTGAGGAAGGTGGCTAAAAATTTTGGTGAAAAATAATGGAAGTACGACGTAGAACTGTGTAACCGTGTAGCAGCAGGGCATAAATGGCGTTGCCACTCGCGATGCCCATATAAAAAACACAGGTAGTGGTAACGCGGCCACACAAACCAAAAATTAGAGTTTGGGACAGCAGCAGTCAAGCTAAGTTGGTGGATTGGCCGGCGTTGCTCTGAATTGGACTTTGGACTTTGCATGACGTCACATGGGTACATTGTGCATGGGTATGCGGGGTACATGTGTGCATTTATGAATTAGTGGTTTTAAATCGATTTGGTTCAATTTGAAACTTCTTTTTCTCTGCATCAGGAACATTACCAACATCGAATATTATTATATTACCAGTAAGACATGAAGATTGTGTACCATCAAAGTTATTTTCGCCACAGATTGGTAGTTTAGAAAGACCTATATTATCTATTCTAGTCAGTTTATCAATGCAGGGCATTGAAATCATATACGAGTCCTTATGGAAATTTGTATTATTTCTAATGTGATCATAACCATGCGGACAAGATACGCAGGGCATTCTTGGTTTGCCAAATAAATTGTAAAGTGGTGCATTGCATTTGCAAACAGTTTTATCATTCCTAAATGATGTTGCTGCAATTGCAGGTGATACATTATATGAAAATCTTCTACAATAATCTTCATGTAATTGGAATGGATTGCCTAAATTGTCAGAAATTAATGTATTCTCGCGATGATCTTTACTTTCTGCACATTGGTATACGTATTGAAGTTTGCCGTCCTTTAAAAATGTCTCGTATAGATCAGTAATTACAGTATCTGATGTTATGAAATTTTCATATAGTTTATTGTTTTTTACGTCACGTAATTTGCCATTACATCCTAGGATTTGGTTATTGCCAGATCCGCCAAATAATGAGTATTTTGGTATACAATCCCATGAGCCATTGCGATTCCACACTACATTCGACGTTGACATATTACATGCAGTATATTCGGCAGGCAAACACCACCCCCCTGGTTTTAGTATTTCCCCATTAAATACAACCGTGCTACCTTCTGGTATATATTTGTAGACTGCATCGGCAGTGCCGCACATCAATTCGCAGTTAGTGAAGCGATCCTCTGACCCTTGGTATTGACCTTTGCGGAGACATTCATTGTCAGATACTCCAATAAAATTAGTGGGCAGTTTGGGAAGATTACTTAAACCTATTGTTTTTATTTGATCGACACTCAAACCGGAAGTAAAACTGTTGAATGTGTCTTTTTCTTGATTAAATCGTTTTCGCACATTGGCAGCAGGCACATAAAACATATTATATATACAAATAAAGAATAGCGAGAGTAATAAATTATGCCAATTCATCTTTATTGTTATTGTTCTTATTAACAAAATCTTTAACAAGTAGAGAAAATGCTGCAAGTTCGCGTTCTCCCATGATTTTTCCATTCAGCAATGAACGCAATTGGCTTACGATGACGCGGTTGTCATCAGAGTCCAAAGCAGCATTGAACCCATCAGGTATGGTGATTGTAATTGCATTTACAGATGGGTGACTGGGGGCAGCGCCAACGTCAATATCTACTGCATTGTCGTCATTTGCAGATAGAGTTGATTCATCATCGGGCATTACTGGCACCTCAGCTGTTTCCTCCATTCCAACATCTACACTTAGGGCATCGGTTGTTGGGACTGCAGCGGGGGGCATGCACTGGTCAGTAACTGCATCATATCCCAGTTCGTGCTCGCCCATAAGCATGCTTTCGACGTGGTTAATAATATCATCAAAGTTGGCGTCGACACTGTCGCCCGCGGCCCTACGACATCCGTGTTTCTCATCAAAAAACAAATCGTCAATTTCCATCGATGATTGTACAAAAGCGTCCATGCGATTTGCCAGTACCCGATTGTCAGTTTCGCATTTTGTCATCAATGGTAGTTTATTAAATATTTCCTTGAATGTTTTCAGACAGCCAAACAACTGATTAAGCGCTTTAAACTCTATAATACAAAATTAAAAACAAATTAAAAAAAACAGAAGGCAGGTACATATATGAAAGCAGGTACATATATGCATGTATATGTGCATATATGCATGTATATGTGCATGGTACGTACCTTGTATTGGGTCGTGTGTCAAGTGGTCGCTAAAGACGTGCTTTTGAAAGTTTGCTAGTATACTTAATGGTGGTGGCTGGTAGGTCTCTACTTCAGGTTCCCACTTTAGATTGGAGTGAATGTAGTTTAGTTGTCCGACGACGCTATCTGCATCGGAATCCAGGTAGTGTTTCTTGTCACGGCCAGCTTTCAACTCAGACTGGATAGAACCCAATTGCGAGTTATTATACCCTGCGTAGCGAGTGGCAGTTGACTTGGATCCTCTGCTAGCGGGGGGCGCAGGAACGCGAAATACAGCTTCGGTAGTCACAACAGAAGCTGGCAAATTAGATGCACAAGTAGATGCACAAGATGAATTAGATGTGGAATTAAGTGTCGTAGTTGTAGATATAGATGGTGTCGTAGATATAGATGGTGTCGTTATAGATGGCGTTATAGATATAGATGGCGTTGTATCTGTAGGTGTTGTATCGGTAGATGTTATAACTATAGGTGTAGGTAATGTAGCTGTAGTTGTTGGTGTAGTTGTTGGTGTTGATGATGCGTGCAGTCCATGCAAATCAAATTCCATCTCATTTTCATTTGCCGCTAATTCAGGTAGTGTCTCAGCAGGCGTCGTACTTGGAGGTATATTTTCTTTTAGTTGTGCTGTTAGTTGTATGTCGAGCACTGGTTGTGGTATGTCGAGCATTGGTGGTATGTCCACTGGAGGTGAAGGTGGAGGACAAATGCGTAAAGACGGGGATGTACAAGTTGCCTCGTCTATCTGTTCGTCTTTTGTGTCATTTGGTGATCTATATTGTGCAGGTGGCGTATGTAGGTAATACAAGATATCCACATCCGCATCATCAATTTCTTCATCATCGAATAACTCTATTTTGATTTCAGATACGATGTCGCCATTTGTATCTCTTTCATGTAGACTTTGGGTTTGTGATATTATAGATACTCCAGGACTACAGCCATCGTTGTGGTCACTGCTGCTTGTGGACTGTGGTTGTTCTGATGCCGCTCTTGCACCTATAAATAAAACGTCATGCAAAAATAAAACGTCATGCAAAATAAAACGTCATGCAAAAATAAAACGTCATGTTTGACGTCATAGTCGGCGCGCCTGCGCAATGCATACCTGTTCGTGTATTGAATGGGGTAGTGGTGTCGCGATTGAGTTCGGGTTCAGATTGGCTGGAACTGTTATTTATACATCTACGTTTGGCAAATGGCGCAGTACAGTCGAATGAAGATGTAGTACAGTCAAATGAAGACACTCTTTTCCTTAACGAACTTCTTGTAGTGCATCCAGTAGGAGGAGTGGTGCTAGTAGGCACTGGTGCAGTGGTCGGAGGTGCGGGTGTGACAGTGGCCGTCGGGTTTCCTTTGTCATCGTGCACGTAAATATAATAAATCGGTTGACTTGGGAAGGGAACTGTTGGGGCGTATATAGGGGCAGTGTACATTTGGTCTTGACCAGTCCATGTACACGGCCAAGTTCCAAGAGAACTCTGAATAGGCTGACTCATGGTTATATCGGGCTTGCTGTCGACAGGATCTGGTTCCGGTGCATCTCTTGGTCTTGGTGTTTCATCTTCGTCGTCACTTATCTCCACAACAGGGGCCAAGGGTTCATTCACAACTGGCAAGTCATCAACAATGTTCTCGTCGAAAAAGTCAAAAAATACCTTGACAATGTGTTCTTCAAATTCATGGAAAATGTTGCTTTTTCGAGTATGTTTGCGCAATTTTTGGTAGCGAGTTTGCTTGGACACTACAACTTCTTCGCCTTTTGGATTATCTAGTTTCTGTGGACGTATGTAACCAATTGCTTCAAATCTACCTTCCCTCCAATTGGTCAGATTTACAGAGTTTAGCAGTTCAAACAGTTCGGAATGAAATTTCTGATAAAACAATAGTGACATTTTGATGCACGAACAAAACACCCCATTTTCAATTTGCTTTTTGTGATTACACGTTTCGACGGTATACAGTTTTCCATGGTTATTTTCCAAATAAAGCAAGTAGTTCTTGTAGCATTCTGCAATTGGTAGTTCCGGATTATTGAATAAAACGTCCAATTGTTTATATCTACAATTTACCAATGAAGTAAAGTGATCTCTAAACAAATGTCTGATTTTTGATGTCGGGCATTGGAATATACAGTTTGCAGCTGATGTAGAATTGACTCGACGCGTGTCTGTTGTATCAATATGGAAATCAGGGATGGGATTTGGGGTTTCTGTTTTTTCCTTTGAGCTAGTTTTCAAACCAAATCCAAAATGTCGATCGTGCACGAAAGCCATATGTTCCATAGTATATGCCATATATGAGATAAAATCACAATATTTGCATTTTAATACATATTCTCCACTAGTACATAGTTTTCTATATTTTTTTAAAAGTATATTATCAAACGAGTGTGGCAGCAATAGGTTTTTTCTAAATACGTGTTGCGATTTTATTACAATATCTCGAATATCCTTGGATAAACCATTAAACACAATAAACAAAACCATTACGCCCGATGCAGAAGTCGTCTTTTTGAATATTTCGTCTATGAGTCCACCTTGTTTCTCGAAAAAAGTTGACAGGCGTTCCCATTGCGTTTTGGTAAAAAATTCAGAGGCTGGTTTTGCCAAGTCTTTGTCCGAAAACATCTTTGTTTCTGAAACAAAAAAAATTTGATTAATCATCCATAGTTGTAATTAATCATCCATATGGGGGATGGAGTGTAAGTGGGATAGTATGCAAAATTGCCTATTATACATTTATTATATTTAAAACAACGATGCGAATCCGCAACTAGTTGAACGTTGAGCACTCAACGAGTTTAATCTTCTTTCTGTTTGTTGCATTGTTATCAAATGTGCCATAGAAGTTGGTGGCTCAATACCAATAGTGAAAGGTTTGAAATGGTTTACAGGTTCTGTTCTTGTTATTAACGCAGGTGTTTCTAATGCGTCTTCTTGAATAGTATTTTCACCAGCATTTTCAAATACAACATCTTCATCATCCTCATCAGCAGCTTCATCGGCATTTTCATCAGCTTCTTCAGCAGCTGCTTCATCGGCATTTTCATCAGCCTCTTCAGCAGCTGCTTCATCGGCATTTTCATCAGCCTCATCGGCAGCAGCTTCATTGGCATTTTCATCAGCTTCTTCAGCAGCTGCTTCATCGGCAGCGTCAGCAGCTTCATTGGCAGCTTCTTCATCTTCATTATCATCGGCATTATTAGGACTAACAATTCTAATTTGGGGATTTGCTGCTGGCAGTTTATCATCTTTATCAGTATAAAGAGATTTCATGTTACCATGCAAAAGGGGATATGGATCATTTGCGGGGATAATTTCAAATGCTTTTAAAACTCGAGTATAATCGTTTATATATTTATAGTGTTTTGTACCGTTATTGTACAATCTACCAAGTAAATCTACTAATTCTGCCATTTGATTCTGTTCTTCTTTTGTTTTCTTTTCATTCCTTTCATCGTCGCCAAGTAAAGCCAACATAAGTGGAATTGTTTTAGTACTGGGTGTTTCAAGTACATCTTTAAATGTTGAATTTATATTTCTTACAAAATATGGACTATCGACGTAAGCAGTCCATAACTCTGGCTGAAATACTCTTGGTCTACGTACATGTAATTGTCCAGTCATTCCATTTACTGTTAAACGTTCTAAAGTATATTTATGTTTGAATGAAGAACATAGTTTTTTTCGCATTGGTGATTCCCTTTCTGTGTTTGAGTAGAATCTACCTACTCTTTCTAAATATCGACGAATTTTATCATTTTTTGCAACAGTTGGTGCTACAGCATACCAATATTGCGGAGCTACTCCGTGAGGTATTGATAATCTTTGAAAATCGGGAGTTGCCATATTGCTGTTTAGAGCACTTCTTATTAATATCTATATTTGCACTGTGGTTGTATTGATATCTGCGGTTGTATTGATATTGTTTTTACTTGTATTGATATTGTTTTTACTGTGTTATTATATTTCTTGTTTTTATATAAGCTTGACCTTTTCCTCCTTTCTTTATATCTTTTTTTAGCCAGTGCGTTATCCCAGTGATTAGCTAATTAACTCAGCTTTTATTCTAATTTTAAAACTTTAACCATAAAACCTTCTCTTATCCAAATTGTCATTTGCTTAGTGTTTTTTTTTAATGCTTTATTGATTAATGGATTCTGCTATTTATTACGTATTAGTTATTCTGATTACTGTGGTTATACTTTGCTTTTTATATCTTGGAAAAAAAATCAAAGAAGACACAGTTAAAGAAATATTGACCAAATTTAATACTAGTAATTCAAAATTGACTGAATTAGAAGAATACAATGAAAGACTAGATGAGCATGAAGATAAAATTGAAAAAATTGCTGAGATTGAACGTGTCATTAGTAATTTACAAAACAATGAATGTCCAGCTGACATTCATGAACAAGCTATTGCAACACTTCAGGAACAAGTTAAACAGCTAGTTGAAAACAAATCAACAGATTTACCGGTAGACATTGAAAAAATTAAAGAAGAAATCAGAGCTAGTTTGCCACAGCCAGCTCCGTCAATTCAACAGCCAGCTCCATCGATCGATATAGACAAACTTAAAGCAGAAATCAAATCCGAGATATCAAAGCCAGCTCCATCGATCGATATAGACAAACTTAAAGCAGAAATCAAATCCGAGATATCAAAGCCAGCTCCATCGATCGATATAGACAAACTTAAAGCGGAAATCAAATCCGAGATACCAGAGCCAGCTCCATCGATCGATATAGACAAACTTAAAGCAGAAATCAAATCCGAGATACCAGAGCCAGCTCCATCGATCGATATAGACAAACTTAAAGCAGAAATCAAATCCGAGATACCAAAGCCAGCTCCATCGATCGATATAGACAAACTTAAAGCGGAAATCAAATCCGAGATACCAGAGCCAGCTCCATCGATCGATATAGACAAACTTAAAGCAGAAATCAAATCCGAGATACCAAAGCCAGCTCCATCGATCGATATAGACAAACTTAAAGCGGAAATCAAATCCGAGATACCAAAGCCAGCTCCATCGATCGATATAGACAAACTTAAAGCGGAAATCAAATCTGAAATACCATATGCTAACGTTGAAGAAATTGCCAAACTTGAAAAAGAATTAAATGAGGTCAAAAACCAACAACACGCTATTAAAGCATTAGATGAACATTTTGCAAATACAGTGTTAACCCACAATGAACTGACCAAGATAGTAATGTTATTAGAAAATGCTAAGAAATGGCATAGTGATCATGAAAAACAAATGGAAAATACGAAAATTAAAATAGATAAAGATATCAGTAATCTGAATAATTTGTCATTCACTGAAGAAGAAAAAACTGAGCTTAATAATTCAATTAAATCTAATAAATTAGAATTAAACCGATTACAACAATTGCTCGAAACTCACAAAGATACTCTTACTGAGTTAGAAAAGCATAAAACTACTTTAACAAATCTGGCTGAATTTCAAAAAAGTATAAATTTAAAGCATGAAGCTCTTGATAAAGTTGATGGATTATATGACGAGAAATTTAAAAACTTGACTGAACTATTGAAAGGATATACGAAAAAAACCTTAGAGGATATCAACAAACCAGAATTTGTGACCAATCATTTGAAAGATTACGTAACCAAAACTGACTTAACATCTAAATTAAAGAGTACCAAAGAAACACTAGAAAATATCAACAAACCAGAATTTGTAACCAATCATTTGAAAGATTACATAACCAAAACTGCCTTAACATCTAAATTAAAGAGTTACGTTGAAAAACCCGCTAATGATGTCAATTTCAAGTTGAAAACTGAATTAGACAAATACGCCTTGAAACCTGAAGGTGATTCATATGCATTGCAATCTGCGTTGAAATCTGAATTAAGCAAATATGCCTTGGAACCAAAGGATGATGCATATGCGTTGAAATCTGAATTAAGCAAATATGCCTTGGAACCAAAGGATGATGCATATGCGTTGAAATCTTCATTAAACAAATATGCCGTGGAACCAAAGGATGATGCATATGTGTTGCAATCTGCACTAACAGGTTACGTTGAAAAACCTAATGTTAACTTCGAGTTAAAAACTGAATTAGACAAATACGCCTTGAAACCCAAAGACGGTGAATATGTATTGAAACCCAAAGACGGTGAATATGTATTGAAACCCAAAGACGGTGAATACATTTTGAAACCCAAAAATGATTCATATGTGTTGCAATCTGCACTAACAGGTTACGTTGAAAAACCTAATGTTAACTTCGAGTTGAAAACTGAATTAGACAAATACGCCTTGAAACCCAAAAACGGTGCATATGTGTTGCAATCTGCACTAACAGGTTACGTTAAAAAACCTAATGTTAACTTCGAGTTGAAAACTGAATTAGACAAATACGCCTTGAAACCCAAAAACGGTGCATATGTGTTGCAATCTGCACTAACAGGTTACGTTAAAAAACCTAATGTTAACTTCGAGTTGAAAACTGAATTAGACAAATACGCCTTGAAACCCAAAGACGGTGAGTACGCCTTGAAACCCAAAGACGGTGAGTACGCCTTGAAACCCAAAGACGGTGAATATGTATTGAAACCCAAAAAGGATGCATATGTGTTGCAATCTGCACTAACAGGTTACGTTAAAAAACCTAATGTTAACTTCGAGTTGAAAACTGAATTAGACAAATACGCCTTGAAACCCAAAGACGGTGAATATGTATTGAAACCCAAAGACGGTGAATATGTATTGAAACCCAAAAATGATTCATATGTGTTGCAATCTGACGTAAATGCAATTATGGAGGGTAAGGACGCACAGGGTAGAAAGAATCCAGTAATTCGAAAGAATGAATTTGATTTAATTGTAGGTAAACGGGATAACGATGGTGTAATACTTGATCCGTTAATCAGGAAATCACAGTTGAATAATTATGTGGTAAAACCAGCAGAAACTGATTTGCCCAATCAATTAATAACAAAACAAAAACTTGATGAGCAATTAGGGCAATATATATTACGCATAGAAAATGGAAAAGATGTTATAGAAGGGCTCGGCACATGTAATGCATTAAACCAACGCATCACTAATTTAAGCAATCGTATTGATAGTTTGCATAAAGAAGAACCAAAGTTAGATTACAAACATTTGGAAAATCTCGACGAAAACAATCTAGATAATGAAATTGAGGCAATTTGTGATATTGGAAATTGTGCAGTAGAAACTGGTGTTAAGAAGAGAACTGAGGTTAACCAAATAAATGAAGAATTCGCAAAATTAGTGCAAGAGGTACCAAAAACACAAAATGAGGACGTAGAAAATTTGAATCAACGTTTAACGACATTAGAGACTATTATATTAGGGCAATATGCTAGCATAGAAGATCAATATAAGAAACTGCTCGAACTTTTGAATAATATAAAACCTAAATTCAGAAAAGTTATTAATCAGAAGAAAATTGGTACTCAAATTACAAACATTCAAGCGAGCAAGAATGAAATAGTACAAGAAAAAAATCGATTACAATCAAAGATAGGCAAAAATCGTACCAACACCCATAATACAAACACTGCTAATACCAACACCCCTAATACCAACACCCCTTCCAATACCAACACTCCTCCTAATACCAACACTCATTCCAATCCTCAATCTACACAAACGATCACGCGTATAGAAAAACCAGATATACTAACACTTGATTCAAATTACCCAAAAACGCAGTATACTACTGAAGGTATAAACTTGAATGATTTAAAGCCTGAACTTCATCTGATTGATACTATAAAGCCAGATCCTCAATCTAAAAATGTCAAATATGGAGTAATGGATCCAAATCAAGCACAGCCAGTACTTAAACCTGAAATAGAAATCATGGATAAAGATTTGAAATCTACAAAGTCAATCCACAACAAATATGCAGTTTCAACGCATTCATCCGGCCCTCCTATAGTTCCTCCAGCTTCCATAGCTCCAGTAGCACCATCAGCCCCAAAGTTATATCCAGATATTAGTAATATACACAAACCACATACAAACAAACATCATGCAAACAAACATCACAAACCTCAAAAACATAATATACCAGATCACCCGGACACTACTCGATGGAAACGAGCAACTACCAAGTTTAAAAATGAATTACCAGATATTTTAAAAGCCACAATCGCGAATAGCGACATAAAAGGTATATTAAACTCTAACAAAGCACCTAGTGAAAATGATTTACAAATGATAGATGGAATGGTAAAAAATGTTGTTTCTAATACTAATTCAATATATCCATTTTTGAATATAATAGAGGAACACGTAAATCTAAAAACAAAAAATAATGACCCAATGCTTTTATATATATTGTTACAAGTTTTAATATATACTGACTTTATGCATAGTAATCCGTTTCAAGAACATTATATGGCCATTACAAATTTTATAAAAGACTACCAGAAACCTCAGAAGGGAACATTTGCTACGGAATTAATGTTCTATGCTGCATGTGTTTTAAGAGGAAAAGAATATGAAACCAATCCAAAGGTCGGTCTTATTGAGGATATAGTAGATGTACTAAGAAACCTCCAAATACTACCATTCTTAGCTTTACTCGACATAGCTACTGATTGTGAAGAATATCAAAATGTCATTTGTCGATTACTAACCTTGTATAATGAGAATTCAACATTTATGTCACTTGACCAAGGAATTGCATATAATGTGCACAAATTGTTCATATTTTGGAGTAAAAAATATCCTAAAAATCAGTACAATGCATCCGAAATACCTCGTTATAACAATGAGTATAAACAATACTTTCGTGCATTTGATAATTATGATATATTGTGTACTGCAAAGAATGATGGTAATATTCAGCCATTTACAATACAAACTATACAATATCATAATATAGGACTAGGTACCAAAAAATGTCTAAATAACCCGTTTCCAAAGGCTATCGACTTTTCTAACAATATACACCAAGTATGTTTTGACAACAAAGAAATGTTCTTGTTATCGCGAAAAGTTGAAGATATACACCAAGCTGTAATATATCACAATGACTTTATATTTATAAATATTACTGGTTCTAGTAAACATATGTTTGTGAGTAATATATTGGATGATTCAATGGACGCTATTACATACAAAAAAGAAAATAAAGAAAAAGATAACACCACATTCGTTTCCACAGGCAGTACATTTACCTCACATATCTATGATTCCAATCTCAAGAAGAACTTACGTTCAGTATCATGTATTCCTGGTGCACATAACAAAATATCAAATACCTATGTGATTCACCCTAATAGAAAACAACCTGTTGACAAAGAGATTCACCCTAAAATGATTACAGATAATTATATAATATATCAGGAGAATTTACATATATACTTGCACGAAAATTGCATTGTACTTCTAGATACAAAAAATAAAGAATTAAGAATAATTGCACACAATTCACGTCCGCAAGAGGCATGGGTACCTATGATTTTCCCTAATTTTAGTCACGCAGAATTAGAAACTCGCAAGGATCAAGGTAAAAGTATAGTGCTAAGGCATATACAGATAAAAAGTTCTAATCTAAAAAAATCTAATGAAAAATTCGACGGACGAAAACGTTACTTAATAAACTAGATGTCAGAAGACTAACTGTCAATTGAAGACTAACTGTCCAACTACAAAAAAAACACAACAAAACGAAAACACAAATGCATTTTATTTTTTTTATTGCATTTTATTTTTTAGGTTTTACATTTTTGTTGTTTGTTTTTAATCTTCTGGTGGTGGTCGTGCGGGGAGTCTTCTGATGATTTCCATATAGTTGTTTCCTTTGCGAAGATAATCCATGGTTTCATATACTATGGTGTTATATCCTACTTTGTGGAAAACGTAGCTGGGGTCTATTTCGTTTGTGTTGTATATCCACAAATACATTGCAGATACTCGAATATTATAGCAGGTCCGGAGCATTTCAGAGTAAACGTTGCATTGCAGTTCGTATTTATTTATTTTGTCACATTTGAATCTAAAGCCGTTTTTCCCGAGTTTAGGACGTTTTTCAAAAGTATCAATTCCACAGCGTTTCCAATCTACTAGCACATATTCATTAGTGCGAGTATCCTTGAATAGAGCATCTATACTTCCTGCCAATGACAATTTGGTATCAAAAATGCGAATCTCCACACCCACAGGCTTCAAATATAGGCCTTCCTTTGTTAAGAACCGTTGAAACTGCTTTTGTTCTTTGCTAAGCAATGGGTTAATTGCATGCGTACCTGTTCTATAATACGTTTCGATAAGAAAGTGCATTGCAGTTCCATATTCGCATGCAATATACTTTTTCAAATCCCACGATGCTCGTATTAGATCTTTAATCACTTTTGCATCTTCAACGTAGTCTGGTATAAATTTGTATTTTGGGTTGCTTTTATAGGATTTTCTGCTAATCATCGAGTCTAAGATATTATCAAAATTTGGATATGATATGTCAAATGCGATAGTGATGAAAGTAGTGACACTAGTTTTTGCTTGAATTTTTTCTCCATTAGCTTTTACTAACGTATATATGTGTGTGAATTCATCAAACCAAATAGTCTCATTATTAAGAGTATCAACCAAATCCTGCATACCATTGGACACATTCTGCATGCCATTGGACACATTCTGCATGCTATTGCTTGGTACCTGCGGTTCTTCTCTGCTTTTGGCTTGGTCGTTGGCAGTATCGAACGACGTTGCTCCTATCTTATACCATGTTATAGTCGGTTTCTCGACAATGTCGAGGTCGTCAGTGTCATGCACAATAATGTTTACCTTCCTTCTTGTCGACATATTAAATTAAGTTAATTAGTTAAGGATAAACCACAATTTTTTATTCTAATTTATTAAAACACAACCGTTTGCGATGAACGTCAATAAAGGACTGGTAAAAGCGATAGCTCGCACCCATATTCCAAGTACAGCACTAGCCAAAACCGGTGGCGTAATAACTAAAGCAGTGGTACCAGCGACCTCTATACTACATGCTGCCTCGACAAACGCAGCAAAAAGTGCAGCAACTTTTTCTAGATTAGCAAAAACAACAAAACCCGCGCAAATAGCAACAAAAACAGCTACTGCGGGTAATGCTATTAAGCATTCTTCCAAAAAAATGATGCAGACTCTTGATGACTTTAGAACACAGCATTTTAGCAAATTGCACAGAAAACTGACTTCTCGTCAAGCACAGCGCATTGTGAAAAACGATGAAGTGCTGACTGAGTTTGTCAATAATTTGGAAAGAAAGATTCAGAGCAGTTCAAGTTCAAAAAGGTTAATTGGTTTAAGTGCAACTGTTGTATTGACGGGCTTAAGCGGCGGTGCAGTATGGTCTGTCTTAACCAGATACAAAGAAGAAATGACTGGATGTTTTCGGTATGAGATAAAACCGGATGGAAGTGTAGAAACGTGCAAGGTGTTACGTTTAAGCTGCAATGCAGGAGCAAAGCCACCCGCAGGTCATACCAAAATATGTCATAATACACTACTGACTCCATATCAACTAACTGGCAAATGTCCAATTAGCACAAATACTCAGAATCTACCAAGTGCTTTTAAATGTAATTCGCAGTTGACTGATCCCAATGACGTTAATTATATAGCTGACGCAGATACTTTGCCAAGTAACGTTTATTTTCGGTGTGTTGACGCTACCTATGCTGACGCCATGGCAGATTTGTCAGTTAATGTAACTGAATTGGTAAAAACAGCAGCTGTAGGTACAGCATCAATTGTTAAATATGTGATTTCGACAGTGTTAACTGTTGTCGTAATTGGGACTTTGATTACATTATGGATTTTCTTCAAGAAAATGAAAAAAGATATAGAAGGCGAAGAAGATGACGATACCCAAAAATTGCTACCAAAACAAAGCAAATGGAAACCACAGCCATATAAACACTCGCTGAAACGTGTGTAAAGTGCTGAAACGTGTGTAAAATAGCTTCACATGAGTTTGTACTTAAGCAGCATAGCCCAATTTACGTTTCTAGCCCCACTTACGTTTCTAGCCCCACTTACGTTTCACTATAAAATATATCCATCATATACTTACTCGAATTACTTGTGTATTTACAACACAAAATGCAAGCAGATAAGACACGAACCAAATAAATGACTGTCCAAAGTTCAGTGGTCGTTATGCCGTCCAGTTTTTAGAACTAATTATCTGAATTATATATTTCGTTTGAATTATATATTTCGTTCAATGTATATTTTGATGTATATTTTTTATTTTTTTGTTGTTTTTCACTGAATTGAATTAATCGCAGCCACTGTAGAACAAACTGTTGACGTCGTCGCAGACTTACTAAATTTTTGTAGAAACAGTGAACAACTTGAATCGCCAAGAAAATTGTACGAATTGCTCATAAACATACACAAGTGTAGTTTTTATATATTAACGGTCACGTACACACTGTATAAGTGGTATGCAGTGTATATGTAAATGTAGGTAGTATATAGAATACACATACGTTTGAAATGTGCATCTATATCGGCTTTCAGTACCTATACTTATGGCAGTTTATTTACAGAGAGATAAGAAAACAAACATGGCTTTGGTAGGATTTGCGGGAGACTTAGCTAAAATTGCTAGACAAGATGGTTTTTTTAAAGCAGAAGCTACTACTGCGATTAAAAGCACTTTGGTTAGAAATGTAAACAATTCCTTGGTTCGATCGATTTTTGAAAATGCACCAATTGCTATAAGGGATGGATCATTAAGTTTTCATAATGGAGAGGTATCTTTTTCCAAGTTTTTTAATTTGTTTCGCAGGGGATATTCTTTAGATGCCATTAAACTAATTTCTAGAGAAAATATTCCAGCAAGTGCTGCAAGATACCTTGAAAGACAATCTGCTATATTTCCAGAGCAGGCGCTCGAAGTAGGGAGAAGGATATCTAATAATCTACCAGAACTGGCAGGCAAAACGGGGGAAGCTGAACTAGAAGCTGTCGCTCGCACTAGTCCACGTGTTAGGAACATTTTGAAAACAATCACAAGCAAAATTTCAAATAACTCAAGGTTTGTGGGATTTAGTGTAGCGGTAGTTGCATCAGGCTTAACCATTTATGGACTGACTGAACATTATCGCAGAGAAATGACAGGATGTTTTAGATATGAGACTGTAAATGGACGCACTGTAGCGTGTAAGGTTGAACGTCTTTCATGCAACACAAGCAACACTAGCGACAAGCCCAAAACCGATATAACTTACTGCCAAGATTCTCAATTGACTCACTTAATGACACTCCAATCATGTATAGACAACGAAAAAAAAGACCATTGCAAGATGTGTGACTCGGACATAACAGACAAAAATGACCCAAACTTCATCGATGACCGTATGGAAATAAGCGCTTCCGTAACCTACAAATGTAGAACACCAGATTTAGCAGAAGCTTTAGGTGACATGGTTCAGAATTATTCAACTGCAGTTGTTGACGAGGTTACAGCCGCTGTCAAAACAGGTGGATCTATTTTTAAGTATGTGATTTATGCAATTATCATAGCTTTTGGAGCGGGAGTAATATTTTATTTATTTAGTTTCTTTAGGTCGAAATCAGCAGCAGCACCGCGTAGTATACCATACACCAGATTATAACAACGCCAAACTACAGAACCTGCTCTGTGTTTTTTAATTGAAAATGCAGTTTTGCAGTTTCTCTTTTTTTTTATTTATTTTGTTACATACAGAGAAATAACGATAACTACAGAGAAATGATATTATGTCAATGTACGTAAATACTTTGTATGATGATACTTGGAGAATGCACTAGGATAGCTGCCTGGCCTTGAAAATAACAATCACTTTATATTGAATTTCACTTTGATATTTGATAATGGCATTTAAAAACTAATTACAAATTTTAATTAAACAATTAGCAAATCATTTCCTTAAACTAACATAATAGACTTAGACATATAGATATAGATATACTGATATACAGATATAGATGTACAGCTTTATGAACACAAAACTTTGCAGCATATAAAAAAAATTAAAATTACGGATACCGTAACTATTACAAAATCGACACAAAATTTAATATCTCCTTCGGGCTCGTCGACAGATGGATGTTTGAAGTGGATATTGTTCACATTGTCAATTTTAGAGCGTTCTTTGATAATAGACCACATTTTAATTTATGCCGAAATTAATGATTTGCACGACAAGGTTGTTTAATCAATGAATGTTTGTACAATATGCACTTTGAGAGCACAATCGAGGTTAAATTGAGGTACAACTGCGAGGAACTTTGGAATGGTAGTGTTTGTAGGGTGCGGCAATTGCAAAATTTATTCTTTATTATCAGATAATCGTACATAGTATTTCCCACCTTGATAGAATTGTTGCAAACAGTCTTTTACAGCTTTTTCAATGGAAATTTTGTTATTTCCACATTTATGAACGGACGCCCAGTTGCTTATGTAGTCAGAAACATCTTTATTTGACAATGGCTGAGGGCTAGGTACAATTGTTACGGAATTCAAGAAAGCAAACAACGGTGAGAAGGTCATCATATAACTAAACAACAAGCTACGCGTTTTTCCACTTATTGTGCCAGACACGGGCATCGCATCCTTAAAGTAAAACAAACGGCGGAACAATGTATAGCTAGCTATAGTTAGACCACGAATCAGACCAGATGCATTGTCATGGTCGGGGTAGCATGATTGCAGGATTTGGCAAACAAGATACTTTGTGGTATATGGTTCGACCTCGCCTGATGAATGACTCGTTTTACGGAAAATCTTCTCTCGGACTTCAGCAAAACTATGAGTCACGTGGAATAACATTAGTCGTTTAAACCAACCTGCATCTGGAGTCGATGGCCCCACACATACATTACTGGTGATAATCATTTTGGCCATAATGCAATATTCTTCAGTATCTCTAGAATAAAGCAGTCTGGTGGACAAATTTCCAATGTTTACATCTTGTTTTATTTCGGCAGGTCTCAGTTTATTCGGGGGCTCATCAAGGTTTACCAGCATGGACGTGCCCAAAATAGGAATATTGGGGTTAAAGTCTTGAGTACTGTCACCATAATGCTTTCCGTGAAGTCTTATTTTGTCACTACAGTAGAAAACCTTTCTCAAATTTTCGACAAAAATGTTCTTACCTCCCATCGACTTGCCGTAAAAAAGATACATCTTCTTGAGAAAATTGCCACAAAACTCAATTGATGAGATTAGTTTACAAATTTCTACAAATACGTCACTCTCAAAGTTGCTATATATAATTAAATAGCTAAATGCTGAGTATATGTCGTGGAGTTCAGACTCGGTTATATTGAGTGTGTCATTCTGGTAAGAATAATCTTTATCATTACGCACTTTAACAAAGTTGGGCACTTCGCATTTATCCACCAAAGCCAAATTAGAATAATCCAAAGTCACAGACTCACAGTATTCTCTGAATGTTTTTGTGTGTTGATCTGCACAAGTATTAACATATTCAATGTTAAAGTGCTTCAGAATTAAATCTGAAAATTCCTTGTATAGTGCTGGACGATGCTCCATAATCTGCATCATTAGTGGAGAATCAGTATAATTGTGGGTATCGCCCATTCGCAACAACCAAGAAAATATCAAAAATGACAGTTTGATGAAATCTGGCTCTAATGTAGATGTGTTTATTGGGTCTGGTGGATCAGATGTATCAAATTTGAAATTTGCGCCACTCATGTATTCGGCAAATAGGCCTTGGTTTACCATTCGTCTGCATTTATTGCGTTTATAGCTTTTGTCAAGTACCAGATTGCTAGTTGTGCTTAAAGAGTCTACTGCCGGACGCACTTTTTCGCTCCAATCTGATCGTCGGTTATTGACTATATTGCAAACCCGTTCAAAAAACTGAGAAAGGTAACCACTTCCATCAAACTCTGGCAAGTCAGTAAATGTAGGTTCTATTTTGGGAACATCTGGAGCATTATTTGTATCAGAGCGCCCAACAAAACTGACGGTGTCGTTGCTCTTAAAGAAATACTCACGACTGCCAATCAGTTTGAAACTAGACCCAAACATAATGACCAAAAAGTTCATTGGGTCTGATTTGATAAATGCGTTTTGGTCAATGGTGCCCATTAAAGACAAAAAGTTATTCCACAACATGCCGCATAATGTGTGAGAGTCCGTCAATTTAACAATATCATCCATAAAGTCACGTGACCATACCTTGGAATATGCATATGTCAAATCAGACACTTTGATATTGATGGCGTCAATAACTGGTTGGTGGTAGTTTTTTTGAAACTCGTGAGCGGGTATGAGGTTATTGACTACCGGTCCCAGTAAGATTAGTCCAATCAGGTTATTAGTCATCATTGAGATATAATGCGGAACCTTGAAGAATATATCGCGTATGTACGTGTATATAGCATTGTTTGGATACAAAAAAGGCAGCGAGATGTTGGTGCCGAATTTCCTGTACAAACGCACTGTGAGAAAAGGACCCGGTTTTTCTACAATATGCAAGTTGGCATGCACAACACCCATGGACGAATAATACGCAAAGCATTTGTTGTTGCAAGTAACTGCAGGAGGGGTATCCCATTTGTCTACTTTTGGGCCCAGAAAACTCAACGCATTTGCGGCTGATGCAGGTTCTGCAACAACTCTACCTTTGCCATCAAAATACAAAATTTTAGAGTCTCCCATTCGAGACACGCCAAATATGGCCGAACAGGCATGTGATTTGAACAATTCTGTGTTGGGATTTAGGCCTTTGGCTTTGACTACTGCGCACATTTCAGAGAATATATCTTGAGGTTCAACTGTGAGCTCAAATCTCCATGCGGCATAAAACAGTTCACAGCCATTATACAAGGCCGTCAACATGCTATCTCTAAAATCCACAGACATGCGGTATAACCCCACTAGGATTTTGAGATTTTTGCGCAGATTGGTATGTACTTCAGAATGATTATTCCAATAAAACATAGTCAGTGATATTAATACTGTTATAATTTCGTTGGAGCTGATTTCAGTTTCTCGTCTGAAAAGCGACACTAGGGACACACAGTAATCATGTAGGAGGGCATTTTTGACAAGTTGTTGAAACATGTTGTAGATTTCACTAGAATAATTTTTGAATTTTTTGTTTAGGTAGTTGGCAGAGGGAAGGGGTATTTTTTCGGTGGTTTTACCTTTTGGTTTTTTGGCACGTTTTGCCTCGGAAGGAGAAGCAGAAGCAGCAGCTCGTGCTTCTGCAGAAGTTCCTGGCTGTGGAGAAGATGCACGAGCAGGTACTAACGAGGCATGAGCAGGCACTAATGCCAACTGAGGTTGTAAGGCAAGAGAAGCTGTCTTGTCGGCTATTGCAACTTCTTCTTTGTCATCTTCAGTATTGCAAATTTCGATTAATTGAGGCGGAAGATTTCCACCAAGTCCAATGTACGAAATGACTATGTCGTATTTAGACAGTTTTTCATATAGGGTTTGACACATTTGGATGTATGTGCTGTTTACATTTGGACTATTGTTAATTAGGGCAGTGATTATTTTTTTGTCAACATCCGTGAGTGGAATGTATTCTTGACCAGGTTGTAGGGTACTCTGCGTGCTGGCAAAGTTTTCTATGAAATCGTGAGTTTCCGAATCAAAGCACGTGGGCATTGGAATATCAAAAGTATTTTTGTTGTTGTCATTATTGTCGTTGGCCGTAATGACGCAGTCGTTTATTAAAGTATTGACAGTAGAGACTGGAAATTCTAATGTGGGCTGTATGTATCGATTAGATAAAATGGGCACAGTTTGTTGATAATACTCTTCAATGCGTTTGAGTGATATTACATTATCAACAATTGTAGCCTGAGATCCTTTGAGAAACAATTCTATGTCGGCAACAGTGACAAACAACGGGGTGGAACCCTGAGCGTTAGAAAAACTAAACTGGGTAATACCCGGAAACTTGTGCATTAGATACGTATATGTCGATTTTATAGTAGAGTTACTAGGCAGCATTTTGTTCATTAAACTGAAACTTACATCCGTTAACTTTGAGGATCCATTAAACAGAGATAAATTAAAAATGTTGTTGCGTGACTTCTTTAGAGCTAAGTCAGAATCTTGGCTAGACTCGTCAAACATCCTTGAATCTTCGAATACGACATCTTCACAAATTGCTTCAAACTCTTCGTCTTGGATAGAGTCTAGGAAGTTTTCCCCGTTCAACGGACAGATGTAGTAATACATAGACTGGTGGTTATTCCACACATCAATGTATGAAATCTGCAAAATACAAAAAATACAAAATAACATATTTGTGCATATACGCGTTTTGGGGTATGTGGGTATAGGTGGGTATTTGGGTATGTGACTTACCGAATGCATGACGTCAGCAGATGGTTTGATGACGTTAAACTTGTGATCGTAAAAGCGATCGTAGTAGCGGCAAAAGGGCAAGACTCCATTGGTAGTGACGTCAATTTGGTGCGCCTGCAGTTGGTCATTCAAATTCAGCAAACAATTAAACAGTAGTCTTTTCATTACTACGTCAACATTGACCATAAAGTATAAATGTATTCCACACCATGGCTTTGAAGATTTAGTTGCCACTATAAATTTAACCTCGTTGTGGTGGTCTCTGGAGCTGGAGATGGAATGCTGACTTGACTGACTATGAATCATTGGACTCTGGTATCCGGGATTTGTTGTTGTAAATATCTTGTTTACCGTGTCTGCAATGAGACGTACAGTATTCATTCCATTGTTGTGAGCCCTGCTGTAATGGTTTGGATTAGGTACATAACCAGGTTTTGATTCTGATTTGCAATATACGCAGTCAATATCGATGAAAAATTTTGTAAATGGCAAAGGATCACACACAGCTAGCGATGCCTTAATAATCTTATCTCCAAATTGTTCTGCTATTTCAGTTGCTATTAGCAAACAACTCACTATAAAATTGTAATCGGCCAAGTTTATTTTCTGACTGAAATGTTCCTCGATTGACACCAGGGTTATGTTTCGATGTTGATCCATTGAGTATCTCCTGGATATGTTGAATATTATACGATCGAGCCATTTGTTATTGGAGACTGCTATTTGCAATTCTTCACGCACAAGTTCTCGTATGCGATCATTGCGTAGTTCGTGCGAAAGCGCACCAACATCATAGTCGTCATCAGCAGAAGGATCGGCAGCCCGAGCTCTGCGGCCAGCAACCACAGCAGGATCTTCTTCAATATCTTCCTCCAGAATGGCTTTCTGTGCCGGACGTTTCCTTTTTGGTTTTGTATCGGAAACCATTACACGCGTATTTGATCTAGCACGCTATTTGATTCAACAATTAATTCAAAAAAACAATTTTGCACTATGACTGTGCACTCCCAAGATTGTAAACGTAATGAATCGAAAAAACTATATCCTTTTCGTTTTATACCGCAATTATAGAGAAAGAGAATTCAACTCATATGTTAGGCTCGGCCAACTCACTTGCACCTAAATGCCTCACTTGCACCCGTTATGCAAAATGACAATGAGCATATTTTTCCTATTACGTAATATATATGGGTGAATTAGAGCGCCGTGAGCGGACTGGGGTTATGACTGGGGGAATCTGTGTTCTTGGTATAATTACTGGTAGTGTTTTTGTAGTTGTCGGTGTTGTTGACTGTGTTTTTTGTGGTGTTGTGGTTTTAACTTGCTTGGCAATTTTATCAAAATACAAATAGCACGACAGAAATAAAATGCTAAATACGGACAACAAGTACGTAAAGTGTAATAGTAAACTTCGGCCATATACGTTATTAAGAAAACGTATATACAAATTCTCTTGGGTGTCCATTTTTGCTGACTACTTATACCCCAGTCGCAAACTATTTCATTTCATTCAAGTCAAAGCTATTGCAACACAAGCCAGAACCCAAGCCATAAGCAATTGCAACTTCTAGTTTTTTTTCTAAAGCCAGTTTAATTCTTTTTCATCATGTCTACGTTGCTTTTCTCGAAATTGGAAACCATTGATCCTGAGCTGACAGAGTTACTTCAGAACGAGAAGCTCCGGCAAACTGCTGGACTGCAAATGATTGCAAGTGAAAACTGTACTTCCAGGTCAGTGCTAGAAGCTCTATCAAGTTGTGCTCACAACAAGTATTCAGAAGGACTTCCTGGCAAACGATACTATGGGGGTAATAAATTTATTGATCAAATTGAAACACTTGCTCAAAAAAGAGCATTGGAAGCCTTCAATTTGCATCCTGACGAGTGGGGTGTTAATGTCCAGCCATTATCAGGATCTCCAGCTAACTTCGCTGTGTATACTGCACTTTTGAAGCCCCATGATCGCATTATGGGCATGGACTTGCCCGACGGTGGCCATCTCAGTCATGGATTCATGACATCGACACGAAAAGTATCGGCAACGTCAATTTTTTTCGAAAGCATGCCATACAAAACCAATCCCAAAACCGAGCTCATAGACTATGTACAACTGGAACGAGATGCCAAACTTTTCAAACCAAAGATTTTAATTGCTGGCGTGTCGTCCTATCCGCGTGTGTTGGACTACATGAGATTCAGGAAAATCGCTGACGAGGTAGGTGCTTATCTGATGGCTGACATATCTCACATTGCTGGATTGGTTGCCGCCAAAATAATACCGAGTCCATTTGAATATGCCTCCGTGGTAACAACAACGACTCATAAAACCCTGCGAGGTCCAAGAGCAGCCCTAATCTTCTATCGTAAAGGCATTTACAAGTATAAAAACGGAGAACCTATTTTTTATGATTTAGAAAATAGAATCAATTTGGCAGTGTTTCCAGGTCTCCAGGGAGGACCACACAATAATACAATTGCAGCTATTGCCACCGCCATGCTCCAAGCAAAAAGCCCCGAATTTCAAGGCTACCAAATAGAAGTGTTTATGAATACCAAATGCTTGGCCAACGGATTAAAAGAGAAAGGATATAACCTGGTGACTAATGGCACTGATGTTCATTTTGTGGTGGTAAATTTGAGCAAAGGCAAAGCCATTATGACTGGTGCCCAAGCAGAACATGTACTAGATTTGATTGGAATTTCATGCAACAAAAACACAATTCCGAGTGATACATCAGCATTGTGCCCATCGGGAATTCGTATCGGCACTCCAACACTTACGTCACGCGGATTTAAGTCATCTGACATAGACATTGTTGTTGATTTAATTGATCAAGCATTGCAGCTTGCCGTGGAAGCTGATCCAAGTTCAGGCCCAGCATTCTACAGAGCATTCACGGACAAAGCTAACATTGTGGATAAACTTTCCAATCTCATTCTAGCAGTACAAACGCTTGCTTTGAAATTTCCATTTCCCACCTTAAATGATTTCTAAATAAAACAACCAAACCAAAATCCAACATCACATGTATTTTTTTATCATTTTTTTACTGTATTTTTATTGTATTTGTAAATAAAAAAAACAAACTCAAAAATAAAACTGCTTGTCTTTAACAAACTGCTTGCAAACTGCCTGTCTTCTGTTTTTATTTGTCTTCTGTCTTTGCTCGTCTTCAAACTGCTTGTATTCTGGTTTTGCTTGTCTTCTACACTGTGCAAGTCCTCCTCCTGAGTGGGTATAGATTTGGCATTTTGTATTTACTCCACCTTTCTTTCAACTCTGAAAATCAAAATTGTGCGATAAATGACAAAATCTACAACAAATACTATATAGGGGCAAGCTACACTTCCCATAAAAATGTGAGAATATGCTTGTATTGGTGCGATAGACTCTGCCGTTACAGTTTGAAATCAACAGCTGTTAGTGACGACAGCATTTAATAAACTCCACCTCTACGTCCATACTTCATTCGTCTCACAAGCAAACGAGTCGGCAACTGCAACACTCTCACACATACATCCCCGCCTCCTAGTATATGCATGTTTGACATTCACCAATACTAATACATATTTTCTCACAACATTATCTGTGAACAATTTTTATCGTAGTATTAGTGATTATATAGAGCTGAAATAGGAAAGGTAAGCCTCCACGTCCATACCTTATTCATGCGCATGATAGAGATACAAAATGCTGAACCACTACGCGCTCTGAGAGACATACACCATACTAAACCACAGTCACCACAGCAGCTGATAGCATGCCCACAACCAAGCAAGATACCAAAACGAGAGTCTACCCAAACAAGACGAGAGTACCAAAACGAGAGTATACCAAAAACGGGAGTATATTAAAGCGAGAGTTCAGAGAGCCAAACTCAAACAGCGCAGGTATACATTTTTTTTCTACAATGTATGAGCACATGCAACAAAGAGGTTTTTATATACTATGAAGCAGTATGAAACACAAAGCAAAATTCCATGAATAAAGCAAATACCAACCAAACACGGGTAAAACTGTATATTCATGCTGTATATTCAATGCAACTAAAATTCAATGCAACTATAAAAAATAAAGCAACTAAAATTAAACGTTAGAAAACGGCTAAAGGAATAGCAGCAAATATGCTGAGTAAATACCAAATGTACTGAATAGATAGCAGATATAGCAGATGTACTCTAAATGAATTTATAAATGTAAATATTTATTTACATAGAAACACGTGCCGCAAATTACAACAGACTAATTACATAGACTTTAATTACATAGAGACTTTAATTACATTAATCCACACAGAATACATTAATCCACAGAATACATTAATCCACATATAATAATATTAACCGTATATAAAGCAATAGAATTTAAATAAAACTAATGACATTATAACTACGAGCACAGTCTATCAACGCGATGTACGTAACGCGGTGTATGTAGTGTCTGATTGCTGTTTGGGTTTATACTGATGATCTGAATTCACAAAACCACGATCAACCTTATAGGAGTGAAACGATCAGAATGAATTATACCCAAACCTCATACACGCAAACAAATAAAACCATTTAACATTACATTTAAATCCCAATCAAATGCTTTTATAGTGTTGTACTTTATGGTATTTTGTGAGATTAGTAGTTTGAGTACATTAAGTTTTTTTATTAAAGTGAATAAAAAAGTGTAGGCAAATAGTGAGTATTACTAGATTTACAAGTGTGGTTGCGGGGGGATCGCTGTAATGTTGTTGCATTTGTACTTAGCTCCCTTGCGAGCCACCCAACTCTGCAGTGTGTTTGTTTGCTGGCAATGGTGATGTACCATGGTGGGGTGAGACGTATTTTTAGTTCCAGGCAAGATTTGTTTGAATTGCTTGTGTGAAAATGGGCGCTGATTGACTCCAATTTTTTGTTGCATAAAGTGAGGGGTGCCTTGCAGTTGTAGTTAACATGCAATTGAGGGTGCAATATGAGTGTTTGGACCCCCTTGGGTATTGCGGCTTTCGTGTTTCTATTGTAAGTTGAATTATTTTATTGGACGCAGTTGCACTTCAGCCTTCAAGATGGACATACTTAAGATCTCGTTATTAGAAACAAGTACCGAAAGTCATATTTTTGGCAATCGAACGGTATTGTTAAATTTAAAGACGATTGCAGTTCAATTGAATCAACCTGTCAGCAATCTCTTAAAATACCTGAAATATGTTTTAGGTACAAAATCCTTTGAAGATCAGTCAAAAGATTATTTCGCATTAAAACGTAGATATTCACCGTTTTTACTTAGAAGTCTGCTCAATAAATATGTCATAGAATACCTTTTGTGTTACAAGTGCGGGCAAATAAAAACGATATTGTATTTTGGACTAAATTCCAAGAATATCTATAAAATTTGTACTTTGTGTAAAGGTATTAGTGAAACAAAAGCAACCAATGTCAAATTCCATTTGTATCTTCAGCAAAAACTACCATCAATGCAAGAACCTGCATCCACGGATACATCAACTACCGCAGTGCCCGTCATAAAAAATGCCCTTGACAAACTGTGTAGTTTTGTGTTGCCGCCGCTGAGTTTAGGATCACCAGAGAAAGCATTCTGCGACCTGCAATCAATGAAGCCAGCTGAGGTGAAATTAACTGTGGATATGTTAGATTGCGATACGTCATGTTCGGTTTTAGGTGCACGAGTGGCTGTGCGCAAAAATCCATCTGAAATAGCTGCAGAGTATTTTGCAGACTACCTGCGCCATTGGCCTCCAGAATATCTTCACGTTATGCCATCTGAAGAAAAGAAGATTAAACACAATGTGGGTCTTTTTATTGAATTAACCCAAATGGCAGTCATGGTCGATAACTTGAACAATATCCGCTTGCATACAGCATTCTATAAATCAGCGGAAGACCTTAAAATTGTCAACCTAGTACCCGGAATTTTAATTGCAGTCCTTCCGATAGACATACCTACAAATCTCATCAAATACCGATATTTGTTCCAGAGATTCACTTCAAACAACGAAGAATGCCAGCTAAATTTTTTGAAGGATTTGCAGTGTTTCCTTCTTCGAAATTTTATCAAATACCAAACATTTGTAATTGACATCTTTACATATTTGTACGAATTGGATATAATCAACGACCATACATTTATAACTTGGTACAATGACGCGCCAGTCAAAACCATTTTGCACTCGCACGTTGCGGCAATGATCCATTTAATGAAAGCTTACCGGAAATGAGAGCAGGCCAACAAATACAAAAAAGAACAAATATATAAAAAATTGAAATAACAAAATATAAATTGTACAAACAAAATACAGATTGTTTTACACAAAACACAGATTGTTCTTTTATTTAATTTTTTTAGGTGTATATGGATGTGTATATTTGTGGCTATGTATATTTGTAGCTATGTATATTTGTAGCTATGTATATTTGTGGCTATTTGCATTTAAGGCACGTACCGTTATTGGTGTGATAATCTAGCGTATCGATTGAACACTTTTTTGGTAATGCCATTATTAAGTTCTAGAAATAGAGCACTTTTCAGATAAAACGTCGATATAAACTTACGCAAAGGATTAATAATTTCACTATCATGTATCTCGCTGCTGGGTATCAGTACTGAAGGCGTAACTGTTTCAGTATATCTTTCCATCTTGGAATGGTGCTGCTTAGACAATTTGCTAATTAGTAATTTGTGGTCGCTGAAGTTCATTTTTAGTATGCTGGTATTGCTATTCTGCAACGAAAAGTACTTGTTGCAGGCAATGTCATAACTTTCTTTATACGTCAATTTGGCAATTATATTTTTTGTAAATGACGTGGTACGCATTGTTTTTTCGTCGAGTTTGAACAATCCTTCACTAACTTGACAAATACGCAGAATGGCACTCAACAATGGCTGGTTTATAACCGATGCATACGTACGCAATAAGCGTATTATATTGATTCTATCTGTAGCTGAAAAAAGATCATGTACCAATTCAGAACGATTGGGATTTGAAATTAACTCGTACATTTTGGAAAATATGTGGAAATTTCTGGTAGTTGACTCCGGATTGTATAGTAAGAATCCCAGCTCTAGTATTTTTATTTGCTCTTGGATGCTGAGGTATTGTGGGGTTGCATTATTCAAAACATCCACCGGTATCTGTTGATTCATCAATTCTTGTATATCGCGCTCAAGTTGCTGATAAAAAGGATTATTAGCCTCAGGTCGTATATTCAAAATTGGAGGAGCGGAATCTGCACGAGCACGATTGGCCGGATTGGGAACCATGTCGTTTGGCAGTGGGCTAGAAGTCCTACTACTGCCCGGGTTGGGTACTGTGTTTGCCCTTGGGCTGGGTACTGTGTTTGCCATTGGGCTGGAATCATTTGGTGTAGTACGAAAAGATCCTTCTGTATTAACCGATGGTGCTTGGCTGTCATTTTGTTCTGGGTAAAATTCTATGTTGGGATCCGAAGAAGGTGAAGGCAGGTTCATCAACGGCTCTTCTGAATATTGCGAACGATAGCTTAGCGAAGATTCATCAATGTCCATTTTGAAAACTTATAAAAGAGGCAAAAATAACAAAATGTACATGCACCAACACAAACACTAAAAAATTATTGCATGATAGACATAATCTTCCAATATAAAGCCACCAAATTCAAATTTGGCTGATAGTCTACATTAAACATTTGAGTAGTGCCAGTAGCCATTTGGTAGTGGCCGTGTATTTACAAAATATAATTAACGAAAGAATTTTTAAAACTACTAACTCTGAGATTGCCTAAATATTTAAATTTAGAAAACTGATGGTATACTATTCCAAGTGCAATTAGCATTGTCAGAATAAAAATTAATAATCCAGTCATGAAGAGGTTTTTCTCTGGTCAATTGGTACCACCAACTACTTTTTATACAGTTAATTTGTCAGCTGTTTCTTCGTCAGTATCAAATAATTTAGACATGCTAACATTGAGTAAACTACAAAAAATCTTGTCTCTGAAATTTTACGACAATTGTGGCAATTTAGTTCAAAATGTCGATACAATTCTTTCTCTTTTTAATCAATGTGAAAGTTATATTCAAGCCAACTACAACTTTAATGAAGACGGCACTTTTATGAGAAAACCACCGACAGTAAATCCAGAAACCCCCGATGATTACTCAAGTTTTTTTGATGGTGAATTTGATGCCGATTTTGTAAAGCTTGATTCTGCAGTAAATGCTGCGTATAATGCAACTACAAGTACAACCACAAATTCTAAAATTCCTGAAGGTAATTCTAAAATTCCTGAATGTTTGGATGACGATAATGAGTGTATTCTGTCGGATGATGATAACGAGTGTATTCTGTCGGATGACGATAACAAGTGTGCTCTGTCGGATGACAATAACGTATGCCCTCTATTTATTCAAACTTATTGTATTATGGACAAGATACGATATCTTACTGAGATCAGAGGAATACCATTTGGGCCTGTGAATGTACGACCAAGTTTTCTCAAATACGTCACAGAAGATAAACTTGTAGAATTGCATCCTGATGAGAGCATGCAATACGTGGATATTGGGCTATTTACAATGCTGTTTAATATTTGCAAATCGTACATTGCGACTCGCGATCATGTGCAAAATTTATCTATGGGATCGGTGTTTAAAAAATCCAGCTACTGCCAACCTGCCAAATAAACAAACCTCCAGGATCCACAACAGACCTCCAGAATCCACTTATCATATCCATCCACTTATCATATTTTAACTTAATTGTATTTGTAATCGTGACTTTGTTGTCAGTATGATTTAATTGTTTATTGTGAAAAGACGTATTTAAACTGCTAACCCAAAAATAAATTGCTAAAAACAAATAAACTAAACTGTGTTTGTACTGTATTTGTACCGTATTTTTATTGTGTTTGTACTGTATTTGTATTGTGTTTGTAATGGAATCTATTCGTAAGCTCATACACACTCATCATTTTATCGAAATGGTTTTGGCCAATGACCATCGGTTCCAGCCCTATTTCGAGAACATTCATTCAAATCGATATGAGGCATTTGTATCTGACTTCCAACAGCTGTTAGAAAAGGGTGACTACCGACTATGCACTTTGCTGTCATCGTTAATCGACACGGTAATTCAACATTGCAATTATGGCAATGACCCCGACATTGATACGCTAATGGTGGGGGTTTTTAATGAGTTTATTAAAATGAAAATTGAAAGCAATACCCCCACTCTTCCCGCAATCGACGACTTTACCGATTTGGATTCAATGGATTCGAGCAAAGATCACACTTCACTTTCTTCATTAATGTCTCCACCTTTAGTCAATCCAAAATCACAAAATTTAGTCTTTAAAAAACCTTACAACGTGATGGAAGCAAACATGGAAAACCAGCAACTAGTTTCTGAACCAATAATTGTGCAAGTGCCATTAAAAATTAAAAAGGATCGTTCCGAGAAGCCAAAAAGTGAAAAATCCACTAAAGTAAAATCTGGAAAAGTTACAAAGCCAAAAATGCCTAAAATTACCAAAGATCAAGTAAACAGGACATGCCAAACAGAACAAGATGCCGTTGCAGACCTAACCCAAGCACCAGAAGCACCAGAGAATGTCCAAACACCAGAGAATGTGGTTCCGGTTGTGGTCAGTAGCACCAAAGCACCTCGCAAACGTAAATCTGAAGGCAAGAAAAGTGAATCTGCTCCAAAACGACCCAAAAAAGCAAAAGCTACTACTGAAACTGAATCCAACGTTGCTGCATCTGGAACTGAATCCGCTCCAGCACCTGAAACTGAATCCAACGTTGCTGCATCTGGAACTGAATCCGCTCCAGCACCTGAAACTGAATCCAAGGTTGCTGCATCTGAAGCTCCCAAACGCAAACAAAAAAAACCAAAGCAGGTTAAAGATGGCTGTGAAAAACAACCCAAAAAGCCAAAAGCCGAAACCAAAAAAAGATCCAAGAAATCCCAAAAAACTGAAGACTCTGAATTACCCGAAGCTGGCTCCAAACCTGAAGGTGTTCCTGCTGCAGGACTCCCTGTATCTGCTACTGTTGATGTTGTAGATTCAGTTCCAGTAGAGGTGGCTCCTCCAAAACCTAAGAAGCCCAGAA
This sequence comes from Sphaerophoria taeniata, assembly GCA_943590905.1. NCBI lineage: Eukaryota > Metazoa > Arthropoda > Insecta > Diptera > Syrphidae > Sphaerophoria > Sphaerophoria taeniata. The sequence continues at coordinate 154,188 of CALSBU010000007.1, forward strand.
CAAAAAAACCAAAGCCAGCTGCAGCTGCAAACCCAGAAGTTGCCCAACTAAAGATATCTATAGTAACAAAAGATCCAGTTCTAGATGCAATTTTAGATGAACCCGAACCCACATCAAATGGTAAATACATAAAAAAAATAGATTGCACGCTCATACTAATCTTACATTTGACATTTTGACTAATAAAGCTATTCTTGAACAGGTATCTGCATCACAGATATTTCCGACCCCTACTCTTTCCAAGGATAACCCAGCACTTGAAGAAAAAATTAAAAAAGGACAAGCATATCTTTTACAACTAAAATCGAGGGAAATAAAAACCATATCTGACATTTACATGACGGCTCCCCCGATGACGGATTCTACTTGCGATCATATATTTAAGACACGTGAGGAGCGAAAAGCATCTCCCGATGAAATTACCTCTATATCTAAAAAATGTATCAAATGTTTTAAGATTATCTATTCAAAATAAACTCTGCAAAAAGAACTGCTGTGTTTGTGTTTTTTTTGTGTCTGAGTGTCTTTTTTGTATTTAGCTTTGACTTGTGATGCTTCCTAATCCATCATTTACAACAACAATGACTGAATATATAAAGAATAAACAAAATGTGCCTAGCTTTCGTACCAATGTAATCTGGGAATCGTTCAATACGATAAACAATAAAAGGCCGGGTAATGCCAAAAATCCAATTTTGCGAATGATTGCCTTAATGGCCACCATCAAAGTATTGTGTTGCGGCTGCTCTACAGATTTTTCTTGTTGCTCATATGGCATAGATAATGATCCATATGACCTTTGAGCTACCACATTGTTGTCACTATCTGGATATTGTACGATTGGAGGTGGATCTGAAGTCTTAGTATCTGGGTATATTTCTTCAATGGTAGGTAATGATCTTTTAGATCGTATATTATCACTAATTTCGTTGTAATTAACTCGGGGACCGCGATCTTTCCAAGCATTTAAGTTCAACGGAACTGTATTTTTTTCAGTTTGGTACATATTGTACATTTTTAATATTGACTCGTATTCCATCATTTTGTAATAAAAACCTATGCAGGTACAACTTTAATTTTAACTGATTGCTTATCTTATATTGTTTCAGTAGTAATTAGAATTACCTTATCTTCAAAATCAAGCTTCATCAACACATTTTTTTTATCACCTTTGAATCTCAAACGACCATTATCGGAATTAAGACATAGAAAATTATTATCAAGATCAAAGTTATATTTTTCATTAGCTTCTATTTTAGAACATTTTAAAAGTAGTTGTTTATGAATATAATATCTACCATCCTCGAGAATACTCCACTCGCCAAAGTCTATTTTGGGGATATATTTCAGATCATTACTGTCAAGTGGTACTATGTTCGTGTCAGGCTTTGTACCTTCCGTTTTATTGATAAAATATGGAGCACCTATATCGTGTAGACCGACATATTTAGTACCAGACTTGAAGAAATATTCTGGATGTTCATCGCCATCTCTTTTAAACAGTAATCTTAAAGGATATTGTTCACGAGTAGTTTTCCAAGCATCGTGATGTGCTATTGCATTTGGAAGTTTACCATTATTTTTTGCCAAATAATCAGTATCATTTACAACAGTCGTTAAATTGCCATTAAGCACATAAGGCATACAAAACACAATGTCATTAAATTTTACAAGACCTGCAGATTCCTTAGGCAGACGATCGCCTGTGATCCAATCAAACAAGCAGGGATTTGGCAAAGCTTTGAATTTATTAAATTTTGTACGAAAACTGGGAGATATTGCTTCATTGTCAATTTCTATAAATCTGCCTTTAGACCGCCACATTTCCCCGTATTCTAGGCGAGTTAATTCGTCAAATGTCTTGTATCTACAGAAAGGCCCTCGTTGTTCATTATAGTCAGCAATGGTGTGTTTAGTTGTGCAATTGCATTTGCCGAATTTCTTGGGATCTTTGTAGTTGCCATTGCTATCTTTTTCTATTTCTAGTTGGCCAAATGGATGACATCCTACAAATGCAGTGCAATCTTCATTGGACTTGGTGTTTATAGCTAATTCAGGGTATTTGCAGCGACATGTAAGTAAAACATTAGTTTCGGTATTTTGCGCCAAAGAATTGACACTGTCAACTGTCAGAATAGCAGTACCCAAATTAGACGAGCATTTAAAGTCTTTGTAATTTGAAAAGTTGGGAATTACGTAGCCTTCGTTGTCTTTGCTTGGCTCTAGTTTCATAACAGTATTCCCGGTTTTATTTTTAATTTCTACGCCGATGGGTAGTTTGTGACAATTGGGGTTTACGTTAGGGTCACATTTTTCAAATAGGTTTGTTACCATGAGATCTTTGACATATTCAAAACGTCTTAACTTATAAGCGTCATTTTCTACTATTTCTTTGTTGATAATTCTCCGATAGAAAAGTTCCGCTACATATATAACCAAAATTACAAATATCGTCAACATTGCAACTGGACTTATATAAAACCTTGCGCGCAAATATGAATCGAACAGTTGCAATAAACCGAAATCTAGTTCCAAATGTAACTGTAAAACCGCCCAAAGCTTACATTTCCCTTGAAGATATATCGTCGTTTGATATTCCATCCAGAGTGCCCGCGGCTGCACCTGCCATACCCCGTACACCTGCGGCTGCACCTGCCACACCCCCTGCACCTGCAGCGCCCACTGCATCTGCAGCGCCTGCGCCTGCTAAAGGTCCAACATACTTACGTCATCCCTGGCCAATAGCAAACCCCCTTTTTACACAACTGAGTAATGAAGCTTCGTTTGCAGTAAAGAAGAGCATGCTACGTTGGTTAGCCTACATGGACAATCAAGGCAATATGGAAGACTTTCAAAACCTAATTCGACAGTTTCTACAAAAGGGTTATTCACCGGCCTATTGCTCAAAGGTTTTAAAGACAATAGCCTCATACTACAGACGACGTATTCCAAACTACGTAAGTCCGCTGACACTAAACTCCCGAATGGTTTCTAATGCCTATGCAAATGCCACCAAAATAAACTACGCCAATGGTCGATTCTACACAGAAACAGGTGACTCTGTAAACTCCAACTTTTACAATTTATACAAAATAAAAAGAAAAACAAATGCCGATCTGCACCAACTAGACATAATTTATTACGTAGCCCGCAAACACATGATTGAAATTAGTGCAGTTAAGTTGAACATCCAGCCAGTGCCGAATATTACAGAACCCACTGCAGAATACGCCATAAACAACACTTTACCTTGTTGTGTATCAACAAACACCCCCCTGAGAGACGAAGTACTTACTGAAACCTGCTTGTTAATATGCCTATTGTTTGAGACGGGAGCTCGCAGCAAAGAATTTCTTACAATGCAAACGTACCAAGCACGTCAGCTAATTGCCAAAGGTATAATTAACATGATGTGTAAAACCGGTTTGAATGATTTTTGCGTCACAATGAATTGCAGAGAGTTTTTGAGAGGTTTCTTGAGTAGAGTTGCTCGCATAGATCAAAGCTTCTTGTTTAGTCAAGAACAATCCAAATTTGGCAAGCCTAAAACAGATAGAGTCATTCGAAAGACCTTCAAGAAACTATGGAAGCAAACATTTGCAACTGAAATGCCGTTGTCTTCTGGCTTTCATATGTTTAGACATTATTACGCTGCTCGAAACACAAAGGAACAAGCACAGCTAATGTTACGTCACGAATCAGCGCAAACAACGGAGCAATATCGAAAGAAATTCGGTCAAGCATTTCTCATGCAGAGTACACAACCCATGCAAAGTACACAACCCATGTAGAGTACAAAACCCTAATTGCCAAAATGCATTCATAAGAACGTGCATGGAGTGGGTGCCTTGGTGGGTTTTCTACGCCTATATAAGACCACAAACCACAAAACCCAAAAAGGGATTCACACGCCAACTAAAGTATAGATATAAGAAATTGAAAAATCTAAAGAATGCAAATATCGTCACTGTTGCTAATTTTATTTGCCATTCTTATGGGAGTTGTCGTTTTGACAAATACAAATATCAGTACTAGCCTTCAGAAAAAGTACACCGCTCCGGTTTTAAATGCAGCTATGCAACGGTCTACGAACCAATTACTCGATAGTCAACCTTCTGCAGTATTTTTTGATACAAACGCCGTAACTGAAAAAAAGAAGGATGAAAAGACAACTGACTCATTAAAAGTAATACCATTAGACAAAAATAAGAGTGCCGATGAAAAGAAGCCTGACGAAAAGAAACCAGACGACGAAAAGAAACCAGACGAAAAACCAGCTGACGAAAAGAAACCAGACGAAAAACCAGCTGACGAAAAGAAGCCAGATGAAAAGCCAGCTGATGAAACTAAGACTGATGAAAAGCCAGCTGACGAAAAGCCAACTACTACTCCTGATCCCGACAGTACTGCCACAGAAACCGCCCCTGAATGAATAGCAAGTTTGAGCGCTAGATAAACTGCTAGACTGTTTGATTTTCTGCAATTTTGCAGTTTTTTTTCACCCATTTGTGACGTCCATGCAAAAGTACCTGAGTTGTCCGCTTGAGGGCCTCTCACGACACACCCATACACACATCTGCATGCTCATGTTTGCATGTGCCGTAGATTGTGCTTGTGTGGAAACTATGACTGTATATTTAAGACTGTATGTTTGGTGGTAGCGCGTTTTCTGTTCGGACTTGTACTTGTTTGTTTGTTTCGTATATTTAGTTTGAGAGAGGCGCTCATCAGCATCGCTATACTCTAATCGTATAAAAATCAAATCTAGGACGGCAAAACGCATTTTCCAAAAAGCAAAATAAACAAACAAGTAGAATTTTCCGTAGCAGCACACCAGTAGCATACCACAGGTAATTATGTTATGGGCCTCTCCATTGCTATGGAATTTTTTATATAATGGAATTTAATCCAACTTGATATATCCATACAGTTTGCTATATCCATACAGTTTGCTATATCTATACAGTTTGCTATATCATTATTTGCTATTACCTACGTCAGCTGAATGGCGTCGCGTCATGCACTAGTATGTCTCCATTGCTGCGACTCCCCATGTGTAATTTTAGCTAAACTTGTTTTGTAGTATGCGCCTATCTGTATATCTATTTATAAGTCTGATGTAAGTTTAATTCAATGATTAATGGAATCTTGCTGTGTTTAGGTGCTTTATCTCAATGGCCAGCCGTAAGCGACCTCTAAATGGTGGATTAAGCTCCGGAATGGGAATATACAACAAGCAGAATGCTGAACCACCAAGTAAGAAATTCAAATAACCACTACCACACACTCTACCGCATCTCCTTTACCTCTGCCTAGCCCGCGAGCTATCCTAATAACTCTCTACAACCTGTCTAACATTTACATTACTACATTTATACATTACTAACAATTTGCTTGATAATCTTAATATCACGAACGTGAGTAAGCAGTACCTGTAACGTGTGCTATTCTAGCCGTATGTGATATTAAGGTTATTTTTATTTCTTGCACATAGCAACACCGGCCATGCTGAGCCTGTATGTATCTACTTGCACTATTAGTATTACATTTTAGTTATATAGAATCCAGACTAGCAGTAGGCTTTTAGGTTGTATTAGGTTGTATGAATCTACATTAGGTTGTATGAATCTAAATTAGGTTGTATTAGTATCAATTTTGTCAGTTGTATCATTTTCGTCAGTTATATGGTTGGTAGTTAATTGTTTGGTATATTTGTTTACTAGTGAAATCGATCTCGATAGTACCTGATAGTGTTTTATTCGGCACAATAGGACCTGAACGGATGGCCACACGGAACAGTACTATTTCCCAAATGCCTGTTTCGTTGGTTGCACCACACCCTTCTCATTCGCATTATCAACCACCGATACTACGCAGCTCACTTTGCTGCAATGCACAGCCCAACCAAACCTTAAATTTTAGTCACTCCAGCGCAGTTCGTATTGAAGTACCGCATCCGCCGCTAACAAGGTCTTCTTCACAACAACTACGGTCACAAACAAAAACAGCAAATATTCCCTCAAAAGATGCACACACCCAAACACTAATACTACTACCTGACTCGTCACCGGTTGTCCCTAACTCGCCTCCGGTCGTCCCTAATTCATCACCAGTCATCATATCATCCGAAATTAAGCAGGAGCCCGAAACAGCCAACAAGACTACTCATCTTCCCAAAAAACTGTCACGTGCACCCATGGTTAGCATTCCGACCAATTGTATTTCTGTGGGTACACAAACGGTATCCTCACATTTGGCATGTTCCTGCATGGTTGGCGAGTCTAATGAACCTGTATGTATTTGCATGCTCCACCGACAATTGAATAAAATACAAGAACAATTGACTTTGTTGGTAGATCTACAAGCCAAAGCAGAACAACTTGTAAATAGCAAAATGGACAATTTAGTCCATTTAAATTCGCAGTCACGTGAACATCTAGATCGAAGAATTGACTATCTCCAGCAGACTTTCAAATGTTTAGCATCCAATGCCATTCCCATATCTGCATTGCCTGAATTGCGAGGAAAACAAGCAGGCACAGTACCATTGGCAAATACAGTACCATTATCAAATACAGTACCATTATCAAGTGCAGTACCATTAGCAAATACAGTACCATTAGCAAATACAGTATCAGGTGCAGTAGGCACAGTGATTCCCATTGATGGTCATATGAGTCATATGAATCACTTGAATCAGATGAACCATATGTGGAGCCCTTCTGGTCTTTTGCAAATGCCCGTTTTTGTTACTGAAAGTATAATTATGCCCGTCGAAAATTCAGGTACAGTTATACCTGTGGATAGCACCAATACAGTTACACTTGTTCCCGTTAATAGCACCAATACTATAATCGAAAATGTAACCGAACAGCAAACAGTACCAGAAACACCAACAATCACACAAGTGCCAACAGAAACCCAAACAGTAGCAACAAATACGTCAGCGCCAACAACAACTCTCGATACGCCAGTAGATACGCCACCAACCCTTGATTTGACGTCAACTTCGATTGAGTCATCAGTAGAGCTAATTGAAATTGAAGAAGAGCAAGAAAAACAAATAGAAGAACCAGAAAAACAAATAGATGCAGCTACCAGATCTGCAACGGTTGCTGCTCTCCTGGCCGAAGACGAAACTGAAAATCGTTCCAAAGATATTTTTAACATAGGTAAAACACTAAAACTACTAAATCCAATTAAGTTACTAAATCCAATTCAATCAAAATTTTAACATCTATACCTGTATGTATGTTTATGGTATGTTTGGTATCTCCTTTTAGGACTTTACTGGTCACCGCGTGAAAAAAATTGGTTTATAATGAATAGGCAAACCATAGTATGGAAGTACGCAAAACGACTTGAAAACACCCGTGGAAGAGAACTCGTGTACACCTGGGGCAATATCAACAGACGCATTGACATAGGCAAAAATATAAAAAAACATCATCGTCAAAAAATCAAGTGGAATGCACAACGCAACACCGCCAAGATACTCAAAAAACAACTCAGCCACGAAGCCAGCATAGCCCTGCTTATTCGCACCGTAGAACAAATACTGCGTCGCCACAATATCACCTATACCAAAAACATGGAGAGCTAGACTTAACTAAAACAAGACAAGGACCAACGACGCTGCAACAACAAAATACACATTTTTGTAGACTGCTCTATGTAGGCTGTTCTGTGCTCTATGTGGGCTGTTCAATTGTTTCACTCTAAATAAAATACGTAAAGCAATATACTAATCTTCTTTTTCTTGTGTTGTCCTAGCGACATCTATTGGCGGCGGTGTGGTACTTGGCTGCGTTCGAGGGGTGCCTGCAGGTGGGGTATGTGGGGTATGTGTCATATATTGCATTTTTTATATTTTCTTTGGATATATTTTCCGATATATCTGAGAACGATGGTGAATGTCAAAAATCCAACCAATTCTCTGCTCAGTTACAGTTACTCTTCGCATAAAACGAAGATGATCTAGATAACGCGTTTCCCAATCACCTTTTCGTGCCATGCGGTGTGCAAAGTTCCACACTCGCATTACGTGAACAGTATGTGGCTTCATCGAAAAGGTAACGCATCGCTGCTCCGTTTTTTCTGTCATTGTATATCAATAAGTACATATATGCACTTAGTGCTATATTGAATAGAAGTGCTCTTTGCGATTTTCATTTAAATCTTCTTATAAGTTTATCAAAATCAGAAGCCATGGATGCCTCACCTGATGTGTCTGCAGAGCCAGCACCTGATGCACTCATACCGTTGCAATATTTCAGTTCAAACGACATTGCTCTACTAATGGAGCTAATCGAACGATATATCCAACAGCATTCCAGAAAACGCCCCAACGACGCAGATGACGACTACCGGTACCTGGCAAACATGGATTCTGACATGGCCAAACGGTTTATTTTGCACCTGATGGATGTTAAAATAGACACTTTTTGCGAATGTGTGGTTCCCAAATACAAAAATATGCATGTAGCCTTGCGCTACTTGGAAATGTTTGCTATCTTTGCCTACAGCGCCATGTTTCCAATGGAACCAGAATATCAAACAGTGCTGGACAAGTGGAGATCCTTAGTGTTTGATAGTGCTTTGCGGACAGAATTTCATTTTATTAGTCACGCTCCAATTGAAAAATGTCCGAGCACACTAAAAACCTTGCTGGTAAACTTGTATGCAACCTACATTCATACATATAACCTGGCCAATCTAAAAAGTAATGTTGACATTATTCAACGACTATCTTCTAATGCTTTAAACATTCTCGTAAAAACTAAACACATTATATATCAAAAACTGACTCATACTATCAAATACATTTATGCGGCAACCCAAGTGGAGCGTACATTCTACGAATCAATATTCCCAGAAGATGATACATCGATGTGCAGCACCACAACTATATTCAACCGAATATACTGCAAGAACATATGGTATCGACTTGTCAGGCATTCGATATTTGAGGTTTCATTTGTGCGCTTTAATTTGGCCAATGATCATACTATGGTCCTGATACAACCCAACTCGAATATGGACGGATGGTCACTATTCAAATTCATCAATGAAGTAATGAATATCTCTATTGATGTTCCCAGTGAGGATATATTCCAAAACGACTACTCAAAGTACGAAGGATATATTGAAATGCCCAGTGTCCAAAATGAGTTTCATTTCGTTGGTCCCATGATGGATAGCATAATGGCATTAAGCACAACTGTAAACGTTGAGCAATCTATATTCTCTGCCCAAATACGAAAAAAGGAATTCAAAAACTGCCTACAAATAATTGGAAACCAGCAACGTGCATTGTTTAATAACAAACTACCACAGACATTCCGGAATGACACCTATGGAACAGCAGTATTTGTATATGACAGGCCATTCTTCCGGCTAATCTACAATTTAAAGAACCTGGTTGGAATTCAATGGGTAACCAAAGCTTGCCTGAAATGTAAAACACCCCGAACCCCTCAGGAACCAAATGTAAAACGCCCCAAGACACCTGAACTGGACCGTGTAGCAGATACAACCACACCAAACTAAAATGTACCTAGATTTGTAAAATAAAGAAAAAAACAAAACCAAAATTTAGAGTTATTTTTTTTATTGGTGCAAATACAAGGGCATGTAAAATACATATAGGGTGTAAAATACATATAGGGTGTAATACATATAGGGTGTGTTACATATAGGATGTGTTATGTGTAGGGTTGTTGTGTGGGGTAGGGTTGTTGTGTGTATTTAAAAATCTTCGTTAATGTCGAAAGTCATGTCAGCTGCGGTGAAACTAGTGTTGACTCCATATTTAGAGTATTCAGCCACCTTCTTTTCAAAGAAATTGGTCTTTCCATCCATGGAAATATTCTCCATAAAGCTAAAAGGATTCTTAGCCCGATACAGCGGAGCCAGACGCAACTGAATCAACCAATAGTCGGCTACAAACTTGACATATGTTTGCATGTCTTCACTGTTCATTCCAATAACAGATACTGGTAATGATTTCTGTACAAAATAAAGTTCAGCCGCAACTGCAGATTCAATAATTTCGTAGATTTTCTGATGATTCAGTTTATTGTTGATGTATTTGTTGTATAGCAAAATTGCGAATTGACAATGCAGGGCTTCGTCACGCGATATAAGTTCATTGGAGAATGTTAGACCTGGCATCAAGCCACGTTTCTTTAGCCAAAACAAAGCAGCAAAACTAGAACTGAAGAATATTCCTTCTACAGCAACTGAGGCAATCAAGCGTTCTGCAAATGAGATTTGGTCATTGTCAATGTACTTCTCGCACCAGGTCACTTTGTTCTTGACACATTCCATTCTGGATGCAGCGTTAAACATTAAAGCCTTTTGATCTGGATCTGTTACGTAAGTGTCAATTAGCAGGTTGTAGGTTTCCGAATGAATGTTTTCAATGGCCATTTGGAACACGTAAAAGTAATTGGCTTCCGGTATTTTCACGTTGGTCATCATGTGCTCGACCAGGTTCATGTTCACTATTGTGTCGGATGTAGCAAAGAAAGACAAAACGTGCTTGATGTAGTGTTGCTCATCTACGCTCATCTTTTGAAAATCGGATAAGTCCTTGGACAGGTCAATTTCACTTGGTGTCCAAAATGCAGCTTGGGCTTGTTTGTACATGTCCCATATATCGTGATACTTGAGTGGGAGTATGGTGTACCTGAACTCCTTGTCGTCCAAAAGTCGTTCGTATTTAAACTTTGCTGGTGGATCAATCCGACCCAAATTAGCGGGATTAAACAAACTCAAATTAGCGAGTTTATTAATGTCATCGGTTGAAGCAATGGCATCGGTTGCAGCATCGATAGTGGTAGTTGCGTTGGTATTGGCATCTGCATTGATATTGGCATCTGCATTGATATTGGCATCTGCATTGGTATTGGCATCTGTGGTATGGGCATCGGTGTCCATTACAGCACTGTCAGAAACATCCACTTGATTACACGTCTCAAAGTCGACTACTTCGGCGCACCGATTTGATTGGTTCTTGATACGCCTCTCTCGCTCCAAAGTCAATTCATTGAGTTCAAAACAAAGATTAAAATCTTTATCAAGTTCTGTAATTGTATTGGTATCACTACAAATTAGCCTCATTGAAGGAGAATAGTCCATTAAACGTATTGTTGAACACCAATAGATAGATTCTTTTTCATCTTCTATTTGGATAATCTTAATTTTTACCACAGTTGGATATGCCGAATATTGGAGAATATGTTTTATATTGTCCCTCTTGTTAATATGTTGCTTGAATTCAAAAAGCATGTCAGCATATTTGCAGCCAGTGGAATCATTGTATTCCGCTAAGGCATCCTCAGTTAACGTCGCACAAAAGTGAAACGGATCTTCCATCCATAACTTTGGATGTTTATCTTTAATTGGTTTTAGTTTATCCAAACACACATAAAGATTCCAATACGTGGATAAAAAAATACTTAGTTCGTATTCTGTTTGCTCTCCTTTATCCAATACGACGAACTTACTGGATATGTTTGTATAAGTCATCTCCTCAATATCTTCACATCCTAAACCTGCCGGTTTGAATTGCTTTTCCTTAGACAGCCTATCCTGCTCCAGTTCGTGTTCAATCTGAGCTTCAATCAAGCCTGGGTAGTATAGATTATCATTAGCGGCAGGATATAGCTCCGTGAAATGTTCCATTTTACTGTCGGACATTACTACAATCACAAAAGGATAAGACTTAGAATGGAAGCTTGTAATAGAAGCTTGTAACTTGTAATGTAAAAAGTGACTGATGCCAAATATTCGCAAGTTCGAGTATTTATACTGAAAACCAAAAGTAAAAGTAGACAAAGAAAAGTACAAAGTGTTGGGTAGTGGATAGTTTATTTTTATTACATGCAATTACAAATACCTATACATATGTGCAATTACAAATACCTATACATATATATCTATATCTATATGCAAAAAAATTACAATTCTTAGTATCTATGATGACTCAGCTGCTGTTGTATGTTCTGTTGTTGTATGTTCTTCGGTATCGGAGTTTTCAGTTTTTAGTTCAGGCTGCGATAAGCTTCCCAATGCCACCGACATGTGTAATGCTGATCTAATGACCGTATCGATATATTGTATTAGATCCTTGTTGCATTGGAGCTCGTCGTTGGCATACTTGGCGTTCTTGAATGATATTTGATGCGTTTGACGATGAATGCATAGTGTCCTTTTGGCATATCTCTCCAATAAATCAATTACATGTATTTGACCTGGAATCGCTGTCCAATAGTAGATGACGCTGCTATTTCTGGAGCGAGCTATACGTTTCAAACCTTTCCTAGATATATCTCGTCGCTTGTTCACATACCAGACATTTGGTTTGCTCAGATCTTTCAAAAGAGAAATGGTATATTCGCCTTTGGATGCAGGCACATTGGATTCTGGCCTCAATTGGGACAAATGATACATTTCAATATCCGGATTCTTGGATCCTTGTTGGACAGTTTCTAGCATATTAGCCATCATTTCGCGCATATACTGACGTTCACGTTGTGAATAAAGCAGTTCTAGAGCAATAGCATTTGATAGTGAATTGAGGGCGTATTCCTGACGCATATTTTGGTGGTTGAGTTCTCTGTCCATGTGGGCTTTGAAATACGCAATTCCTCGATCGAGTGTATTAAGAGCATCCTGACCGTTCTCTCCATGTAAATTTGGGTGTACATCTGAGTCGTCTACGTGGGGTTCAATTTTAATTTCGGCTGGTAACAGCTCATGAGCCTGAATTTGCTTCTTGGTTGCGTCACTCATCTTGATTAAGGATATTGTCCACGACCACAAAAAAGATATGATAATGAACTGAAGAGCAGTTTAATTAAAAATGACTGATCTAGACACTGGTTAACACCACAATGAAATGCGAATTAAAGTAGACACCTTTTAGACTCCCAAAAGGAAGAAAATCTCTATTTCCAGATTACCAAATTATTTTTTGGGGTTTTAGATCTTGAGCAAGGAAGGTGGTTTCATTTCCAATCAAAGTATATGTGTATATGTGTATATGTGTATTGCTGCATGGTGGCTGCGGGGGGACCGCCAACCGCTGTGGTGTTGTTGTTGGAGCTAGAAGGTAGATTACGTCATTGCAGTGCTGCTGTGTGTTTTGTTGTTGGAGCTAGAAGGCATATTTGCTGCCATGTATTTTGTTGTTGTAATTCAGAACAGAAATGCACATTTCCAGCATGACTGCTTTGACCTCTAGACAGAACTCCAGGGCTACTGTATATGTTGTTGTTGGAGCTAGAAGGTAGAATTACGTCACTGCAGGGCTGCTTTGAGTCACTGATGCCCGATGTATTTGTTGTTGGAGCTAGAAGGCATATTTGCCGCCGTGTATTTTGTTGTTGTTATTCAGAACAGAAATGCATTTTTTGCGCATGACTGCTTTGACCTCTAAAATTGATCAGCACGTGCCAACAAACACTGATCAAGCACCACAACTTACATTTACTACATAATTTACATTTACTAAACGACTTACATTTACTAGACAATTTACACTTATAACATAATTTACACTTACTACACACTTATTACACAATTTACACTTACTACACAATTTACATTTACTAGACTCATAATTACTGATATATGTAACAGCCCAAATGACTATTTCCATATGCCAACATACACCCCCCGCATGCCCATGCACGCATATACCCATGTGACGTCACAAAAATCCAAAAGTCCAAAGTCCAATTCAGAGCAACGCCGGCCAATCGACCAACTCAGCTTGACTGCTGCTGTCCCAAACTCTGATTTTTGGTTTGTGTGGCCGCGTTACCACTACCTGTGTTTTTTGTATGGGCATCGCGAGTGGCAACGCCATTTATGCCCTGCTGCTACACGGTTACACAGTTCTACGTCGTACTTCCACTATTTTTCACCAAAATTTTTAGCCACCTTCCTCAGCTACCCCTCGCCTACAAGCTACCGACCCAAAATTTCTTCTTGTGCTTCGCATTGGAAACAACAACAACAAACCAGCAGAGCTGCATGGTGGCTGCGGGGGGAACCGCCAACCGCTGTAGTGTTGTTGTTGTTTTTTGGATGCGGTGTACAGCTGTATGGCGGTTGCGGGGGGAACCGATGGTTGAATGGCTAAAAATTTTGGTTTTTAATACAATGAACCTTGTGCATTATGCATAACTACATGGTAAAATAGCATAACTACATGGCTTGGCTGCATGGCGGCTGCGGGGGGAACCGCCAACCACTGGATGTTGTTGTTGTTGTATTTATGGATGCGGCATGGCTAGATTTTGGTTTCTTGTACAATGTTACCTTGTGTATTATGTTAAAAACCAGCAGAGCTGCATGTGGCTGCGGGGGGAACCGCCAACCGCTGTAGTGTTGTTGTTGTTTTTTGGATTGTGGTGTACAGCTGTATGGCGGTTGCGGGGGGAACCGATGGCTAAAAATTTTGGCTTTTGATACAATGAACCTTGTGCATTATGCATAATTACATGGTAAAATAGCATATCTACATGTCGTCTGCGAGGTAATGTTGGCATAGCTGCATGGCGGCTGCGGGGGGGAACCGCCAACCACTGGATGTTGTTGTTGTATTTTTGGACGCTGCATGGTTAGATTTCGGTTTCTTGTACAATGTTACCTTGTGTATTATGTTAAAAATCGGCATAGCTGCATGGTGGCTGCGGGGGAAAACGCCAACCACTGGATGTTGTTGTTGTTGTATTTTTGGACGCAAGTGCTTGGATTTCGGTTTCTTGTATTTTGCTACCCCGTGTATAGCTGCATGGCGGCTGCGGGGGGAAACGCCAACCGCTGGATGTTGTTGTTGTATTTTTGGATGCGGTGCATGCTGTATGGCGACTGCGGGGAAACCGACAACTAATGTGTGGTGTTGTTATTGTAATTTGGGCGCGGCTGTTTGGATTTCGGTAATGCAGAATTTGGTACTCCGGGTATGTAGCGGCAATATAAAAGGCGTGCTTTTCTTCTTAACATTATTAGTTGTGAAAAGTGCACGCCACAATATAGTTTTGCTAGCAATGGAGAATAACCAAGAAATTGTAGGAGCTGATAAGTTTTGTGAAATAATTGAACCGGAAATACCTTTTGTGGATCTAACTATAAGTTCAACCCAAGATTCTGTAGATACCAAACTTACCATTGCCACCCAAGATGATATCCAGCCAACTGTAGATACTAAACTTACAATTGCATCTCAAGATCCTAAACCTACTACCAAGCAAATAGATGCCAATTCTACACAAGCAGATTCTACACAAGCAGATACCAAATCTGAAATTTCAATTTCAACTTCTCATATGCCAGAAAAAGTTGACATCACAATATCTTTTCCTTTCGTGGAAAATCAAAAAGCATCAAGTTTTTCTTTTCGAAAAATAATATGTGATATAAAGCTATAGATTCTGCTACGGCTATTGATCATTCTACCCGTTGGTCATGCTACAATTACATGTGTAAATAAAAACCTAAATAACAATTGCATTTCAGCGTGTGTGTTTTTTTACATTACAGCTGTAGGTTGCGGGGGAACCGCCAACCGCTGTAGTGTTGTTGTTGTATTTTTGAACGCGGGGTATAGCTGCATGGCTAGATTTTGGTTTTTTGTATTTTGCTACCCTGTGTATTGCTGCATGATGGCTGCGGGGGGAACCGGCAACCGATGTGTAGTGTTGTTGTAATTTGGGCGCGATTGTTTGAATTTAGGTTTCTTGTAAGTTTGCTACCCTGAGTCAATACAGAATTTGGTGCTCGATAGTCGTGAACTGATCACAGTTAAAGCTGTTGCTATTAGAAATGGAAAACCTTTTACGAGAGATATTTGGTGAAGATGATGAGTTTTGTGAAATAATTGAACCTGAAGTACCTATTGTGGATCTAACTAGTGATAATCTAGAATATTCATCGATGACAGACGTGGAATATGATATCAAGCCTATAGTTGCAATTCCAGATTCGGTATCATTTGCAACCCTAGATTCTGTGCCTTCAAATGCAGATACCAAGCAAGCAGATACTAACTCTACAATTTCAACTTCTGATATGCCAAAAAAAGCTATTCGTTTTATGGAAAATCAAAGAGCATTATATATTCCTTTTCAAATTCCTTTTAAAAGAAAAATAATATATTTAACAGATTTAGAATGATCTACAGCTTTATATCATGATACAATTACATGTGTAAATAAAAAACCTAAATAACAATTGCATTTCAGTGTGTGTGTTTTTTATTGTAGCACAGCTGTAGGTTGCGGGGGGTAACGTCGTGGTGTTGTTGTTGTATATGTGGGTGTGGGGATTTGTTTTTTTTTTGGTTTATAAAGTAACAATGTTAAATTGTTTTTGCTTTTAGTTAGTTCATACTTGTCACTTTTCGGAATAGCACGCATTAGACATACCATGGCGCACATTACAAAATTGCTAATTAATGGACAGACCTACAGATTTGTAGAATTATCCTACGCTTCCTATAATACAATGCAGCCATTTTTGACATCCAAAGTCTGCACAAATGTAGAACCTCGCAATTGCTTTGAGGATATTCTGATGGCATTTACTAGTGATGATCAGTCGTTGTCCAATCTCGCTAAGCACAACACGTTCATATTTCACCGCATATTTAATGTTAAAAGTTTGTACACCATGAGCACGACCATCGAATGCGCATATACGTCATTTAATAATCCTGAAGTTTGTAGTTACAATGATCCTGTGAAGGTACATATTATTGAAAATTTCGAACCATATTGTCAAATTCTGGTGGATCGGGGTTTGGAGCCCGACATATCTAGGTATTTTGTGGCTGCCATGTTGACTTCCAATCTTCCTGCTGATTGTGTCCAACAACTAGGATCTCGATTACATAACACCGATTTGGAACTCATTCGAAGCGTTTACATACGAAACATAGTCAAAGATGGAGAATCACCCATCAGGATTCTGAATGGCATATCTGAACGACAGCAACAAAAAAATCTTAACGTTAAACGTCCAAAAGCTACGCAAAATGCAGATCAACCACCCCCACCCATTGCACCAGACACAGCACCCACAGCACCAGATACAGCACCCATTCCACTGTCTAATCCTAGCAGTTATCCTGTTGTGTTTCACTCGGTTGAGGAAATGAAAACCTCGCAGTACTACCTATATAGCAACAATTTCAATTATTTCTATATAGTGCGTGATTCCAAACTACTTCAAAATTTCATAAACAACAGTAAACAGTATGTGCAGGCCTTCCAATATAGCACGCAAGTAAATGCATTTATTGTGCTAACACGGGATCGTAAGTTGGAAAACAGTTCCAAACGCAAGCAGCAGCTTGAAGGTGGCGATATTGCTCACTTACCGGTAGTGTTTGAACCTAAAACCCTACAGTTGTTCAATATAAACAACCACGTAAACACCATGCCCAAAGATCAGTGGTTTCTTCCGTTCAATGAAAACTACTTTCTGGATTTGCAAAAGTATGCAATGAAAACCATCACCATGCAGATCAAGCCCAAGTATTATGAATTTCGTTTTTATTGTCGCGAACGTCATCTTCAACAGTTGATTGCTAGTTCGGCATACAAATATATTTACATGTATGAGAAACATGACGCATTCGATATTTTGGAAAACACTAAGCAGCAGTGGGTCAACGTTTCATTTTATATATATTATCTGGATGTTGGTATGTTTTGCGATAAGACTATGTTACCTATTTTCAAGAATGACGCAACGAGCCTAATGCTAACGACACATACTGGAGTGTTGCAGTTGGGGTTACTATACACAACCTATTCTGACATGTACACCAGTCATGAAATGAAATCCGACAATGCTCAACGCTTTTTGTATATGAAGCAGACCAATTCAATGCATCCCTACCCAGACTCGCAGGAAAACGCAGAGCTACTCAACAGTATCAAAGTTAAGATACGTATCTCCGAAATTACCAACAGTAAAATCGAGGGTTCTAAACATCTGCATGACGGTGCCATGGGAGCCATCTTAAGTGAACGTGGACTATACGTCACCAGTGAAAAGAAAACACACGACAAGTGGTTTAAGCATGAAGATGCTCGCAGTGGCACATTCTTTAATGAGCCTCCTCTACAAAACTGTCAGAATCCAAAGCTTGCTATCAAATTTGGCAGAGGATCTACAGAATGAACATGCCCAGCAGAGTGCGGAATACGAGCATATGTGTACCGCGTATATGTGGGTATGCGGTATATACTGGTTTGTGGTATATACGGTTTTGTGGGGTTTGCTTTATTTTGTAGTTTTATGTAAGTTCAATAAATACAGTTCAATAAATACAAACCTGAAAATCATTGTTTTATTGTAATGGAACAAATAAAACCACTAATCAAGTATATCGTACAGTATGTACGTAATGATCCCATTTTAAAAGATGATGTTGAATTAATTGCAGAATTGAATGATTTTAGTAGAGTGGTAGAAACGCTCATCATTACTTCTGCCCCTAATATATCAAAAATGAGTGTAGATCAAGTAAATGCTCTTGCCAGGTTTTCTACTTTTTTAAACGATACTATAAACACATTATCTAGAAAGAAAACCGTAAAAAAAATACTAGCTTTAGACACTGATTTGCCGGTAGAATCATTTTTGAAAACGGTTCAGTTGTCGCCAATTATTGCAAGTATTAAAAAACAATATAACCAGAGGACCATTATAAAAACTTTGATCAATAAAATATCATTAATTGATACTAATTCAAATGGTGAAAATAACCAGCTATCGTCATTGATCGCAAAAAATATTAAGTTTGGTTCTGAGTTAATTGAGTTTGATAAAAACCTGCGGAAATATTATGAGATAGCTTTAAGTTCAAATCCCAATGTTGAGGTTAAAAGAATACAAATTTCACGCCCATCGTCTCCAGTGCGCTCTTTGTCTCCTGCACCCTCGATGTCCTCAGTGCGCAATATAGACGATGCTAGTAGTATATACGGTGCTAATATAGACAATGTTAGTATATACGATGCCAGTGTAGATAATGACGAATCGCAGGTTGGATACCCAGAAACCAATTTGCCAAATACCTATTTGATGGATTCGGATGATTTTTCCGATGAACAGTATCCGTCTACCTCGCGGCCAAGACAGTCCATCTCATCAACTAATTTGTCGTCAGAATATGATTCGTTATCAAACCCAGATAGACCATCGGTGTATAGGGTACCTGCAATGACTAGCAATTTAACTAGTACTCTTGAAGAGGTTCCCGATGGTGCGTTCAAAGAAATAGTGACGTCACCGCCGGCAGTACCACCTGTCATTTCCGATTCAGCGGCAAGGCAATCGCCAAGAAAAAGATCCAAACCACCCACCACTATCGATCTTCCGGCAAGGCGAATAACAAGAAAAAGATCTGAAACCCCTGAAGCTCCCGACCCCGCGGCCTTTGAAGTGGTATCGACGTCAAAAAATAGGCGGATCAGGCCATTAACACGAAAAGAACTCAATGAACCTATTGACTATACTGTTGGTTCAAACAGGTACATTGATGATGATGATGAACTTCCCGCCGTTGCTGCGGTTGAAGAAGTAGTGACTTCACCTTTAAAGCCAACGAGGATGGGTCCGCAAACGAGGATTGGTCCTATGCGTCGTAATCGCAAACAAAAAACAAACCGCTCAAGCGCATACACTAGATCATCAGTATCACCACCATCATCGGGTGAAGATTGGTAAACTACATAATGGCATAGTATGCATGTTTGCATAATCATGCTTGGTATTTCAATACAAAAAAAATACACACATTACAACACACAACATTTATTTTTTACATTTTATTTGTTTTCCATTTTTATTTTGTTTTTATTTGTTTTTTCTATTTTGCCATTAGTAATGCTGGAATGGAAGGGTGGTTACCCCATATAAACATGGAGATCTAGCATTTAAACTTTCTTCAGTAATATGCAATAATTGAGTTACTTTTTCGACAATCTGCTTATGAATATCTTCTGGATCTTGTTCCGCATCAATAACGAGCCAATTTGATTCATTTTTGCACATTTCATCAAATACATTGACTGCCTTTTGTTGATATTCTAGAGTGTCGTATCTTTCTTTGCAATTGAGCGTGGATATACGCTTGTTTGCAACTTCAGGGTTTAGTTTGAGATAAACCACCAAGTCGGGTCGTAAAAGCCCCTTTTCTGTAGCAGAACACCATTTCATGTCCAAGCCATTAGCTACGCTGTACGCAATTCCCGAATGGGTATATCTATCCAATACATAGTTGACACCATATGTCATACACGTTTCCATGTCAGAGTTGTTCTCCCAACGATTCATTGAAAACAGAAGATGTACACTTTCGGATGGCAACTGAATTCTATTTCTGAGGTATGACTGTAGTAGTTTTCCACTTCGGAATGTTCTGTCGGGAAATCCCATCAACCTTGTATTGATACGACGGTACATTAGATGTTCTGCGAGCATAGCACTTTGTGTAGATTTGCCCGCTCCATCGCACCCTTCGAACACAATCAGTGCACCTCTAGTTTGCCGTTTCTTCCCGAGTACTGTTGTACTGACATCTTTCCATTCGGTACATGGATTTGGGGTTATGCCACTAATGTATACTGACTCGTTTTTTGTTTCTGTACATTGCTGTTTTGCTTCTGTACATTGCTTTTTTGCTTCCGTACATTGCTTTTTTGCTTCTGTACATTGCTTTTTTGCTTCTGAGTTTTCTGGTTCGTCTTCAGATTCACTTGAACTACCGTTTGCTACCACAAATTTGTTTATGATTAACGACCTATATTCAGAGATGTCCTCCTTATCTGGGACAGTTGTGTCTTTTGGAATGTAGGTGGCGTCTTCTGATTTGCATGGTATTGCATTAGGTGTTAGTTCTGCACTATTTTCCATTCTCAAATAGTTTAAAATAAGTCTTTAATCAATCAACAACAATTGCATATACACTAACCTACAATATCCTTACATTCAGCAATATCCTTAAACCCAGCAATACCTTATATAACCCAACAATACCTTATATATAAATTTTTTTGAAATTGCAATGGGAATTCACGCGCCAATTAACAACCTCATTAAGCACACTGAAATCTCCATGTCCAGTTTGGATGCTTTGCCTGCGAATTCACATTCGATTCCATATGTGCTCATTGTGGATGTCCTGACCCTGATATACGAAATCCATGGAGATCGATCCAATTCAGGACAAAGCATGTTTGGCTCATCTATGGCATTGGCGGTCCAAGTAGCCAACTACATGATGGAAAATATCCCTCTAGCTGCATTCAATGTGATATTTTTGACCACTGAGGGCGCAGGTCATCGAAAAAAACTCATACCATATAACAATCGAATCAGAGACATAGTCATTAATAAAAAATTGGCAGACCACAATGTGCAAGTAGCTAAAAATCTACGAACGTGTTTACTTTCTCATCCGCAACGATCAGTGTCTCAGGAGTGCAAAGTACATGTTGTTAGTGCTCGCAGTGAAGCCGACGTGCAAATTGCTAGCATTATAGAATTGTATTATTTACGACGCGAAAATTTATTAGTTCCCGGGCTTATTGATGTAAACGCAGTTAGATCATCCCCTGCGCAGCTAATAACAGAATCTCAGCATGTTCAGCAAGATACTCATGTAACTGAAAATATAAAAACAATTAAAAATTCACTTTTTACTACTCCTATGATTGATACAGTTTCCACTAGACCTGAATCTATTGTTTTTGTGTCATCGACTTTGAATAACGATCCGGCTGTCAGAAAAATTAAAAAGCAATGCAAGGAAAAAACCGCCAACAATAGTGCACTTTTGCCATTGCTTTCCAAGTTTCAATTTACACCACCAGCGTCATTAAAACACAACAAAAATAGCAACTACAAAAATAGCAATACCAACAGCAACACCGGCAGCAACGAACGCAACACCGGCAGCAACGAACGCAACACCGGCAGCAACGAACGCAACCCAAGCAGCAATTGTTGTTTTGATGAGTTAATACCTATAAAGTGTAGTGTACCTAAAAAATGTAATGTACCTAAAAAATGTAATGTACCTAAAAAGTGCAATGTACTTAGAAAGTGCAATGTACCAAAAAAATGCAATGTACTTCCAAAAAAAAATAAACTTTGTACTTTGGGTGCACCTACTGGTATGGGTGCATCTACACTAACGGCGCGTCTAGTTATCTGGACGACGGATTCTGATATTTTGATAACTGCGGGGGGTTTCAACTGTGCCCATATTCGAATAAACTGGATGCGTAACAAGTCTTTATATGATATATCATCGTTTAATATAGATGTAGCATTGATGCTAATTTTATTGGGGTGTGATCGTATTAGCAAAATTTGCAATGGCCATTCTTTGACATATGACTACGTTCAGAATATCATCTCGTGCAAAAATCCAGAAATTTTTATAGCGGCCACACCGGAACCCAAGCGTTCTTCCTGTGTACCTTCACGTAACGAAATTGTTAGCAAATTAAAAAAATGGAAAGTGGATGATTCACATGCTTCTGATATTCGCAAAGTGTTAAAGTATTACATACACGGTAATAGTATTTTGGTACAATAGACAGCAGATGTAGACAGCAAATGTAGACAGCAAATGTTTTCCTATAGCGAACGATGAGTGTATACAATGAGGCCATAAAAAGTGCAATTATATATCAAAACAATAATTCGACACTAGTTTAATAGCCTCAATGTTACAATCTGGAAAACTGGCCGTGGCAGTCAGCTGTTTGGTGGCAGTCAGCTGTTTGGCGTCGTCAGCGGCTATCGATAACTGTACAGATATGTGCCTAATAAAATTATACTCAAGATGAATATTTCAATGTAGATAATATATACGTCATTTGTTGCAGCAACAGTTGTTGTTGTTTTAGTAGATGCTGAGTCATCCTGTTGTCCAAATAATCTTTTGAATTTGGTTGTATCGATTCGTGTTGTGATGTGATATGCAATTAGTCGAACTACGATATTAACAATGCGCACTACAATAACACTTACTAAAAACGACGAAAACGTTTTTTTCAAAGTCTTGCTTGAGCTGTCGACGGGTGTGCACACGTTTTGAGTAGCCATATCATGGATCGTGAATTAAAACAGTTACACGAAACTAAACTGTTGAACTATTTAAAACTCGGGAGTGTAAAGGATGAAATTGTGTCCGTGCCTGGGATGGATAATGAGTTGCTGAATATCTTGACTTATAAACATACCAAGGATATTAGATTTATAAAGCGAGTCTTTGATATTTACGAATTAAGCCTTTTTACACGTTTAATATGTTTGAATGGATTTTTCGGATGCGGCAAAACGTTGGCTCTTTTAATTTTGCGCGATATACTTGAATTTTATAACAAGCCGGTAATATGTCTTACGCCTTTGGCTCTACACGCCAATACCATCAACTTTAAGACATTGCATTCGCAGTTTAATATTGATTGGAAAACTGGCATACCTAAGAGAATGGATCCTCGCCTCTACAAAGACAATTGCTATATATTAATAGATGACGCAGCGGTTGCCAATGCCGAGCTCTACAAAACAATAATGGCATTCTTCAGCGAAAGATTACCGCAACAGACTCCCCCAATAGCCTGGTCTAACAAACACATAATTTGCACAGTGACTTATGTGGACCGAGTAGTGGGTTCGGGCTACGGAGGCAACTTTAATCATTTTGGTGTGTGTGATCTACTAACATTTCCGCACTGGCTACAACACTTTGTTAAATATAACTGGAATGACCCATATAAATCTAGTCTAAGCGAGACTCAAATGAATATGATTAAAGTGGCTAGACGTGTATCTGCTGACGTTTCTAGACCACTTGCAAAGCGAATGGTAGTTCGCCCCATTTATCCTGAATTAAACCGCGGCCTAATATTAACATGGACACTGAATGCAGCACAAAAATACAACACTCTTTGTCACGACTACGCAGTCCGATCAAAATCTGAACATTTTCTTGACGCGATGTACGGTCAAACTGATGCCAAAATAAAAAAAGACTATTTGCCAGTTTTGCGCGATTCTGAACACGAGCTCAATTTATCAAAATATGTGGCATTGCGGCTATGTGAAGGTGAACCTATTATTGTGACACAAGCCATTCTTAACCTTAACAAATATACGACTGGAACCTATATACATCCCTACAAAATACAGGTGACTACGCACACATCCACAGCCGGTCACACAGACACTGAGACCGCCATATTTCCCTTGACGCAAGTATTATATAATACACCGTATGGGAACTTTAAAGCGTATCCCATTGCTCTTTATTATGCAGCCACAGTGTCAAGTGTTGTTGGTGAACACTTTCCACAGATTCAAATAGACCTGACAAAGCTTACAACGCTGGATGTACGCGGCATATGTGTTGCTATGACTCGAACCAAGCCACCATATGAACACAATGTTATATTTATCAACGACAGCAGTGCTGTTTTATCTTAGAATAAGAAGTAGAAACTAAGAAATAGAACATAACCACAAATAAACTTACATTTTTTGTTATTTGCATTCTATTTGCATTCTGTTTTTTTATTTTTTTATAAAAATAACTATACATCAGTCTTCAGAATGACGTCATCTTCAGTTTTTCCTGTTTTAAATGATAATATATCGCCTGATCCACTACAAGTTAGAGTACTTACAAAAAATTTACACCAATGTAGCAATCTATTAAAAACTGTAAACGGTAACAATGTAGCCTCAATCCAAATGGACCTTAACATACTTCTTGCTAATTCTCAATCAATTATTAACGAGTGGCTGTCGAAATATAAAAGTTTTAATAGTATAATGCTAGCACTATACGTTAAAACTTCTCAATTTGTTATTCAAAATTCGGCATTAGCTTCATTCAAAAACATTCAGCCCACTATAAATGACTTGTTAACTCAAATACAAGATTTCAGTAAAAATTCTCAAAATCTGAATTCTAGCTCTGATTTGAAATTCAATTTACTAGAGATTGATAATGATAATAATCTAAATGAATATAGACAAACTCCTATTTCCAGTTTTAGTAGTATAATAGGCATGGAGGATATTAAAGAACGAATACGATCATTTAATTCGCCTTTTTTGCAAAAACTCAGATCAAAATCTAGAGCTAATACTCTATTGTTGTATGGCCCTCCTGGCACTGGCAAGTCTAATTTTGTTGAAGCTTTGGCCAATGAAATGAATGCAGACTTTTTTGTAGTATCTGCCGCTCAGATATACGATCCACAGTTGGGAGGTTCTGAAAAAAAAATTAATGCTATATTCCAAACACTTCGCACATATACGCGCAATGCGGTACTCTTCTTTGATGAGTTTGAACAGATATTTCCTAATCGTCAGTCGCAAACTGCTCCTGAATTTGGAAAGAGTTTAACTGTACAACTGATGCAATTGCTTAGTGGCCCATTTGGAAATATACCGGGCAACGTTTTGATTGCGGCTGCTACGAATTTTTTGAAGAATTTAGATGATGCTATTCAATCTCGCATGAGTCCAAAGATCTATGTAGGTTTACCAGATGAGGCTATAAAAAAGAAATATCTATTAATGCACTATATACTAGAAAATGATTACAGTACAGTTTTACAGAACATATCAAATTATAAAAACTACAGTATCAGAGACTTGGGTACTTTAGGTGAAGAATTACTCCGTGTACGAACAAACTTAATAGATCGCGCAACATTTTTTCAATATACTGAAAGAGACTATGTCAGTGTTGCAGGTACCCCACTTGGTCGTGGTTTAGATGCAGTTGCAACAATACCACCACCACCACAATATACGACATTAACTGATACTAATGTAGTATTAACACTAAATGAATATTATGAAATTCCAGATCAAAATCTTAAAGTAGAGTTAGCTGAAAATATATTTCGCCCCAAAGTTACTGAGGAAATGGTGAAAAAAATAGCTGAATCAATCATACCAATATCAGATATTCTGCTACAGCAGTATCAGAATGAAGGCAAACAAGACAAAGAAGGAAGCCTACAACAAAACTAAAACAACAAATAGATAAAAAGCATCTAAAATGAAATTTTTATTGAACAAAATGCACATGCACAAACAAGATATTAAAAATCCCGATTACAAACAAGATATTACAAATCCCGATTACACATCTGATGATATTACACATCTGAACAGATATACATTTGGTATTTCGGTTAGTAAAAAATTATTTTTATAGGAGCTCCTAAAATTTTTGTACGGCAATAAGGACAGTTGGTAGCAGTTGATTGGAGATATTTGTTCAAGCACGGTAGGCAAAAAGAATGTCCGCAGGATAAAATATGACTGCAAGCTGCCAATAAACATACTGGGCAATTTAAATTTCGCCTTCCAATAAAAACCCCATCCGATGACGGAAAGTTGAAGGTATCTATAATATCTTGGTTATTGTTAAACTGTTGCATTTTTATTAGAGGATTTAGAAGGTGCGCCGTCTTCCGAACATAAATATCAACATAGTTGCATGCCTGTTTATAGAAATTATACTTTAGCGACAAGAGATTAGCATAATTACGGAGAGTTTGATAATAAAAAACTTGACGCGCCATATTTTGGTTATAGCATTGGGGCCGCCAAACTAACAAAGCACTGTCACCAGGTGCACCACCAGACTGACACTCGGTCGCACCAACAGTTGTATATTTTGCAGCAATTGTGGGTTTTGTGATGATTCGAGGTTCTGTTTGTAAAAAGCTGGCGGTGTGCGAAACAAACCACTGTTCTAGAGCAGAATTCAAAAGAGATTGATTACCATAGCGCAAACTTGTAAATGAATCATTCCAATTAGCAACATTGTACACTGGATAAACTGGGATGAAATTTGTGGCTTTTTTGATAGTAACTGCTATATGTTCTTCTATTGGTAATTGAAATTTTTTGTAATGGCAGCTATCATAATGATTAATATGAGTTGCAGTAAACATGTATATCATTCCACAATGGTGACAGCAAATTACATTTTGGCAGCGATTAAAAAAGAATCCGTGATTTACCAATAAATTAATATGATTTTTTTTCATAATCAGTATTGATTTGTTTACACTGAGTAAAATAAAGTACTTGGCAGTGTAATCGGTGCGCTGCTGGGGGTGCTGGTCAGTACGCTGCTGGGTGTGCTGCTGCACAGGTAATAGTTTTTGGGATATCAGATAGTGTTCTTCATACAAATCAAACGTATAAGATCTGGCTTTCTCAGATTGCAGATATGGAAACAAACAGTTGCCAATTGGTTGTATTGTGCCTGGTAGTGGAGTGCCAGATTGTTGATTTGCGGGCACTAATCTGTCGGCGTCGTCATTAAATGGCACTCCACGAATTGGGTCAATATAAAAACTGTCAGGATTGAGCGGTGTGCTGCGAGCGAGCGGTGTACCGGGGTGTGCAGATGCAGGCAATACAGGGTGTGCAGCGGGGTGTGCAGATGCAGGCATATTGTTGATTTTCCTTAGTTTGGTATTTTTTTTATTATGTAATGAAAAAAACGCAATCATCATATTACGAAGATCAGCATATATGTTAGTATCAGTATACACCGCGTATATATTACCAGCCGCTCTATTACCAATATGAAATAAAATGGTTTTAATAGTTTTTTTATGTCGATGTCTATAAAATGCAAAAATTTTTGACCCAGAGTATAATACGTTGGGAGTTAGCAATGTAGTTGTTGTGTATTTTCGTTTTGGCCCGATTCTTTTGATATTGAATTTTCTACGGATGCCGGAGACACTGATTCTATGTTGTCTGCAATGTGTTCCTTCAAAAACACTAAAAAATACACAAAATTCACTCAATAAAAAATAAAGGTCCGTGTTTTACCTTTTATACCTAGCGGCCACTCTTCTGAGAGGTCATTGTGGGATGACAAATGAAATTTGTCTCGATGACTGTATGCCCGAGGCCTGAGTGCTTTAACGTCACTAGGTGCTTTAACGTCACTAAGTACTTTAACGTTACTGAGTGCTTTAATGTTGCTGGGTGCTTTAACGTTACTGGGTGCGTTATCTGTGTTTATACGATCATTCGACGATTGCAGCCGATTAAATAGAGAATCCTCCGATGGCTGCATGTGTAAACAAGTTTTTGTTCTTGGTTGCTTTTCGACTGCAGACAAGTCATTAAAGCATTTTCCACTTCTAGTGTACATGCCAAAAGCCCTTGACTTGCCACATCAAGTGCATAAAAATAACTGAAAACCATCTATAAAATCATCAACAAAATACCCAATGAAACTGAATACCCAATCCAATCTGAATACCCAATCCAATCTGAATACCCAATTCAATCTGAATACCCAATTCAACGGTTCTGCTCCACCTGCAAAACAAAAAAAACAACCCATCTTGTGTATTGTATTTGAATTTTATTATAGTATTAGTTTTTAATACAGCACACTTTTTATTTGTGACAAATACCGAGGTCTAGATAATGCTACGAAGATTTCATTTATTGTGCACAGTTGCAAGTCTAGGTATATGTTGCGGTGGTGAAGAGTCTTTCCTTGCGAATTGAAGATATTGCAGGCAGCTCCCATTTGCAACGGAAATCCATAAAGTGCAAAGTCTTTGAACAAACGCATTTCAAATTCAGTCGGATATAGTATAAACACTTGATTATTCTCAGTTACCATAATGAGCCCGCATTGATCATTTTGTTTAATTTTTAACGTTTTTCTTAGTTTGCTGTTGCCTTCAAATGCTTCTGGACAATGGTCAGGATCATTCGGGTAGTCTAAGAAACCCAGTAAATAGACATTTGCACCAAGACGTATTTTGCCCACAGATTTCAACATTATGTATTGCATTCCAACTACTAAAGGAAGTACATACATATGGTGGGCACTGCATGACGAGGTAGGTGGTAAGGGGAATTTCCAGTTCTGTGCCTTCTTGTATATTTTTGAGAAACGCAGAAATCTTGACTTGATAATTTCATTTCCATTTAAAGTGTTGAATGCTCTCAAATCGGAATGGCATTTCAGGTACACTTGTAGATTCAAATTGTGTACAACTGCATTTGTCTTTGATAAAATGATGGTTTGGTTGAATTTCGCTTTGTTTGATATCCACCAGTTTATTAGATTGGGCAGATTGGGGATGATATTAGAATAAAAGCATGAATCAGGGGGTGGTTTCGCAAATATTTCTTTCAAAGTCATTTTTTTTAATGATTCAGAGTTGAAATGTAGTGGAATGTGTTCTTGATACAACAGTTTTGCAGTTGTTTTGGTTTCTACTAGGATCTTACCGGTATTTATGGTACCATATTTCCATTCATCTGGTCTAGGGTCAATACTGGCGCTGGTTGCTTTGGTAATATGAAATGATATACCTTTTTGAGCCCCTTTCAAATGCTTATATTGCAGAGGTGTAAGTTCTTCAGGGTATTCTTTGAGGCATTCTACTGGATATTTATAAACAACACTAGTAATGTTGTTATTTTCTGGTAGATATTGTTTGATGACGTCTTCGAGTTTGTTTTTGTAAATGTCAGCCAACATATTGACAAAGTTAGGATCTGTCATACGTTTTGATTCAACCAGTGTAAATATTGAGTCACAGATGTTTTCAATATGTTTGGTGTTGTCTTGATACACTGATTGAATTGGCTGTATTTGTTTTTCATCACCAGCCAGGAGAAACAATATTTTAAGATCACGATGGTCGGTGTAGTTTACATAACGTTCAACTATTTTTTTGAGGAATCTGATTACCGATACTGGAACCATGCCAATTTCATCGAAGAAAATACAAAGCCGTTTATTACCTCCCAGTATATTCGTAATGTTGTTATATTGACAACCAAATTTTGTCACGAAATCGTCAATTAGAGATTCAGATAGTCTTTCCACAACACAAATAAAGCTCAAATACTCGTGAAAAGACATTCCGAACATTTTGCATATAAAACTACAAAGAGTACTACCAGTAGTGTCATATAAAGCACTAATTTCTTCGACAAGTGATCCTTTGGTAGTGACGTATAACATTTCGCATAAATCTGACGAGATAAGAGCGTCCATTAAAAATGTCTTCCCGGTACCAGCGGATCCTTTAATCATATAACATTTGAAGCTGGGTTTTGGTTCATTGGAGAAAGGAAGCGCTTCTTCGAGATTGTTGCGCATTTTCTTGTGTACCGAATGTGAAAGAGGTGGACCGCCACGTTTTCGGGTATTGTCAGAAAACACATATTCATCTTCATCCTGGGAAAGGTCACTTGGGTCGTCACTTAGGGCTAGGTCGTCACTCAGGCCCATGTTGTCACTTAGGGCTAGGTCGTCACTCAGATCCTCTTCGGAAGTGTGGAAAAAATCCTTAACAGCTTCAAAGATTTCTTTTTGTTTTTCATTCAACAAGTCAACTGGATTATTCTTCATCAGTTTATGACGTAGCATTTCAATCGCACCTTCAGTATTCAAATAACAGTTTGTATTTTTATTTTGCAAACTGACAAAGTCGTAACTAGAATGTTTCAAGTTGCAGCAAAATAAAAAAAAATCATGTATTGATGAAATTGGTTTTGATAATTGTTTTTTCAAGTAAGGGTGCATTGTTGGTGGATTTCGTTGGTAATAATCGTCC
Organism: Sphaerophoria taeniata; assembly: GCA_943590905.1. Taxonomy (NCBI): domain Eukaryota; kingdom Metazoa; phylum Arthropoda; class Insecta; order Diptera; family Syrphidae; genus Sphaerophoria; species Sphaerophoria taeniata. The sequence continues at coordinate 184,868 of CALSBU010000007.1, forward strand.
TTTAGTTTATCAATATCCAAATTTACGGGAAATTGAAACTCGGCGTTACCATCTTCGGAGTTGCCATCTTCGGCGTTTTTTGGGTTACTGTTTTTGTTGATGTAAACTTGCGGTTTGAAAAATTGAACAGGTAATAATTCATCAAGATCCAGGCTAGGAAGATTAATGATTAACTCGTTTTGAGAACATTTCAAGAAACCTTTTGCAACTATCGAATCATCTATTTCAAAGGCAGTGTAGCGCGAACCTCGAACCAATGTGTCAATGACTGGTAATCTATGCTCTCGGTATAGGGATATTGCATGTTTTAGATATGATTTTTCATTGATAGAGTTATCTGGCAAGCAATTGATGTCATCTATGCGAAGAAAACTATCATCTTCCTCGTCATAATCAAAACCAAAGTCGTAATCGCAGTCGTCCATTATAACAGGATTTTAATGTATATGGCAATCAATACGGAGAACACTTAATTGGCGTAATAGTTCTTTATTAACTATTTCTGGATTATGTGGCAAGTTCAGATATGCTTTACAGGTTTCAGTTATTACCGCGTTTGAGTAGTAATAACAAAAAATTCGGTTAACTGCCAAAATAAACTTATTGGTTCGAACAACATCCATTAGAAAACGCACAAGAAGAGATACAAAATAACTGCTTATAAAACCAAATTTACTACCCGAGTTAACGCAAGTTTAACCAGCAATGTCTGTACAAAGAGAGCGCGCTACAAATCGTACTACTAAATTTACTCAGCTTCAAACTTCAAATGACGAACTAAAACAAATGCACGAATTTATATCTACCATTGGCTCTGAAAATGATGACCATGTCGATGAAATAGAGAATTATCAACTTGCACAAATTAAATCCATTTATGTTCATCCAATGAACAATGTTATGCATTTACTGAATTATATCCAAAATAACAGTACCCCTGGTAAAATTGATTTTGACAAAATATTTGAAAATTATAAAATAGGCCCTCTCTATGTAGATCATATGTCCAAAAAATTAACTGCAGAGTTTCTAGATTTAGGCACCAATGACATATTGTCGAAAGCACTTCAAGCTGTAGATAATCGATTATTTAATGTGTATAACGTCAAGTCATTAACCCATGCTAGCAAGTTACTTGATAAAATATACAAACAGCATGAAATTATAAAAAACATGATGCTTGATTTCAATGACAATGCAAGAAAATTTAAGGAAAGGTTGAATAATCTAAAAACGCCTAAATTTGATGATACCGAAAGTATGCAAATCAAAATTAACAAACTATCAAACGATATAGTGCAATTAAACAATCAATTATTTAGTCTTACTGATGAAATTAGTTCGATCAAAATAAAATCACCACACTATGAAGAACTGGACTTTTGTACTAAAGAAATTCATAATTCATACAAATATTGGTTTGATAATCGTAACGCCATTCAAGTCAACGCAAAAAAAAATAAAAATCATCTATCATTTTCACAGTTTGTGGTAAAAGAGTTTCGTGCATATTACAATGTTGACATTTTGTTGGGACCAAACGCTAGTCCATCCAAATACTTTGAGAAAGCTTATAAAGAACTTAAAAAAATATATCCTCAATATACACCATTACAACATGATCCGTTGATGGATTTTAAAACATCATTAAATAATATGCAAGAAAGAATACATTCTGAATATGCAAAAAAATTAGCAGAAGAAAATGCAAAAGAGGAAAACAAAAATATAAGACCACAAAGACCTAATTATAAACAAAGCCTTGGTCCTGAAGAACTTGGTAAAAACTCAATATTAAAAACAATCATTGGCAATTTTTACGAATCCATCATAAAAAAAGGCAATATATATCACCAAAAATATATATATACAAATATATTCCACAAATCAGATTATTTTTGGAAGTTTATTAGAACATTAATACAATTAAAACAAGAAGAATTGCAACACGTATATAAAGCCTTTCTATTTTATAGTTCGTCTGAACAAACTACACAATTTCTCAAAGATGTTTATACATTGAATTCATATTTTAATACTGATTTTCCAAGACAAATATCCAATTTATCGGCTGATCAAGTATGTAACCTTGTATATCCAAACTCGCAAACAAAAAAACAAAGAAAAAGAAAACAAAAAAAATAAATAAAACAGAATAAATGAAACAAAATAAATAAAACAAAAGAAATGAATAAAATTATGAAATGAATAAAATTATTTTTTTTTGTGATGTAAATGGCACTTATGAGTTTAATGCTTAATGCATTTATTTGCTTAGTGCATTTATTTGTCTAATGCATTTATTTGCTTAATGCATTTATTTCATTTCGATTCCGTCATTGAAGGGAGTCAGATGATATTTCCTTCGTCTAACTGCACTCTTCAGACATTTGTGGATTCTTTTTAGCGCTACTACAATACCAGTACACACTACCATTGCGGCTGCAATAAACTGGTTTTGAACGTCTTCAATAAATGCCACAAATTTAGTAACCATTGATGTAATTTTCGTTGTTTGGTGTAACGTTGAATTTATCTTGTAAATTGGGTCTTGAAACACTACCGGGTCAATCTCTTCCACATCCCTGTCAGGAATTATTGCTTTGTTAGGAATTATTGCTTTGTTAGGAATTATTGCTTCGTCAGGAATTATTGTTGTTGGGATAGTAGAAAATTCAAGTCCGTTTGAAACCGGCAAGCCATTATAGGTATACATTTTTTTTGCGTGCGGAATTCCATAAGATATGGGAACTAATGGTACTATATTAAAAGTTTCGGCATCTTGCTTTGGGAAAGGGTCGGCATCGTGTTTTGGCTCTGAGTCATTCACATGCTGGTTTTTGGTGTTGGTTTGTATTGCATTTGTTGCTGTTGTTGGTATTTCATTTGTTGCTGTTGTTGGTATTTCATTTGTTATTTCTTTATCCCCACTACCGTCATATTGAGGTATTGTGTTGTCAAATTGTAGTGGTGGATTGTTTTTGGTACGCATGTCTTTCCTACCACGACTCAAAATCTTATACAGAGGAGTAGTTTCTCCGGAGAAGTTATCGAGTTCACTTGCTTGTGAATATGTAAAAGTATTAATTAACAAAAGCGTAAATGCTAATGACTTTATCTTAGAAAGTGTTAACCACATTGTGAAAGCTAGATTTGCGTTGTGAAAGCTAGATTTGCGAATTACAAGTAAAGTGTACGTTACTGCACCTGAAGCGCAATTATATATCAAGTTTAATTACGTGTCGTTTTTAACTTTATATTTAGAAATACACAGAAGAAATATATAAAAATCACAATACTTATTACCATCACAATTAGCATCACTACATATTAGCATCATCACTACATCCTAGTTATCCTAGTAATTATTTTGTTGCATTTTATTATTGCTATTATCCTGTGCCCTAATTTCTATTGTAGTGACCTAATTTCTATTTTTGTAGTTGGTAATTCACACTTTTATAACGTTATGGTAGACCCAGTCGCCGCTTCAGAACTAATTGCTCTTGATCGACATGATTCACTAAACACCCCTGAGCTTGATAAGGATATTTATAATTCTACTATTCAATTTACCGATTGTGCAAATTCGATATCAAATTCAAATTGCATTGGTTCTTTTGATGAAGACGATCTCACTATAGTTGCACCACCAGTCACGTCCGACCTTGCTGATAAAAATATCGAAACCTCCTATACTTATGAGCAACACAAACACTATCATTCTGAATGCCCACAAGCTAACCCACATATATTACCACCACCCTCTGAGGCGCAAAATGTAAATATGCATCATCGACACGATATAAATTCAGTAGAACATTTTCAATATTCCCAGTCGGAAAACCAAACTCAGTCAGCAAACAGTAGTCTCTGTCAAAAAGACAGCAACGTATCGCACTCGTTTAATGTATCGCATTCCGTAGCGCACGCACCTATCACCCATTCGCCCATCACGCAATATATAGATGCAATGTTCTACTACACCAACTCATCTGAAACAGTCTCTGAATCACCTTTTCTCACTCCGGCAAATTTTAACTTCCCAAAGATGGCTAAAGCAGGCATTTTGTCCTTTATGGGTGACGTTGAAGCAAAATTAAAATTAAACTCAAACTGTGCGTTAACTTCTGGACAGGTTGTTTGTGAAGGACTAACGGGATGTGATCCATTACCATCGCACTTACTGAGACTAGCCCAAATGAAAAGACCCATAAATATTCATGTCGAGGGCATTATTGGTGCTGGAAAAACATACATGATGGACCATTTGAAATTGGGCCCGTTAGAACCATACATTCAGTTTCTCGAGGAACCTTTATCCAAATGGAGAGATCTAAACGGGGAAAATCTTTTAGAGCAATTTTATTCAGATCCAGTTAATATGGCTGCAACATTTCATCAATATGTATATCATACTTTGCTTGAAAATCATTTGAGTTTGTGCAACAAACCCATAAAAATGATGGAAAGGTCTATTCACAGCTGTATGGAGTTTGCCAGACTTCAGCATTCATTTGGCAATATTAATAACACTACGATGAATATTATGGAAGCTTCGTATGAGCTAGCTAAAAATAGAATGAATGTAAATCCAGACATTATTATTTATATTGATGCTTCAATTCAACAAAGTTCCCACAATATTCGGGCTCGCTCACGCAAAGAAGAAGTCATAGACTTGGATTATCTGGAAAAACTTCGCAATAGCCACCGGACTTGGTTATGTAATGAAATCTGTTTAGGACAAAACGTAAGTTGCTATTCTATGCATTATTTTCAGTTTAACTTGTAGTTTTTATTTTACAGGTGATTGTACTTCAACAGCTATTTGTACTTAAAGATGTCGAGTTGTTTTTACTGAGATTAATTGAGGCAACTGGAATTCAAATCAACCTGCCAGTAGACTACGAATAATACACAAACTACAAATAATACCACATACTACAAATAATACACAGACTACAAATAATACACAGACTACAAATAATATGATAATGGCAACCTGGTACAAAAAAAAATAGTTTTTTTTATATAATGTGTTGGGTTACGTGGGTTGGTGTTTTTGTTGTCTTGTTTACTTGCTTTAATAAACTGATAAACAATGTAATTGTTTAATTGTGGTGTTTTTGATTGTGGTGTATGTAGGTGTTTATTTTTTATTGATTAGCTTATGCATAGTCTTTTCAAAGCTTTTAACATCTTGTGGTTTCGTAAGAGACTTTAACATACTTTCACGGAACAATGCAGTCAATAGTTTAATTAAAAATTGAGTATCATCTTTGGTTATAATGTCCCAGTTCTCTGCAGTTATGATGGGCTTGTCACAAATTTTTTCAATTACATTACGTAGGGTACGACCAGCACGGTTTACAAGATTAGTTTCGGTAGCAAAGAGATCTTGATTGTCTTTATGTTTGATAATGCTATTAATGACCTTATCTACAACATGTACATATAAAGACAACAAGCACGGCAATCGAAGTTTACGCAACAGCAACAAGTGAGGAAACTGAAGCATTCGCCATTCGTTTTTCCAGATAGGCTGCTCTTTGTCCAATGCACTTATAATTTCAGCTTGTAGGTTGGGTTCAGTATACAGGCGATTTACGATATTTGCCAAGGCTTTAGGATTACTGTTGTTATTCAAGAGGTTCAATTTTTGATGACGTAGTGAGTGAATATTGTTTGTGAAATACGTAATTAATTTTGAACTTTGGAAATTCCAATCAATGTCTTCGTTTTGTTTTGGCATTATGGATTTACTCACATTTGGCAGTAGTAAATCAGTTAAATACCGAACATATATCCAATCGTAGTTTGTAATCAAGTAACGTTTAAAGGTAGTAAAAACTAAATTGATGCGTAGGTCTTGATAATCATATTCTAGTTTGATGGGTTCTTGCGAGCTGTTATAGGTTTGCAATTTTTCAGTAAATTCCACGGGCATTACTTTGCAATAATCTTTAAATAGCCCAACAATTTCTATAATGGGAAGCGTTTTGGTCAGTATAAACGCAGTAGAATATTTGGTTGTAAACTCAGTAAATGCTATCATAAAATCCTGAATTTGTTCATTACTAATTTGCATTCTTGAATGTTTAAGACATGATTGCATTACCTCCAAATGCTGTCTGATCTCTGCAGATTCATATGGAGCTCCAAACTTTACATATATAGCATTAATCTGCTGAGTAGTAACGATCAACTCATCAATGAATGAAGTATACTCTATGACCGGTAAGTCTAAATGCGCCAAGTAAGAGTCCACCTGATTGCAAATGTGTTTGCCGAATTGATGCGTTGTAATCTCAAAATCACTATGAGTAGTTAAAATAGGTTTCAAACTTGCCACGAAATAGGGAATCAATGCCAAAAGGTCTTCGCGAGTTGCTTCAATCTGACATGGAATGGGTAGTTGTCCAATGTTGACAGTTGTTTCATCTTGGCGAGTAGTTCCATACATAGGATACATTGTAAATTTAATCAAATTTGTAGGTTCGTCATTTTGATTTGCATCAACAGTTTTTACGGTTTGGGACATATTGAATTTAGCTGGGTAGTGCGCGGTAGTTGGGTAGTGTGCTGTTTGGGTTAGGTGGTGTGGGTAGTGCACTTTGCGTTTAACTTTGAATATAGAATTTTGGGTCAATTGGTCACAAAGACCTATTTTTTTCTAGACACTTATTATACTTGGGAAAGGGAGTTCATTGTAATATAAACGGTGATATCGCATAGGAGCGTACTTTTTTGAAAACAGTGATTGCGCAATTAAATAAAACAAAAGTAAAAATACTATTTGGGATTCGACAAATGTAATTTGGGTCATTTCCTTTATTTTGGATATATGGTTGTTGGTATTTGGGTATATATTTAGGTATTTTTTTTTATTTGGTTTCAGTGTTGTTTAAAGTACAGACTTAGTCGCGATGCACGGAGGAATGCAAAGTTATTGGATGCAAAGTCAATGGAAACAATATTGGGTTCAATATTTGAATATTGATATGAAAGCTATATTCGAATATATAGTTGTCCTTATTTGGAGGCAGTGGTACATGATTGTAAGTTAATAAGAACAACACTTGTTACATTAGTTCAAGCTCTCAAACAAAGTAGTTGTTTTAAATTTATCTACTTTTATTGGCAAATCGACGATTTCGTCTTACAAAATTGAATTAATTTAATACTAAATTTACAATGCAGGCACCATCCTTATTTCAACAGGACCAGCATGCGGAACACCCAACATTCAGCAGCACAGGACAGCATCAGGACGAACATACCACCCAAGAAGCAGCAGAAGCAACTCATACCTGCACACACAGTCATGACGACAGTACCACCAACTACACAGTCAACCACACATTGCCTGGACATGACAGATTGAGCAGTAGTTTCTTTGTAGCAACTCCAGAATTATACAACATTAAAAATTTGCCAATCAGTACTTTGTCCAAGTCAACTGGTTGTGGCTTTATCCTTTTAAATCACAACGAGCAAATGGAAATTATAATTCGTAAAAAGCCATACAACAACAGTTTCCGAATAGAATCAACATCACAGGTAGTATTTCCGTCTTCTCTCAAGTTTATAAACAAAAAAAAGCTTATAAGCGAGAACTGCAATACGTATTTTGCTGAACAGTTCGCCATCCCTCGTGGCGGTGGAGAAAAAAATGAAAACATTTTGACAACGGCGGTGCGTGAACTTATTGAAGAAACTGGAATGCACCTAGAAAAATTGCAGATATTTAATGTATTTTTTGAACTGAACTTTGTGGACGACAAAGAATACAAATATTACATATTCATGGGGTACTCTCAAAAATCCTGTACTCGATTGAATGTAAACAAATATCTAGTTCTTAACTATGATGAACAAAATAATGTATTCAACGTAAAAGAAACGGCAAAAAGTGTGTTTGCCGAAAATCGATATCTGGCAAATGCTTTAATTCAATATAAAGACTACATCCGATTTATGTATAAAAGTCAACTCAAATGTTATATGAGTAGTAATTATCCTGATTTATTTACTTGGATGAAGACGTTAATCTATGAAAAGAAACAAGGAAACGCCACCCTAATATATGATCCGAATGACTCAATATTCTTTTCATGGAATCAATTAAGAAACAATTATGGCCTACAACAATGGACTCATTCAAAATTAAATCAAGATATTTCCAGTTTAGATTATAGTAAAAACTGTATTAACTATTTTGTCAATGATACATGGGAGCAGACTAACCCTATGCAATTTACATCTGATTTTCAACTCAACACTACACCACTACAACTAATAAATATCGCTCTAGAATACTAATTGCTCTAGAATACTAAACGATTCGACTGAACCAAAGTAACTCAATAAATTTTTTTCAAAATGTCCATCTCCATCTTTTTATTTATAATAAGATAGTGGTATTTAAAAATATACAAAACAATTTTTGCAAAAGTATAATATCAGAATGACATCAGTGAATAATAGATTTAGAGAAGCCCAGCTAGGGGCAAACGCCAATGTTACTGCGCCAACCGGCATGCCGGGTCTTTCAAATATAGAAGAGTTTGCCCTTCCCAGCAACAACACTGATTCCAACAACACCAATAACGATTTAACGTGTGAGGATACAATTGCATCACTTTTAAAGCTAAATGCTAACGACCTGTCTTCACTAAGTGCGATTTATTGTGGTGAACCAATTACGTCCGTAGTTGCTTCGAATTCAAGAGATGAAAACGCCGATACTAAAGCAGCCACCTGTTTTTTCAACGACTCACATTGTGGTGGCTATGTAGAAAATGGCTTGTGCTCAAAACATGGAATCTTTCGTATGAGCAAACCAATCTACGAATTTGAAAAGAATTGTTGTAGAATTATACATGTTCCTCTATGTGATATTTCCAACAAACAACTAGTACGAATATTCCCTTTGTTGTCATATGCTAATAAATTAACAGCACAAGATCTTCATTCATTAAATAATCATAATAATATTCCACTAATAAATGATGCAATTAACTATTTAATTGGTATTACCCAAAAACTAAATTCTGAAGACAAAAGCGAGGAAAAAACAGAATATATTAAAAAAGTGATACAGTTTAGAGATAGTCATCGTAAACATCTCATGAAAGTAATACCGTATTTACAAAAAGTAAATGTATATATGTATTTTAGTAAAAACTTTAAACCTAAAAATAAACAAGTACAACAATGGTATGCCAACGCCAGGTCTTTAAGCAACGTTAAGGTTACTCGCATAAATCTTGTCGATATTAACAATTTGATGGATATTTACAACATTATTCTCTACAATCCAGCTAAAAGATTACTCGATACTGGCGTAGAAGTGGGATACGTTCCAGATGTTGTCATTTTGGATGGATGGATTTGCTACGGTGCAGGTTTTGGTCAAACACGGTTTCTCGGACCAGACACCACTATTCAACTACCGCCAACTTACCGTTTAATGTCTTCTGAATACATTGACACTGTGCGTAGATGTCAGACTATACGCGTAGCACCCTTAACCTTGGAAGTTGAATCATCATTTGATAGCGCCATTATTGTAGCACTTGATCTGAAGAAGCAGCAGACTCTGAGTATTCAGAATAATTTATTAAGTAAACAACAATATCGATTCCTGGCACCAGTTGACTCTACTCCGCCATTAGCAATAGAATATCCATGTAAATAAAATGTAAAAAAAAAATAAAAAAAATACATAAAAAATAAAAAATACATAAAAAATTTATTTTTTTTCTATGGTCAGACTGTAAATTACAACTTAAAACTTCCTACGTTTGTATGGATGATATCTACTAATATCTTCACTTTGGGGATATTTTTTTTTTGAGTCAATCTGGACATTAGGCGCAATTTGTTTCCAATCGAACGTAAGCATGCTTGCATTTAGCATACCTGCATTTGGCATACCTGCATTGGATCTTTGTTCTTTAGTGGGAACACCTATAGTAGATAAATACATGGGTTTAAAAGTTTGCTGGATTGCTATATTTCCTGCTGTTTTTATATTTCCTGAATTTTCATTTAATATATTCTGAATGTCAAGTAAAGAGGTAGATGTTTTAATATGTGAATCAGGTGGAAGCAGAGCAGGTGCATCTATAGGTTCTTCCACTGCAGCTTTATCTGCTGAATCCATAGGTGTTTCTATCTCGCTTGCAGTTTCCTCATCCGTTGAGTCAATATGTTCTTCCAATTCTTCATCTACCTCTACTAAATCTATTGATGCAACTCCCTCATCATCGGATACAGAATAGGGGGAAATCCGATGTTGCTCTATGTCCAATTCAGGCTCAACCTGTTCCATATACAATTTAGGTATATACCATTCGGGCTCATTTGGCATGGACTCTGAACTTAATGTTCGAACAATTGGATTTGTATTGTCAACCACTGATAGTGCGGGGTGGTGCATATCAATGACTACGTCAGGCATTGCTTCTTGTGGTGGCATTGCTTCTTGTACGTCAGGCATTGCTTCTTGTGGTGGCATTGCTTCTTGTGGTTGGTTGTCTTTTTGTATTTGGTCTTCTAATTGTATATTTTCTTCGGTGTTTTTTGTAGATTCGGTTTCATCAGATTTTGCAATTAATTTAGTTTGTATAGGTGAATCATTTTCAATTATCATGCGCTTCATTCTAGTTGGTGGTTCAGGCATTTTAAATTCGCGTAGCATGTCGGCAAGTTCATTAATTTTGTCTAATACCCCCGTGCAGGGAGATATAGATTTAATTTCTTCAAGGAGAAAAAGAGCATGCTGAGTGTCAGTGTTTTTGGTTTCAGTGACGTCCATGACGCTATGTACCTCTACATCAGTATGTACCTCTACTGCAGTATGTACTTTTTCGGCAGTATGTACCTTTACATCGGCAGTGTGTATTTCAGCAGTGTGTAAAATGGGAGATGTTACAACTGCACTAGGAGATGTTACAACTGTCAAATCATCATAATGCTCAATATCGTGCTTGTCAGTGGTATTTACTGCATTTGAAAGGAATGTAACTTGATTTTCATTTCCATCTTGACCTTCATATTCATTTGGTTCTTCCTCGTTTTTGTTTGGCTTTTCTTCATATTCGTTTGGCTTTTCTTCATATTCGTTTGGCTTTTCCTCATATTCGTTTGGCTCTTCCTCAACCAAGTCAAGATTCGGCCCAATTCCCTTTACATTAGAAACTAGGGGTGGTGAAACTAAAGAAGGACTAGCAGCACAATAGCTATTAGTTAATATTGATTTTGAGGGATCTTCCTCAATTGCAGTCATTGATGGATTTTCTTCAGATTCTGCATAGTCAACACCATTGTCATCAATAGCATTATCTTCATCTTGCAAATCATTAAACTCTTCATAGTCATCTTCAATGTCGGTTGAATTTAAAGATGAATTTGAATTAAAGTATTTGCTAAAATTATCAACATTTTTCTTTACGAGTTCGTTAACTATAGGTGCTCGGTCTTTCACCGGTACATTGATCAGACTAATAGCCTGACTTAGAAAATCTTTCAGAAAAGTCATGACGCCATTGTCGCAATCTAACTCGTCATCAACTTCGCCGTTATAGCTTCGTTCAACAGATCTAATTATTCTAGCAATGACTTTAGCATCTGTGTGATAGTTGTCACAAAAACGTTTAAATATTTTTAGCACAGCTTGTAACGTTATATTATCAGAGTCAGATATGTACGGTGACAACAGTTTATCTGTTACGTAATATGCCGCAGTGCAATACAAATGAATAAATTGCAATCTTTTTGAAATAGTAGAATATACATAGTATATATTATTAATGTATTTTGAGTTCTGCATCAAATTCAGGAAAGCCATCTTTAAGCCATAGCCCATGTAATTATTACCTGCAATGTCATCTATACGAGTACTGCATAATATAACCTGAAACTCAGCCTTTATAATAGGAGTGTTTGTAACACTCAGGCCATCTTCTTGAAAATACAATTGTTTAAAGATGCTGTCGTGATATTTACTTTTAGTTTGTTTTCTGTTTTGGGATTTCATTTTGTAGGGAAATATAGGTATATAGATGCCGCACGTGTTATTGGTGACGTGCTATATTTTCAGTGCTATATTTTCAGGGTAGTTTTGAAACGATCTTATTAGTATCAAAAATACTAAAACACGCTACTTACTTTGATGTTTAACTCTAAACAATATGATGGCTATGCAATTTTAAGCAACTGTCGATTTGGGATTGTGTGTGTTTGTTTGGCGACGACGCATACTTCGCCTAGCACATCAGAGCTCTGTACGCTTTGTTTGCCATTCTGACATTCATAGTCATTTTAACTGTGGACGCGTGCACAAGTGAATAAGACAAGTTGGACTAAAGGAATACGAATTAAACTTGAAATTAAACACCAAACTCTTGCTGATAAACAATTTGGTATCCTTACAATTTGATATCCTTAATTTATAAATTGTCGTTTGTGAATTTTGTTTGAATTACGTCATGAAAACATTTAATATCATCGTTGCAATGTGCGATAATTTCGGTATCGGAAAAGATGGACAAGTTCCTTGGAACCTCAAACAAGAGCTACAATATTTTGCTAAAATGACAAAAAAAGTACAGGAGCCTGTAAATGGTGCACAAAATGCAGTCATTATGGGAAGAAAAACTTACCAGAGCATACCACCAAAATTTAGACCACTACCCAACCGGCTAAATATTGTGCTCAGCCAAACCACCCAAACAGCAGATTATCCAGAGAGTGTCAGAGTATACCCAAGCCTGGAAGCCGCTTTGCAGTTCTTAGACACTCCCAATTCTGAAATTGGACCAATTGATAAAGTTTGGATAATTGGCGGCACTCAAGTATACTTGGAGGCACTTGCTTCTTCACGCTGCGATCGCATCTATCTAACTGAAATAAAAAAAACATTTGACTGTGACACCTTTTTGCCTATCTCACCAGAACAATATACAGAGCTTCCATTAGACGACGATATTCCTCCGGGTGTACAAAGTGAAAATAACATCAAATACGAGTACAAAATACTCAAACGAAAAAATACTCGCAATTAAAACGTCAGGTTGCACTTTACACCAATACAAACACAAAATTCGTCGTATCCATGTAAACGAGTAATTGTCGAGTCAGAACTCGCGAATAACACATGGTTAGTTCCAGCTACCATTTAAGTTCAAATAAAATAACTCGAAATTATCTGATTTTTACCTAAGTTTATGGATAAATACGTGTAAACTTAGATATGCAATATTTATGATTCATAATTAATAGCTTTTTGCGTGTGTTATTCGCGAGTTGTTACTCGCAGATTACTCGCACAGCTTTGATTGTATCTGTTGAGTTTGTTGTGTCTGTTGAGTTTTGTATTGTTTGAGTTTTGTATCTTTTAATTTTAATAAATTACATATACTTGATTACAAATACTTGTATCCGTTTGGTTTTATTTGAGGGATGTGTCTTTCTACTAGATTTCAAATTTTGGGATTGGATATTTTTTAGGTGTGAGAACGGCAGTCAGTGTGTGTTTTACTTTGGCGGCCGAATGCAGCAGCTTCAATGATTTTTTTGTTGAAGACAATATTTTTTTGGACCGTGTTTGTACTAAGTTCGATGTTAAACTGGGGAGTGTACGTCGTTTTTCATTTTCAACCAAAATGTGTAAAAGGTCAGTAAATTTTAAAATTTAAATTTAACTAGCACCACAACACATGTGCTTAGCAAATATCCAAACCAATTTTTTAAACTCAGCATGGACTACCTCCCACAATGTGAGCACTAGTGTTGGCGCTATAATATTATTGTTTTGTTTTTACATTGTTTTGTTTTACACATGTTTTTTGTTGTAGGATGTGGTCGCTGGTCAGAATTTGCCGAATCATTTTCAGCCTTTGTTGGAGGATTTATATATGTGGTGCTAATGGCTCGGATTAATTCTGATATGAAAAAGCTGATACCGATTTTACTTTTGTTTCGATGTTTATCCATTGGCGTGAAAGTGATTTTATTCTTCTTAATAAAATACACACAAGGACTGCGAACAATAGCAGTCTGTCTACCCCTGCTCCTCGACTCTCTATTATTTACATTAAGCAACCCAATATGCTTGATGTTTGATGTACTTTCATTTAGATGTCCATTATATATTCATTATATTGTTACATTAATGGTTACAATTCAGTTGAGTCCAATGATTTTGTATCGATTCCGGTTATTGTTATATGCGCTAATTACTTCTAATTATAACTTTTTAATCATAATGGTCTTGTTTGCAGTTACCGAAAATTTACTGTACTATACGTTAAACCACGGAGACGCCCACGTTCATCAAATTACATGTATATTTAATTTTCGCTACCTTTGGATAGCAGAAGATGATAACGACATTCAATTAATTACAAAACGTCTACATAGTTACTGTAAAATGCAATCAACCCACACACCCATCAGCAAATCAATAGATGCAATTGCAGCCCCCCTCGACTCCCTTGATGCAGCTCCCCTCGACTCCCTTGATGCAATTGATTTTCTTGTTGACAAAAGTGTGGCCAGTAAGGTTCGCGAAAAAGCAAAGGCTTTATGGAAAAAATCTCGTATGCTGAGTACATTTTTAACGCTGCTAATTGCACTCATGCAGTATTTAGAATTTGCAACTATTGGTCGAGTAATGCATTACATATACCGCGAAACAAATGAAAATGTCATCTGGTGTTATATCGCATCATACCTGATTGGCATTTTAATATCCTCAATATTGGAACAGTATATTGATAGACCGCTGGGAGTTTTAGTTTACGGATGTGGATCTGTTCTGATTCTTACACTTCGAAGTGTTTTAATTACACCGTTGCCAAGAGGAACAAAGGAAGAGGCACTAATTGCAGTTTCCTTGTCAATGTGTGGGATTTTGTATACTCTAGGGTTGATTGCACTGTTAAAATTATACTATGCTAATTTGCGTATTTACGTACATTCACAAAATCTAAGGTCAACTTGTGAGAAATTTATCATTTTCAACGGTGGCTATCTACTGTATAGTATCAACAACTTGTATGAGGTATTTAATTTACAAGCGTTTAACCCATGGTTCGTTATAATTTTAGGAATTCTTGTGTATTTTATCCTATTGTATATTTATAAAAGCAAACTGTATAGTTTAACGGATATGATTTTTCGAAGTACTAAAATTAACATAATGCATTATTTTGATACAAACGTGAATGTATAAATACCCAACGAATGTATAGACCAAATGTATAAATGTATGGATAGACAAACAAATGTATAGATGTATGAATATTGGATTGTATTTTTGTATTTTTGTATAAGGCCGCTGAATAATGCACACACTCAATTTCTATCCAATATCCCCTTTAATCCCATTCCCATTACTATCTCCATAACAAGCGAAATAAATGCAAAAAAATAAAAACTGTTCTGTTTCACTGTTTGTTTCTTTCTAGATAAGTATAGTTTTACTAGATAAGTATAGTTTTAAACATTATTTCATATCTGTGTGACGCGACAAGCAAATATCTAACTAAAATCCACCATCGGAGCAAAATGCCAGAACAAGACGTAGAATTACCTCGCTCAGCAATGAAGCGGAAAAATGATATTCGTAATAAAAATCAATGCGTTGCAAAAATAGAAAACGTTGACGGTGAATTAGCCGTATCTACTCCAAAAAAGCGCAAACTAAAAACACTTGAACTCACCGAACACAAAGGGTCAGCAAAGAAACAAAAGACAACGACAGTCAAAGATGTTCCCCACCCCGATGCACTTGTTGTCTGTAGGTCGGCTGTTAAAAATGTAATCCGAGATTTTATTAAACAACAACAAAATAGTGGCAGTGTACTGTTGCCTGGACTCAATGGACGGCTAAAGATCACTGACACTTTGGCTAATGTGTATTTGCAATATCTATCGCTCTATATAGAAAATATTATTAACACTGCTCTGTACTTTTCAATTGCCCGTAAGAAGAAACGCCTCCAAGTAGAGGATTTCGACCTTGCATGCTCACTCCTTCATATCGATTTGAGTAGTGATCCAGAAATAATAAATTAAACAATGAGGAAACCAATTACGAACAGGAAACCTATTACAAACAATAAGGAAACGATTACGAACAATAAAATACAAAGTAAACTGTCTTACCACACCACAACGACAAGTCATTTGACAAATTTTTTTTATATGTATGCAGGACCCGAGTGGGGGTGAGTGTGGTGCTTTGTTCTGTTTATAAGTAGCTCAAATGGACGCATCAATCTTAAGTGAAATAATAAATCTTTCTGAAGTACAATTTAGTTTTGATACAGCCAGTGGCGAAATGTACCAATACATTAATAATATAAACAATGTAGTTTTATGGGATGCCCTTCTCTATCGAATTTTAAAAAAACTGAAAACATTAAATATTACTGTTACTCAATCCACTATTGAGCAATGTAAACACGAATATGAAAATCTACAAATGCGCATTAAATCAAAAACCAACACAATCCAACTACCTCACATTATGTTTGAGCTAGTGAGACTCTACGAACTTCATGAAACCCCCAAGTACCCTTCAACGTTCTATGACATTGCCGTCGTAGGTGTCGCTTTGTGGGCTTTTGTTAGAGTTAGTAAAGCTATATTTGAACGCCGGCAAACCATAGATCGCAACAACACAATAGATCGCAAAAACCCAATGCCAGTCAGTTAAATGTCCAATGCAAGAGAGCCGGTCAAATTTACAGCCCTTAAAAAATTTGCTATCTACTTTAGCTGCTTGCCTGATTGAGTTTTTGACTAAAATTTCTCTATTTCCCTATAATGTCCTACATTGTATTAAAAATGTTTATGCATAATGTTAGTTAATGTTAATATAGACCTATAAGAGCACCGTGCAGTGTCTGCATGCTACCGTTGTCATCCCCATTGCAACGAAACATTCGTTGAATCTGGATTTAAAGCTCACCATTTTTACTACATAGTACCAGGCGCACATAAAAACTAGCAGTCAAGGCGCGGTCAGAAAACAATCTCACAAGCAATCTCAGGTGTTGCTCTGGTCAGTAGAACCAATACATGTATACCTTTGCGATGTACATCAAAGACAAATAAAACTCTCAACTGAGACAAATTAAACACTCATACGTTTTCTGTATTAAAACATTAAAATGACAAATTTATTAGCATCTGATCAGATAAGAGTTACAGATTTCAAGGCATATTAGTGACGCCACACATAGGGTGCCGAGGGGGTGTATTTGCAAGATAAGTGCCGACATTGGCTCCAGATGCAAATCAACAGGAAATAATGGTTAGTAGATAACAGATGGACGAACAGGTCGTAGTATCAGCAGTGTCGAATATCAGCAGTGTTGAATGTATAGTGTCCAATATTTGTATAATGTCCAATGTTTGTATAATGTCCAATGTTTGTATGTGTCTTTATGAACCGCAGCTAAAACACTGACCGTCCCCGCCCCTGGACCGTAAAGTACATAGGGGCGCTGCAGTTGAACTGGTTTCCGATGATTGACGAGACATTTCATTAGAAGCACCTCCAAGCCCATCACGCCAATGCACACGTTTATCCATGTGATCAGAATAATCAGAGTCAGTATCAGGCTTTTTGTTTGTATCAGAGTTTTTGTTTGTATCAGAGTTTTTGTTTGTATCTAAGTCTCGAACGGTAAATTGAACAGCATTGCACGGCGGTAGAATACGCAAGTAATAGCAGCCAGTTTTTAGGCCAGACTTCCAAGAATAAAAGTGTATCGAGGTTAATTTACCATACGACGGTTTGGCCACATGCAAATTAAACGACTGACTCTGATCAATGTAAGGTCCTCTCTCGGCGGCGTAGTCAATAGTGGTCTTCACTGATATCTCCCAGACAGTCTTGTAGAGCTCACGCAACTCTGGCGGTATTCTGTGAATCTTTTGCACAGAACCTCGATGGTACAATATTTCGTTTTTCATGTCGTCATCCCAAAGGTTAGCATCGACGAGATCTCGCACCAGATGTTGATTCACCATTTGAAATTCGCCAGATAATACACGACGCACATACAAATTAGAAGTGTATGGTTCAAAAGACTCGTTATTACCCAAAATTTGGGCAGTTGATGCTGTGGGCATGGGCGCTACCAACAAAGAATTCCGAAGTCCATATTTCTTGATTTTATTTTTGAGTTCCTGCCATGGCCATAAATCACTGGGAGTGACATTCCACATGTCATATTGCAAAATACCCTTGCTTGCGGGCGATCCACTGTATGTGCTGTATGTTCCGTACAATTCGGCCAATTCGCAGCTGGCTTCCAAAGCAGCAAAATAGATGGTTTCAAATATCAATTTGTTGGCGTTGCGGGCTTTGGGACTTTCGTATGGCAATCGCATCTGAATAAACGCATCAGCAAGACCTTGCACGCCAATGCCAATGGGCCTGTTACGCTTATTTGATAATTCCGCTTCAGGTACCGGATAACTCGTTACGTCAATTACCTGGTTCAAATTGCGAGTGATTATTTTTGTGATTTTGTACAACTGCTGATAGTCAAAAAATGGTTCATTTGCACTCGCTAACGGAGATGTACATGAAGACGAATGATGACATACAAAACGACTTAGGGCAATTGAAGCCAAATTACACACTGCTATTTCATTCGGATCGCTGTATTGTATTATTTCAGTGCATAAATTACTGCCTTGAATGGTGCCTAGATTTTGTTGATTGGATTTGCGATTGCACGCATCTTTGAACAGGATATATGGAGTACCGGTTTCAACTTGCGACTCAACAATGGCTTTCCACAGGGTGCGGGCATTGACTTTGCGAACATAGTCACCCCTAGATTCGTAGGCTTCGTATCGTTGCTTGAACATCTCGCCCCAGAGTTTTTCAAGACCAGGACATTTGTGAGGACACATGAGGGACCACATTTTGTTATCGCGTACACGCTCCATAAACAAATCCGGAATCCAAAGGCCATAGAATAACTCCCTCGCACGTATTTCATCTTTGCCCGTGTTTTTTTTCAAATCCAAAAAGTCAAAAACATCAGCATGCCATGGCTCCAAATAAATGGCAAATGCACCTGGTCGCTTACCACCCCCTTGGTCTACATATCGCGCCACATTGTTGAATACACGCAACAGTGGGACAAGTCCTTGCGATACTCCGGTATTGGAAATGGCAGTGCCTCTAGCACGTATGCAATGAGCATTAATGCCAATTCCGCCCGAGTCTTTGGAAATGAGTGCACACTGTTTAATAGTATCAAAAATGCCGTTAATTGAATCTTCCTTCATGGTAAGTAGGAAGCATGACGACAATTGCGGTTTTACAGTGCCTGCAGAAAACAGGGTCGGGGTGGCATGAGTAAAGTACTTTTCAGACATTAGATTGTAGGTTTCAATGGCACTATTCAAATTGTTTTCGTGTATCCCAATTGCAACTCGCATCAATAAGTACTGTGGCCTTTCGACAATTATTCCGTTGTTGCGCAACAGGTAGGATTTCTCCAAGGTCTTCAAACCAAAATACGAATAATTGTAGTCATTCTTTGCAATGATGCTGGAGTCCAGTAGTTCAGAGTTCTCGCGTACAATTTCGATAAATTTGGGAGTCAGAATGCCAGAGGCAAACAGCAATTCCATGGCTTGGCTAAACTGACTGGGAGTCTCCTTGTGCAAATTCGTAACGAATAAACGAGTAGCAAGAACACCATATTCATGATGGCGTGTAATGAGAGTGCTTGCTATTTCGGCAGCGAGGTTATCTAGTTCTTTGGTGGTGACGCCATTGTATAGACCATTAACTACGGGAATGGCAATTGCAAAGGGGTCTACAAAGTTTGGATCAAGATCGGTGCAAAGGGCAGTTATCCGTTTGGTAATTTTGTCCAAATGAACGGGTTCAGGAGACCCACTACGTTTAATTACGCGTAAAGCTCCGCGTACAGGTTGTATCTCAGAGTCCAAAGAGTGGGTGTCTGAGTCAGATCTTGAGTTTGGATAAAACGTATCGGACTTGGAAATGCAAGGTGTATTGCAGGGAGTACCGGTGTTTGAATCCATCTATAAAGAGACAGAAATAGCGAGATGCAAATAAAGGATGGCGACAAATATGTAAAAAAGTAAATATGTAATTGTAACTTACAGCTATAGCTCTGACAAGTGTTCGGTATAAAGAATACTGTGCTAATGAGTTCTAGTATTTTCTTCTGGTTCTTAAATAGCTTAAATAGTGGGCCAGGGAGGGACGGGTAACCATACGGTAGATGACGTATACATATGGGTAGATGACGTATGACCGGTAGCAAGTACAAATTGTACGCAGGCAACAATAGGACAAAAACACGAAATGTGGTAGGTAGCCATCTTGTTCGATGAGGTGTCAAGTTAACGTATTAATCGACATGTATTGGTCATCGACGTGTATTGGTCGTATGTATTGGTGAAAATTGTCTATCTGCAACACGAATTAATGTACACATACTCGCACACGTTTTTTTGATACACATAGGCTACACCCGACAGTACAAGTGCTTTTTTCTTTCAGTCTCGTTTTACCCTTTTATCCAACAACATCAAATAAACCAAAAAATTAAAAGTCAACAGAAACAAGTGCTCGCTTTACCGTCGGCCTATTTTATTCCTTTGCTTTATTTCTTTATTTGTTATTTGTGCAACATGCAGGTCCCTGAGGACTACATACAACAATGCTGCGTGTATCTTCAAGCCTACAAGGACAAAATCCTATCGAGCCATTTCGATGTCATCTGTAACTTTATTAGGAATCACCTTGCAAGGAGCAAAGTTCAAATCGTCAATTCGCGACATGGAGATCATTATACTGATTGCATTTGGGCTGATAGTGATGCCGATCATGGTCCGGACAATTGTATTTGTAATCACACGCTAAACGATTTCAAAAAAATTAAAGACATAATGCGAGAATATGTCAACGGCGACCATGAAATTAATAGCTATACCGTGCTTGTCTAAAAACACTGCATCCACCCTATGCGTTATAGTGTTTTAGTCATGGTTTCTGGAGGCAGTCGTTCTCTTTACACTTTTAGCAACATCATTTTCGTCATAGTGCCATAAGTCTACTCATAAATATTTTTAAGTGCTATTTTTATGCTATAGTTAATATATTCAAATAAAGTGTTAAAAAACTAATGAATTTTTACTTAATGAATTTTACCTAGCGTTACACCTAAAAAGGTCGTTATTAAGATAGGCTTTTTAATAGCTTTGTAAAAGTCACGCACATCGGTACATAAATATAACAAACAACCAGGAAAAACAGAACGCATCGCTTTGGAAGAGGTGCACTAAATGCAATGCAGTCAGTTTGTCTTGAAGCTTGGTGTTGTTTTAGTTATTGTTTTTTTAATCGCGATTCAACAGAACGCAACCCAATTGCGATAACGCATATACCCATTGGTGATTGCAACTCATCAAAATGACTACGTTGAGAGATAGAATTTTTATATTTTTGTTGCTCAGTGGCACACTTCAAATTGTTACAGCATGTGAAGAAGTCAAAGATGTGCGCTTCAGTTCCCGTGTATCCGAACGCGTTGCTCAGAGTGTCATGAACTTTGCCCATGATTTAGCTGTTGCTCTTGACAAAAATGAATTTCCCAATACTCAAATATATTCTCCCCTGAGTATAATGGAATCACTATCCCTTCTCCAGATGGGTGCATATGGCAACAGTTATAAGCAACTCAACAAGATATTCTCCAACTTACATCGAAAGAATGATCTCACTTCCTGGAAAATCCACGAAGAATTTGGTTGGCTATTGGAGGATGTCATGTCCGACACGTCAAATAAAAAACGACCACGTCCGGAGGTAGAATGGCGATCAACACCAAACAATCCACGTCTATTGGGCACAGGTGGACAAAATACACCAGACGAATATCTAGTCCGAGTGGCTACTGCTATTTTTCTTCGAGAAGGTTTTAGTCTTAGGCCGGACTATGCCAAAGCGGTACAATCCATTTACAAGAGTGAAGTCACACAATTGGATTTCAAAAATGCGCAAGGTGCCCGAGACTATATAAATAATTGGGTGAATCAGAATACTTTAGGGAAAATCCAAATGATCATTGACGATACCCTAAGTGAAGACACCAATATGGTATTAGCAAACACGGTTTACTTCAAAGGTTTCTGGCAGCAGCCGTTTTCTTTTTCCTTTAAAGCCGACTATTTTCCAGACGGAAGAGAATCCAAACCGGTCAAAGTAGATTTAATGGGTGTTATGGGACTTTTTCCGTTCTATGACGCTAAAGAACATGATTGTCGAATCATTGGCCTACCATACAAGGGCAACCAGAGCACCATGTACCTCATTCAACCAAACGATTCGACAAGGCTTAATCTACAAAAATTGCAAAAATCCCTCAATGGAAAACACATCAATGCAATGATTTCAAAAATGGAATACAAAACTGCGACGGTTGCGTTTCCCAAATTCAATGTCGTCAAAACACTGCAGTTGAATGAACCTCTTATTCGTATGGGCATCGAAGACATTTTCAATAACAACGCAGCAGATTTCTCTCTGATTGCTGGTTCTGACAGAAACACTAGAGAAGTTGCGTCAGCCCCAGCGGCGGTCAAGAATTTACAACGACTAGACCAAATGCGCGCTACTTCCGGTTTAGATAAACCTCCGTTATTTGTTGACAAGATTGTGCACAAAGTCGATTTCGATATCAATGAACAGGGTACTGTAGCAGCAGCTGCCACAGTGGTGTATATGAAAAAATCCGGGACAGATGTGTCGTTCAGATTTGATGGTCCGTTTATGTTTGTCCTCAGGCACGATCTAACCAAACTCCCACTGTTTTATGGAGTTGTAAATATCCCGGCAAATGACGGCAACTAGGACAAGAAAACCAACAAAGCAAGAAAACTAACAAAGCAAGAAAACCAACAATTTGTATAAATGTATATATTTGTAAATAGTTTCTTAAAATTTAACAAAAAAAATAAAATAATATATACATAATTTACATAAAAAGCATGAAATGAGCCAGCTGTTTTACAGGTTGTTTATGTCGCAAAATAGCGATGATTTAAAATATCGGCAGCGGATATGCGTTCTTCTGGATCGTATGTCAGCATTCGATAAAGGAGGTCAAATCCCTTATCTCCAATTAGCGGCACTTTGAGTGGTAATATGTTGCGTTCGTATTTGGGTGGATGTGGAGTATAATTTTTCAAATTCACCATATTGGGCCACACATTTTCTTCCGGAGTTGATAACACACTATAGATCTGATGTAATTGATTAATTTCGGATGTACCGGGGAATAGCGGGCGCTTTCTAGACATTTCAGCAAATATGCAGCCAAGTGACCATATATCTATAGCTGGAGTGTATTTACTTTCGCCCAGTAGTATTTCAGGAGCTCGATACCAGAGTGTGACGACTTCAGTAGTGTAACTATTTGACCGAAGAGTATATGATCGACTGAGTCCAAAATCAGCTACCTTTATGATACCCCGCCGCCAATCAATCAATAGGTTTGCTGGTTTCAAGTCGCGGTGCATTATCTTTAGTTTGTGACAAAAGTGTATAGCAGTGCACACTTGACGCATGTAGTGTTTTACAGTTTGTTCAGTCAGATAAAAATGTTGCGGAATCGAATCTAAATGTTGTTTCAGATCCTTTTCGATGAATTCAAACACAATGCTGATACCATATTTAGAGTCTTCTATTAATCCAAGTATTTCGACAATATTAGGATGCTGCACCAAATTCAATATAGATATCTCCCGCAACAGATATAGCGCAACCTTGGACTTGTCCAGATTTTTGAAACTTTTGACTGCAACTTGGCGACCGCCAGCCTTGAGCGTAGATCTGTGAACGATTCCAAAGCTTCCTTCTCCTAGTTTTTCCAATGGCGCGAAATCGGACAAAGTATAATAGTGATTGCAAAAGTTTGATTTTAAGGTTTGTGTGACGTATTTACAGGTGTCTAATGCTACATTAGGTAAACAATTTTGTGATGTAGAATGTGTTAGCCGCTTTGTCGTAGCTTTTTTCAAGTGATGCTGTGTATGATGCTGTGTATTTGCAAGACGATATTTACTTGGTGTAAGGATCCTTATGGGTGGAGTACTTGGCGGACGTCGTATCAAGGATCGAACAGGTACACATTTGGTATTTCGTTTGGGTAGCGGAGGAGGCTGGAACGGCATCTGTTTTTTTACATCTGTTGTTTGTTTTTTTGCATCTGTGGTTTGTATGTTTGTGTCTGTTGTTTGTATGTTTGTATCTTTTGGCGGGTTGACTATATTTAATTTGTTTAAAATCATTATCTCCTTGACTGAGCGTTGGTTTAAATTATTAACTCGTTTCATGATGTTCTAGCTGCAACTGTAATAACTCGAATAACACCATTTCTAAATATCAGCAACTTTAAATACTCACATTCGACACCCTGACACAATTTGATTGAATGGAAAGCATATGAATATTAGTCTTTTAGGCATCTTGCATTATGACTACCGGTTACAGAACTGCCAACAATACAAACATCTTGTCTCACTTGGAAATTTGTCTTGTATAACTTTGTTCGGGCAGTTTGCTTAAGTTGCTTTTGTGTTTTAAACGAGTCATTTCAGATCTAGCAGATATATAATTTTTTGACAGGCAAACACGTTCACTAGTGCAAGAAAACGAATCAGGCTGAGTGTCTGCTAATGCAAAGTTAGAAGGAGGATCAGGGTGTATACTACTAGGGTGTATTTGACCATCGCAGTTGTGAATCTGTGTTGTGCTTGGATTTTGTCGATGTATTCGTAATGGTCCAAAGTGCAAAGCAGACAACTTACGGTCGTCGTTTGTACTCATTATAGAAACCAGCTCAAATAATTGTTCAACTACAACAAGTAAACGACAAACCCTTTACAAACACAAAATAGATAGATATAATGCAAAATATATATGGTTATTCAAGTGAAAATTTAAACATGAACTTGAGTTAAACATGAGCACGAGAAGATACAAAAGATATAGATATATGCGCATAATATAGATATATGCGATAATGCAGATATATACGATAATTCAGATATATTCAGATTTATATGTTCTTGGACACGTGTTTGTTTTCTCAGGAGAGGTAGGTATTGTCAACAATAAATAACAATCCCTTTTCGAAATATACCCATATAGAATGCATATGCCATGATAACACACTGCCATGGAAAGAGATACCGGGGTGAAGAGGGTTGCAGGATAACAACTGTAAAAGATTGTTATCATCAATTTGAAACTCATGAGCCATCATTTTAATGTGATTGAATATAAATTGAAGTAGTTTCTTTTTAGTTTTTGTGTTGGTCATAAAAGCATTCCAATCAAAATCTACTTGATAAAAGTCACGAGCAGAACAGAATTCAATATCAATGTCATTCGTAATATCAATGTCATTCGTGTTTGATTTTATGTGGCAGAATCTCTTGTCGATAAGCGCATTTCCTCTAAAACCTAGTTCGTGCTCTACACCAAGTCGCCAAGTAGCAAGTATTACTGGGGCTGTAGGTTGCAAGTTCATAACGCAAATAAATGTATAACACCTAAATAAATGTATAGCACCCAAATAAATGTATATTCGCACAAATAAAAAATTAGACTACTTGCAATATACCGTGGTATTCTGTTATTTTGATTTATAATATGGCGCAGCACATACCATGACAAATACGAAATACAAATTCAGAGTTTCACTGTGTTTGTGTATTTGACCGCCTGAGTTGCATGAGATTTGTTAGATGTCAGTCAGTTCAACACATTTCCTGATGATGCGTTAGAGTGCGGTCGGTTGTTTGGTCGGTTTTTGTTGTGAAATGCGAACAATGTTACCAGCATATTTGGCATACCGAAAACAAAATGAAGCGTTTGCTTCTACAAGCCGGTATTGTATGTCAATTTTAAGGTTTATGCGGTTAAGCACTAATGCATATTGTCCGTTGCGGTACACGCGTAATCCTTCAGTTTTTGTTCTCAGAAGTGCACACAACTACAATATCCCACCACATGCCCGGGTAGCCGTCAGCACCGATCTGGCATTTCAATTGCCGCCCAATTGTGTCGGAAGAATTACTCCCAAATTTGCACCACACATTGCGTCCACGTTAATAGACATTGGAACTGGGATTATCGACAACGACAACCTGTCTAATGTGTCTATTTTGGTTTTTAATCACTCGGATGCAATCTTTTGCATTGACCAGGGAACGCACATTGCACATCTCTATCTGGAATTTTTGGAATACCCAACGCTGGAGGAAATCTATTATCTGCCCGATGAAATACAGAAACTAACCACAGCCTGGGCAGTTCGCAAAGTATAAATAGCTATAAAAACTTAAACGACGAGCATAATAATTTAGTCTTTAATTGTATTTTGATATTAACGCTTAAATGGAAAATAAATGCACAGACGTGGACCTGGAAACCAAACACGCTGACCTTGAAAAAATGACTTCTGAATTACGTGTCCGGATGTCAGAATTCGATCAAGAACTAAATGAACTGAGGCAGAATTTGGAAATGGTACGAAGGAACGCCAATGAAGATCCAGAACAAATATGTAGAGATGTAGAAAATACCAGGCAAACCATGAACGAATTGTTTGACAAATTCACAGACATTGTGCAAGAAAAAATGCGTATATCCAAAATGTACTAGTTGTATATGTAAATAAAAACAAACGGACAAAAAGAATTTATCAATTTGTATATTTTATTTTTAGTTCTTTAGCTATAGGTAAAATTAAGGTATAAAAGCTTAAACAAAGGACAATAGGTTAGTCTTTCGGCGAATCTCAGAGTGTTAACTTGTCAATAATGCAGCATACTCAAATGGAAATTATTCAGAAAAAATTTGAATTAAACAACTCGGTTGTAACTTGCTTTATTATCGTAAAAGTAGTGGACGGAGTGGAGAAATTTCTATTCAAAGCGTTTGATGTAGCTTCATTTCTGGGATACAAACAACCACGAAATGCTGTACTATTACACGTCCAGGAAGAATGGAAAACAACTTGGGGTGAATTATCCACCGTCCATTCAAAAGGCGGTGGTACGGGCGGTGGCTTTTCTCAAGCAAATTGGCCACCAAACGCTATTTTCATTACTGAACCTGGATTGTATACTTTAATATTACGTTCCAAGTTGCCCGAAGCTGTAGCATTTCAAAAATGGCTTTTCGAAGAAATTCTGCCGTCACTTCGCGTACGTGCTCAAATCATGAGTAAACTTAAGGTCCTACCTGCTTTAATAGATGAAAACAACTCGAACGTGCTTGAATCTAAGGAAGGATTTGTATATGTGGTTGCTACTCCAAAAATGGCAAATAGAAGCATTTACAAAGTTGGCTGTACAAGAAACATACAAAAAAGAATAAAACAACTTGATAGTTATAATTTTTTTGATAAATATAAATTATTTTATTCATTCAAATGTAAAGACAAGTTTAAATATGAAAAAATAACACATTTGTTGCTTAAACAATACAGAATTAAAAATGAGTTTTTTAAATTTCCTAAAGATAAATTTGATTTTATAATTCAAGACACATTTTCAAAATTGGAACTTGTATAAAAATTATTCTAGTATGTATATTCTATTTAATTATTCTAGTATATTCTATCTAATTGTTCTAGTATATTCTATATATAAGTAAATTAGGTATGAGCATTTAAACAAATAATATAATAAGTTAGTCTTCCAGTGAACGTCAAAGTGTTAACTTGTTTAAAATTTAAATCCAACATATTAAAATAAAAAAAATATTAAAAATGGAACTTGTGCAAAAAAAATTTGAATTAAACAACTCTGTGACATTAAATTGCTTCATCATCGTGAAAGTAGTTGACGGGGTGCAGAAATTTTTATTCAAAGCGTTTGATGTGGCTTCATTTTTGGGATATAAAAAACCCCGAAATGCTATATTATCACACGTCAAGGAAGAATTTAAAACAACATGGGCTGATTTAGCACCAGCCTTACTGCCGGGCGGGTCGTCTGACAAACCAAATTGGCCTCCAAATGCCATTTTCATCAACGAAGCTGGACTGTATGCCCTAATATTTCGATCAAAATTACCGGAAGCATTGAAATTTCAAAATTGGGTATTTGAAGAAGTTTTACCATCACTACGCCGCACTGGTAAATATGAAATGAATGAAAAAGAAAACAAGGACCTCCAGAAAAAATACGAAGAAATAGTTTTGGAATCACATCGAGCGTTAATTGAATTTGGTCGGAATGCCGAGAAGGCCAGACAAGACGCCGAGAAAGCCAGACAAGACACAATAAATTTGTGTAATAAAATTGTAGAAATTAATAAAGATGTAGTATCAAAACCCAAACAGGACTCACTACTACACACTTTGGCCATACACAAAATTGACAACAAAAATGGACGCAGTGAAGTGGTTTTTACGAGATGTCAGAAACGATCGTTAACGAATTCTACAAAGAAAATCACCAAAAAGAACAAGAACGCGCAAGAAATTTACAGAATCGAATATGTCCCTAATAGTGTTAATACGGTTAACTGTGTGAAAGACACTTTAAAAGACCGAAAAAGAGACTTTAAGGCACATCATAACGTCATTCAACTAAACGATAATGATACAGACGAAATTGTAGAAATAGTTGAAGAATTTGTAAATAGAAATAAATTAAAAAAGTTAAGCAATGATTAAAAATAAACAAAAAACAAAAAAAAATAATTTTAAGCTTATACAGTATTCTTAGATATAGTATTGGATATAGTATTTTTAGAATAGTTTTTCACATTAATAAAGTTTTTTAAATTCTAAACTTGTTTTTTTCTTGTTTTTGGGAGTTTCAGATACGTCATGTTGTTACGTCATTACTTTTGGGTTGGTGCGTCACACACAGATGTGACTTTTAAAGGAGTAGACTTGATATGATTGCAATGATGCTTGATAAATATTTCTTCAATGTCGCTTTTGGTAAGGGAATTGAAGGTAGCTGCATCATGAGGAAACAGCTTGAACATAGTACGAATATAATTGTATACCAAGCATTTTGTAATTTTTTTGCTGTTTTCCAAGTGCAAATACTCGTAATGATTAGGTATTAATGATTGCAGAGTACTCTTCGTGATTAGCCGAAATGCACGCTTCATCTTTTGATCGTCCAAATGTAGGTCTTTGAAATCTGCGAGTTTGCGGCCTGCGCACAGATGTTGGTTGATATTTCGGATGCCGGTATTGGTGGCGGACCGTGCACGCTTCAGTGATTTAGATGTGCGGATTTTGACCATGTTTTTTGAAGATGTTGTCGCTTTGAAGGTTTAAATTAAACTACTTACTAAACTAATTTTTTGACACAAACGACGGCCATGCCACCATGCCAAAACAAACACCAAAGGGTGGATGGTTGTCCTGCCCACCAGACCATATTGTTCAGTTCGCCCTGCTCTCCAGTGTTATCTATGAATAAATTAATATAAGGCAATTAAAATTTATTAGAGTTTATTGGAAAGTTTATTAATCAGTTTATTGGACATTGAAAATGGACGAGAAAATCTATCTGATCTTCGCGGTGTTTATAATCTCTGCAGTCATGTTTGCAGTCTATTTCAACAAGTCTTCTTTTAAGACAAAAACAAACACCAAAACGCCAAGTGCGCAGACTACCCAAACGCAAACTGCAGTGCAACCTCAAACGCAAACTGCAGTGCAACCTCAAACGCAAACTGCAGTGCAACCCCAAACGCAAACTGTAGTGCGACCCCAAACACAAACTGCAGCGCAACCCCAAACGCAAACTGTAATGCGACCCCAAACGCAAACTACAACAGCAACGCAAATTGCACCAACAACACAAACTGCGCCGCCAGCACCACAGCCCCGAGCACCTGCAGCAAGACCAACACCTACCCCCGCAGTGCCTGCTCAGCCCGCACCAACACCCCAAGCACCTGCACCTAAATCAACGCTGATAGCAGTACCCCCACCACTAACCCCCATGATACAAGGAGTGACGTTTAAGAACAACGAGCCAATACAACACAAGTTTATTCGATACTTTTCAGTATACCCAATCGAATTTAGGACAACTTCACAGTTAAATCAGGTTTTATCGAAATACGAAAGCGTTGATATTGATTTGAGTACTGAAAAGAAATTGAGAAGAATGCTATTTTACGGAATACGGATAGGAAAGATATTATGCAACAATAGAGCTGACGCTAATGACAATGATAAACTACATATATCATTCAAAATAACTAATGCCGACGTATTAAATAAACTCGAAACTAAATATAAAAATATAATTGATAAATTGAATAGAGAAATAAAGGTTGAATCAATTCCTACCAATGCCCCCTTGGGTTACGATTGGGATTATTTTGAAACCTTTCTACCTATGTTGAATGCTCAAGCCTTGGTGCTCTACGGTAACACTCAAAATGCCGATCAAATACTTGATTTTATTACATCGCCGACTACGTCAGTAAGAAGTAGTCCTACCGATGAAGTTGCAAGTAAAGTACCCATGAGTGTAGCATACATGGTAGCTTCATGTTACAAATTGATAATTGCTCAAAAAGATAATCCAGGTATTACACTTCTAAATGTATCAGATGAGTTGAAAAAGATATTTGTACCTACTGGACAAGATGTAAAAGATGTCGATCAGAGTCTTTTAGCGATACCAAATCTAATTACTAACAAAACTGACAAAGAAATTCTGAATTTCTTACTATCAAAGTACCATGATTCAAACCTGGCAGCATGTGTACGATCTTCTAGCACACCTACTACTGGAGTAGATGCACAAGGTGGATACCTTACTACTCGCGGCACCCCATTTGGTCTCAGAAACTATAAATATCTGTTGGATAGGCAAAACTATTACCTATTCTATCAAATGCTTTATAATATTCAGGCTGCCGGTGAAAATGGTCAGCTTGCGTGGGTACCCAGAATTTTGCCACATTCAACCAAATACGTAAACCCAGCTTTATGTGGAAGAGAAGGTAATTTCGAGAAATTAAATGAAATGGTATATGACTATCTTGCTGCAATTTCCAATACGAAGCTCAAACCTTTCACAAGTGAACATATTCAAACATTGACAGATTTTTATAATCCTAATTCGAGTTATACCCAAGAAACTGAATATGGCATACGAGTGCTGAAACGCGCAGGATTAGTTGTGGTTATGTACCCCGAATATTCTATGCATTATATGCTACCAAGAAAAGATCTTGCTTACGGTGAGACAGAAAAAGAAAAAACGCCCATTCACACAACTGCATTATCAAAACTGATGATTCTCAAAAGCCAGACACTGGAGTCAATAAAATCTCTCGACGTAGAGTATCCAGGTGTTATCTATCAAATTAATAATATCGACCACAGAGCTAGAATTGGCCCAATTGACATAATGTCTTATGACGATGTGCTATTTAGTAAATATGCCTGTGTTGACATGAATGCGGGACTTTGTTCACCAAATGCACTCGGATTGTACCCAATTACTTCAACATTTGTGGCTTTTTCGCGATATAAAATTGATCGTTTTAATCTAGAGCTATCAGAATTTGTAGTAATTAATAGCAGCGGAATTTTGGTTGGATATTTTGATATACGTCATACTGACAAGCAAGCACTAAATGCAACTGTGTGTTTGAATAGATTTCCAAATATTTATCATAGAGTAGCGTATTTTAACTCTATTACTAAAGACAAAGTACAAATTGAATTGATGGAATCACCTAATTATGCTGACGATAGAACTGAGTTAAAACCACTGACTCATCAACTTACAAATGGCTTCAATAATATAATATACAGCAATTATCACAATAAATACCCAATTTCAGCTTCAATTGAATCAGTACCAAATACTAACGGTCAAATTAACGATCTCACAATAACAGTGAAACAAAATGCATTGCAAACCTATATTCGAAACAATTATCAGAATAACCCACTTATGCTTAAAATAACAGAAGGTGGTAACAAAATTGAAATAGG
This sequence comes from Sphaerophoria taeniata, assembly GCA_943590905.1. NCBI lineage: Eukaryota > Metazoa > Arthropoda > Insecta > Diptera > Syrphidae > Sphaerophoria > Sphaerophoria taeniata. The sequence goes on from CALSBU010000007.1 coordinate 216,955, forward strand.
AACCAACGACACTTATGAAGAAATGGTATAAACAAAAAATGGTATAACCACCATATCCGCATAAAAAACAAATGCAATTACACCCCCGCAGTATGCATACCCACCCGTAGTATACATACCCACCCGTAGTATACATACCCACCCGTAGTATACATACCCACCACACCTACCTATTTTTTTCGACTGGACTTGAGTAGAATAAGCTTGTTTTATTGGACCTCAACTACATTTATTACAAAATGAAGGTGTTAATATTTTTACCTGGAGTTTTTGGATCAATGCTAACAGGACAAGACAAGTCAAAGCCAAAGACAGTTTATCCTGGTAATATCACTGATTTTATGAAGGGCAGAATACGACGCAAAACCATCAACTCGCAACTGCAACCGATCGAAGAAGAAACAAACTTTACAATGAACCCTAGTTATATGGAAAACATGCAACCACTGGACGAACCACAAGCTTCTGCTTGCCGTCTAGACAACAACGCATGCGTCATGAATTTGCCCGACTTTGAAATGATTTGCCAAGACAACATTCAACCCTCAAAAATCCTATCAAGTGTATACGGGCTATCCATATATTCTACATTCCTAAAACACATGCGCAAATTCACTTCATTTAAGAATATCAAAGACATAAAAAAAGAAAATTTGGAAAACTGTGAAAATGTCATGTACTGTTTACCTTGGAACTGGATTTTGGGCCGTCGCGATGCCATTCAGCGCCTAATGATGGTAATGCACAAATTCCAGCGAGCGTTTGACGAACTGTCAGAAACAAAAAAAACATACTTTGATGGGTTTTTGCTATTGGGCCATTCGGAAGGTGGATGTGCAGCACTGCTTGCTGCGGAGCGGTGGCAACGTTCTTATGGACTTGACTCCAAATACGGCAAAATCCTTAGAGTGATGTGCATAGGCAGTCCATTAAACGGCAGCGAGAAAGCAATTAAAGTGTTGGAGGGTCGAGGCAAAGGAGTACATTGGTTTTCTAATCAACAGTTAATGGCGATAAACAATCTTCCGCATTGCAATATGCTGTATGAGTTATTACCATATGACTACCTACTTAAAAACCGGGAAAATCCTAAATTGTCTGAAGCAAAAATACAAAACGCAATAAAATACTACGAAGATATGAAGCCCAGCGGGTCGGTACCATATGTGTTTTTGTACAACAAATCCAAGAAAACCAGACTTAATGAAAGTGAGGTTCTGGTGAATGTGGACCGCCTACCTATAAATCGCAATATCTTGCAGTTGCTAAGCGAACAGGAAGCCCATATAGATACTAGTAAAAAATTCCAAAAGTTGCGCACAAAGTCTAATTACACTGACGGCGATGGAACAATTCCATGGAAATTAATTTGCTCAACCAACTGCACAACCATTGTTTTCAATTCAATATATTCTCATACGTTTCTACTAAATGATAGGTTCATATTGGAGTGTATAGAGAATTTCGTTAAATAAGTAACCGCGCCCAGCACGCCCATTGTGACTTTTATTATGGATAGTAGTAGTAGCGAAACTCAGTGTTATGTAAATAACTATTTTCACGAATCCAAGGATGGATGTATGATTGTCAATGGCTCAAATAATCGTACACTCCATGTGTTTAACAAAACGAGAATCAGCATTTCCGATGATGGTTATCCTTTATATATGCATGTGAAAAGCCTTGCTGCTGGCGTAGAAATACGCTTTACTGGTATGAATTCTTTGGGTGGCCAAGTGAGCAGCCTGCTACCAACTAATTTTATTAAACTCGAAGACTACCTTACTAACCTCGAACGTGCAGTTGACCTAATCTTGGAGCTCAAAAGAACATCTGATGACATCACAGTATGCATCAAAAAGAAAACCAAACACAACAACATAGCTATAGCTGTAAAATCTCTGTACGACTGTTTTATTAAAGTAGGAACATCTACCGCAAATGAGATCTTATCGCCAGACGAGCAAAATATGGACTGCAGTGGGTTTGAACCCAATCCAATAACTGACACGCCAACCTGGGGTCCAAGGGGGGATGAGATGATGCATTATGTAAACGAATTGCAATTCTTCAGACCGGTGTCATTCAATTTCTTGAATCTAGAATACTACAAAGCATATCAAAAAAGCATTATGGAAGTGTTTACCATGACAACTACCAATCTAAATAAAATACGAAAAAAAGAGGAAGACGAGAATGGAATGCCCCCTCCCTTTGCACTTCAGAATCAAAATACCTTTGGCAAAAACACAAGACGGGGAAAAAACCAGAAAACCTGCAACTCGGCGTATTTTGTTAAGCACCCCTCGGATCTGATCGAATGTCGTCTTGGAACCAAAGACAACTGCCCACATATTGCAGAATACGAAAGCAACAAGCAACAAGCAAAAAGCACCGACCAAATAAAAGTGCCCACCTGCAAAAAACTTTGGAAAAAACTACTGTATGAAAACACACTTGACAAAGTTATTACATTTGAGTGTTTACATCCGGAAAACGGAGGACAATATTTGCAAGATTACTTTGGAAGGTGTCACCGGTTGCATACTCTATTTTGCTTTCCGTCAGCACTTTTGAGCGACAAGTGGTTGTCTTTAACAATGGCATTCTTGAAGAATAGATCCCGTAACAACATGCCCGACGAATAAAACTAAAAACAACAAAAAGAGCAACAAAAATAACAAAAGGCAATTGTATTATAGCAATTGTTTTTTTTATTTGTAAAACACAAAAAAGCACAGACTGACACAAAATATAGATGACACAGAATATAGATAACACAAAACATAGATAATACAGGGAATGACACAACGCTCAATCACAATACCTACATCGTTGCTAGAATGAATATAGGTAATCATAGAAATCGTCATTGGTATCGGGGGTAACAGGGGTTTTGGGAACTATACCCCTACCAGGTTCTTCTTCGGATAGAACATTGGCTTCACATCTCGATTCATCACAGTTCTCGTCGTAGAATTCCTGAAGTGCATTAAAATAGCTGTCAGGACTTACTGAATAGCCTTCATTACCTGCCGGTGACTGGTGGATGTTGTCCTCTTCCAATGCTCTGCTGTCGACTGGAGTAGTGACCGTGTAGTTATTGTCCAGTAGAAATTTAACTAATCTGTCTTTATTTGTATAAAGTTCCATCAGCATTAAATACTCCATTCCGAATAATGCATCCAAATCTGTAAAAAGAAAAAGACAAAATGGAACTCGGTTGAATATGGGAAAATCTTATGTCAAGTACCTGCCATTGTGCTAGCTTTTCAGAAATGAGACGAGATTTTTGACAATTTTGCTTTTATAGCAGGATCGTTGTTATCTACACAGGGTAGCTGCTGTGCCATATATACATACACATGCGCAACCCAAGCCATGTGATGACATGCCAGCAAATGGCTAGCTGTTTTTCTGGTGTCTGATTTCGAATGCAATAACACTGACCGCAAAATGCCTGACTAGCAAGAAAACCCCGCCAAGCGCACCAAGCAGATATGTGCCAAGCAGATATGTATTAATTAGATAGAATTAATTAATCAAATTTCGGTTTATGCATTTAGTATGCAGATATGACCCGCTATGCACAAATTGCATCTTGGTCTTTGGACAATTTGCATGTTAGTCTTGTAATCTAGGTGGGTCTATCGAAATATAAATTAGAGCCCACCGACAAAAAGCAGCCAGTACTCTCCCATCAGTCATCTGAATAACAAGTCTTGAAAATAAAAAATATCCTTGAAATTAAATATCCTTAAAATGTCGAAATCGCAAAATTATTTTACTAACGACGAAGAAATATTAACATCTAAACGCCTCAAGTTAGATGCTGAAGGTACGCCATTTGAAAATGTAGAGGAAGAATGTCCTGGTAGTCCATTGAGCAAAAAAGGAATATTTGTTAGCTACGCTCCAGTTTGTTCCAACGACATTGCTGAAATTGAAGTAGAAGAATCAGAAGACATTATACAGCCCATCAGGCGTATCAACAACAATGCACTTGTGGAACTCATTGACGAAAAAATCCTTACAAAAGTTGAAGCACCTTTAGATGGCGAAGACGCGGAATGTATCGCTGCCGAAAATGGCGGTGTACGATTTATAAAATCGGAATACGAAAATCTGGAAAACAATAAAAAACTTTTTTCATTTATTAACGCCATAAGTAAAGGCTCTTATAGGAAACTCATTAGATATGATAACATTTCATCAGTTGGACTGCTCTATCTATCAGGAAGCGACGATAAATACAAGTGTGTTCCAATTGGTCCTAATGGAGAGATGTATCCATATATGGTGCTGTTCGAAAACAAGAAAGTGGAAATAAATTCTCGAAAAAATAAAGTAGGCCAAGCCTTCACTACAATATCGTTACTTGGCGGAAAAAAGGAAATTGCACACTATTCAAATGATACGGAACTTGCAAAAAAGCTGCACGACAAGAACTTTGCTACACTCTTCAAAGTGCAATTTGCACAGAATGCAATCATCTATCATATGGTTCAAGGTTTATTTAAAACTCCTAAGGCATTCACCAGTAGATCTGCTAAATCAAAGGTTTTGTATGCACTTGGAACATTTGGAACAGCTACATGTGGATTTAGCGGCGGCGGTATTGGCAAGACACCAAGACCAAACATTTATCCTTCATTGGAAGTATACTTTTTAGTTGTTGATGATGAGGAATAGGAACAATGTACATCTATAATATATCCATGTATTCAAATATATCTATGTATTCAAATATATCAATAAAAATAAAATAATACGTATCAAACTTAAACTCTGACTTTTCATTAAAAAACAAACATAAAAAGACTTGCAGTAATGTCCGATTAGCACATGGCTATATTCGTAGTAGCGCCATCTATGCGGAATTGAATATGCACTATAGAGTGAATCACCAAATGCAACAAATAGAGAATATGAAATTCGATAAGAAAAGGGTAACCTGCATTATACGATGGGCGTGCAATATGCGACGGGCGATGTACGACTCACAGGTTCACATTTGATGTGACTTTTTTTTGTCTTTCAGCGCAGCAAACACTAACTGTGCGCAGCGGGGTGGCAGCTTGCATAACAGGGCTTTAGAATGACTCAAAGCAGCCCTGCAGTGACGTAATTCTACCTTCTAGCTCCAACAACAACATACACGGTAGCTCTAGAGTTCTGTCTAGAGGTCAAAGCAGTCATGCGCAAAAAATGCATTTCTGTTCTGAATAACAACAACAAAATACACGGTGGCAAATATGACTTCTAGCTCCAACAACAAATACATGGGGCATCAGTGACTCAAAGCAGCCCTGCAGTGACGTAATTCTACCTTCTAGCTCCAACAACAACATATACAGTAGCCCTGGAGTTCTGTCTAGAGGTCAAAGCAGTCATGCTGGAAATGTGCATTTCTGTTCTGAATTACAGCAACAAAATACATGGCAGCCAAGTATGCCTTCTAGCTCCAACAACAAAACACACAATAAATGGATGAAACACACAAGGGCATGAAAAAACTAACACCACTACAGCGTTCCCCCCGCAGCCGCCATGCAGCAATACACAGGGTAGCAAAATACAAAAAACCAAAATCTAGCTATACTGCTTCCCAGCAGCCGTCGGTTCCCCCCGCAGCCACCATTTAGCATGTTGATTTCTAGCATAATGCGCAAGGTAGCATTGTACAAAAAACCAAAATCCAAACACTTGCGTCCAAAATACAACAACAACACTACAACGGCTGGCGTTCCCCCCGCAGCCACCATGCGGCAATACACAGGGTAGCAAAATACAAGAAACCGAAATCTAGCCATACTGCTTCCAAAATTACAACAACAACATCCAGCGGTTGGCGGTTCCCCCCGCAGCCGCCATGCAGCTATACACAGGGTAGCAAAATACACTGGGCTGCAAATCTACAAAAAGCCGAAATCCACGAACCCCGCATCCAAAAATACAACAACAACAACCCAACAACCTAGCGTTCCCCCCGCAGCCGCCATGCAGCCAAGCCAACATTCCCCCGCAGCCGCTATGTAGTTATGCATTATGCACAAGGTTCATTGTATCAAAAACCAAAATTTTTAGCCATTCAACCGTCGGGTTCCCCCCGCAACCGCCATACAGCTGTACACCGCATCCAAAAAACAACAACAACACTACAGCGGTTGGCGTTTCCCCCGCAGCCACCATGCAGCTCTGCTGGTTTGTTGTTGTTGTTTCCAATGCGAAGCACAAGAAGAAATTTTCGGTCGGCAGCTTGTAGGCGAGGGGTAGCTGAGGAAGGTGGCTAAAAATTTTGGTGAAAAATAGTGGAAGTACGACGTAGAACTGTGTAACCGTGTAGCAGCAGGGCATAAATGGCGTTGCCACTCGCGATGCCCATACAAAAAACACAGGTAGTGGTAACGCGGCCACACAAACCAAAAATCAGAGTTTGGGACAGCAGCAGTCAAGCTGAGTTGGTCGATTGGCCTGCGTTGCTCTGAATTGGACTTTGGACTTTGGGTGACGTCACATGGGTACATTGTGCATGGGCATGCGGGTGTGCGTATTTAGATTGTTTGTTGGATGGTAATAAAATCAAACACTTGGAATTGAATGCCTTCCCAAATAATAGATCAATTAATATAAATGAGTTGTGGAATGGGTTGTTTTGTTTTGCTGTCGTTAATTTGTTAGCCGTTATTGTCTTTTGCAGGTATTATTGTTGATGGGTTTAGTTGATTGCTGACACTTTTGACGTTCAGATGTGGGTTTACATTTTTTGTTTAGTGTCATTGGTAAATGCACAAACACCGTCAGGATATACTAGGCAACCTTGTACGCTTTTGACTAAATATCCATCATGGTTGGCAGATAAGCATATTACCTATGCAAAATGGGCAAAAACATTTCCTAAAAGACTAGCTAAAATAAATAAACTGTATGACAACAGCTATGATGAAGATGGAGACGCTTTCGCAAATGAAAACAGTACATTTTGGAATGAAAAATTTAACAACGATCCTAGAGCATCTACAGATTACTTTAGAAAAATGTATAAAGCTAGAGCTCAGGCCATGTTTAATCGATCGGCCGTAAAAGAAATCTATAACAATGACCCCAAAAATACATTCATTACTGAAGAAGAGAAACAGTTAATTCGAGGTAATACAAGAATGTGTAAAATGCAGTATATGCTGCATATGCGGTATATGCAGTATATGTTGTGTATTTTGTGTATTTTAAGGTATATTTGCATAACGTTTTTTTTGTTGCAGATGACATATATTTCCCGGATGATTATGGAATTAAGACGACATGTTTATTGCCTAATGAAACCAAAATCTATGGGCCTGCTTTGTGGCCTGATGGAACAATCCCAATAGCAATCAATATGACCAACGATGAAAATATCAAAACGATAAAAAAAGTACTGGCGATGTTTGGATACATGACTTGTATAAAATTTGTTCCAATTGATTGGGAAAAGCCACCATCGCATTTTGTTTTAATAAAAACTGGCACTGGAGGATGTAGCTCTCAGGTCGGTAAATACGACCAAGGTTATTATGATAAAGAAAAATCCATCACCCACCAGCGTGTTAATTTAGCACAAGGTTGTATGGCTCCGTATATTGTAACTCATGAATTGATGCATGCGATTGGAATAGAGCATGAACATTCGCGTTTTGATCGAGATATCTTTATTAAATTTAACTGGGATAATATTAAACCACAGCATAAATACAATTATCGACTAAAGTTTTTAAAAAATGTACCAAAAACGCCATATAACTACGACAGTTGCATGCATTATGGTAGTAAGTCGTTTTCTAAAGGCGATCCAGGATTTGTAACTCGTTTGACTGAAAACCGCGTACAAACAGATAATGGTCCTGAAATTTGTCCTTTGAGTGATTTTAATAGAATAAATTACATGTATGGCTGTACTAAAGATGACACTTCAGATGACATCAAAGATTTAGATGATGTAAATTTCACACTTAAATTGGCAGATTAAAAATTGCAGCAATATGTACTGCAATATGGGTGCAATATGTACTTGTGCAATATGTTCTTTGTACAATATATTCTTTGTGCAATATATTCTTTGTGTTTTAATGCAAAAACATAGGACAACGGTAACCTTGGCTATTGTATATAACCTTGGCTACTGTATACAAAATGGACTTTGACCCCACAAGTACAGTTTACGGCATGCGTACCTGGGCATACCGCATGGGTAATAAAATCAAACACAGAAATTAAATGCCTTCTGAAATAATAGATCAATCAATATAAATGAATTGTTTTTTTTGTTTGTGTTTTTTTGTTGTTTTGCTGTCGTTAATTTGTCAGCTGCTAAGGTTCGTCTTTTTAGTTTCTCGACAATTGTAGCCAGTTAGTTGCCGACTGTTTTGACGTTCAGATGTGGGTTTATATTTTTGGTTTATTGGCATTAGTAAATGCACAATGGGGCAATGCACAAGTACCGCCGGGTTATATTAGCAAACCTTGCACACTTTTGACTAAATATCCATCGTGGCTTGCAGATAAACATCTTAAGTATGTCAAATGGCACGACCAATTTCCTGATAGAAAAGAAGAAATTCGAAAATTGTATGCTAACGGCTATGACGAACATGGAGACGAATTCGCAAACGAAAAAAGTTCATTTTGGAATGAAAAATTTAGCAACGATCCTAGAGCAAATACAGATTACTTTAGGAAAATGTATAAAGCTAGAGCTCAAGCCATGTTTAATCGATCAGCCGTAAAAGAAATTTACAACAATGACCCCAAAAATACATTCATCACTGAAGAAGAGAAACAGTTAATTCGAGGTAATACAAGAATGTGTAAAATGCAGTATATGCTGTATATGCTGTATGCTGTGTTTTTTTTGTATTTGCAGATGACATTTATTTTCCGGATGATTATGGGATTAAGACGACATGTGTAATGCCTAACAACACAATTGTTAAAGGGCCTGCTTTGTGGCCTGATAGAATAATTCCGATTGCAATCAATATAACTAACGCTGCAAATGTCCAACGATTAAAAAAAGTAATGTCGATGATTCAATATATGACATGTTTGAAGTTCGTTCCAATCGATTGGAAAAAGCCACCATCGCATTTTGTAATAGTAAATAATGGCGGTGACGGCGTCTGTACTTCATCGGTTGGCAAGTCATTTGCAAGAGAATTTGATAAAGAACATACCTACCAGCAAATGGTTTTGGGATCATGGTGCTTTTCCCCCTATATGCTTACTCATGAATTGATGCATGCTATAGGTATAGATCATGAACATTCGCGTTTTGATCGCGATACATATCTTAAACTTAACTGGTCCAATATAATAGAAACAAAGAAAGTTGCTTTCGATCTAACGTTTGGAACGAATGTACCGAAAACGCCATACAACTATGACAGTTGCATGCATTATCCAAGTTGGTCTAGTAGAATTGACCCTAAGCGACCATCATTTACTTCTCGTTTGACTAATGCACGTATACTTCAGAATTATTTTCCGGAAATTTGTCCTTTGAGTGATTTTAATAGAATTAATTACATGTACGGTTGTACTAAAGACGACACCTCAAGTGAGATGGATGATCTACTAAATGTAAATTTCACACTTAAAAAGACAAAATAAAAAAATTACAGTACACAGTACTTGCATTGTTTTTATCATTGGGCAACGGCACGTGCATTCAATGTTATGACACCGCTTATCAATTGCCAAAACTGCAGTATCAGCCAAAATTGCAGTTTCATCAGCTTAATTGCAGTTTCATCAGCCAAACTGCAGCTAAATTGCAGTTTTATCAGCTGTTACTACGCCACTTATCACTAAAATTGCAGTTTCATCAATGCCCCCGCCTTGACCCTTTAATTTTGCATTGATAACGACTAGTAAGTTTTCAATAAAATGAGCTTCGAGGCCGCACTATTTTCATAAATCGAGTTTGATCGGCAGACCTTGGTTGTTGGAAAAGTTCTCTCCGTTGTTTTATTCGCTGTTGTTAAAGTTACAGTTTCGTCGTCCGAACTAAAACTATCATAATCCTGCTCAGTTATGCAGTTTTCTACTTTTTTCGGTGTTTTCTTCCTGATGCTTCCGGCGTTGGCTTTTGGCAATGGAGGTGGACTCAACTCTACTGTTACTGAATGCTGCGTATTACTGTGAGTATTGGTATTATTTGCGGTATTTGTATAGAGGGGCCTTGCGTTTGATTCAAGTCTAGCTTGTGGAATAGGTGGCGGGGGTGGTGGTTTACACAATGGGGCAGTAGGTTCCAAATATATAGGATCGCTCATTACGCCCATTTCAATGTCTGATGGTCGGCGAGTCTTGTGAGCCTCAAATCGACTTGGAAATGATCCGGTGCGTTTCATTGTTTTTTCAAAACACAAATATCCATACTGTAAATATGCATATAATGCACCCAAAGTGAGAAAACTCATTGTAGTACACGCAAGTCCTACCATAAGAAACATGGTCCCTTAATCAAAATTATCTCTTATAATAAGCTATTATTATTAGTTCTTTGTGTGGACTTTGATACTTTTACAAGTCTTATTTCCCTTTCATTTCCCCTCCCATCCCAATCCCACATTGCCTACATCCTGCATCAGACACCTAACATCTACATTCTGCATCAGCCATCTACATTCTGCGACATGCAAACTGAACAAATCCACCGTGACACCACTGACTCACAGCGAGCTCGGTCATTTTCCGAATCCAACTCACGAGCCCTCAGTAATACTTTGGCCGCCGTTGATATACGTCCACTTCCAGTGATAACCAACAAAAATGTTGCTATTATCGCCCGATGCTTCTACAACTTTAGCTCGCAATGGACACAGTCTACTTGGGGACTTTTGGATGGAACTGCCAGACAAACCATCAACTACACTTTTAAAGACTACCCCCACAATTCCTATAAAATTATAATAAATAATTACAATTATTCTTCGATTCAGGCCAAAGATCAGAAAACGTTTATTCAAGGTATCCATTTGTTGGAAGAATTTCTAATTAATAATGACGTCAAAGTAGTCTATGCACATAAAACAATCATAACTGAACTGCTAGATAATTTGTCGCCAATCATTTTGCACTCGATCATTTTCAAGTCCACGCTGAATCTATCACAAGGCGTTTTTATATCAAAGCATTGCATAAAGAGTCGCAATCATAATAGCATTAATTGCTCATTGTGCATTTACGAAACTATTCGCGCAGAGCTCAACAACTCGCTAAATCTAAACTCAGTGCCCATTACTCAGTCCAACAATTCCTACAACCAGGCCAACAATTCTTATCAATCCGATTAAAATAAGTCACACGACTAAATAAAAAATGACCAAAAGAGCTCGACTTGATTCTGATTACGAAGATTCGGACAATGATGACGCATCTACCACCAAATCTAAAAAAAACAAAAAATTCGACTACAAACGTCTAGCTGTAGTGGACCTCGACCAAACTCTTATCGATAAAAAATACAAGCTTTTGGACGGGGCTTGCACCTTTCTCAGCCAACTTCAGAACTTGGGATATTACGTTATTCTATGGACTGCTGGAGACCAAAACCACGTTAAAGAGTTTTTTAAGGAATACCCAATATGCAAACCCCATATTAATGACATCATCACAGGACTAGTCAATAACTGCAAACCAGTTTCGGTAGCTCGCATGAGATGTTATAAAAAACTGAAACAATTTCTGGGGGCTAATATCTTTATAGACGACAACCTAGGGAATATTGAGAAGAGTGATTACGATTACAAATTCTGCGTTTTGGATTATTCTGACTCTAAGGGAAATATCAATTTCATACAATTACTAAATGCTATTCGTAAAGTACCATAAGTACATATACGCACGCAACACACATACATGCCACACATATACATGCATATTTCCACGTCATAACTAAAAATACTTTGTGTATTTTTTTGCATGTTATGGTCCAAGTTGGTGTGCCGTATAAATAGACTGTGCTAGGCATTTGCAGGTCACTTTCAGACTGATTGCAGAGCACAATGGAAAAACTTAGAGCTCACCTAGCAAAAAAATTCATTCCAAATCAAATTTACGTTGAAATCAGCAAACTTCCATTTTTAGTAAACCTACCGGATTTTTGCACATCGAGTATATTGCTCAATGGGTCTTTTATGGAGACGCATTTTCCAAAAAATGCTAGGGTGAATCTCAGTACAGTCGTCATTAAACATGTCGAAGTTCCGTCAGACATATATTGTATTGAGCCAGTTGACAACAAAGGTAATTTGATTGTTTGTTGTAATGACACCATTATCAAATCAGATCAACAAAATCAAGTGTATGTGTACTGCAGTCGACTTAACTCTGGCCATATTTGGCATACTAAAACAAAATTAATCTATTCGCGTTCTACAAAAACAGCAATCAATCAAACTGGTTTTGTAACTGAACTTCCGCCAGATTGCAACACTGAGTTTCCACGCTGGGCTGTTATCTCTGAGTTTAAAGTAAAACGATTAACAAATGCCATTATCTGCTTGGAATATTCTATAATTCAATTTATTTCTGTAGCTACTGTGTGGTAAGTGATAACAAGGTACGTTTAGAATGCGTTGGTATGTGCATTATACATATACTTTACATTGTACATATAATACTTTACATTGTACATATACTTTACATAGGTTTGGTGTTTACCTCATATTTATATTTGTTTTCTTTTCAGGGACTCGGATACCAGCATGTGTGCCGAATATCACGAAAATAAAGTAATTAAAAATTTTCAAGAAAATTACAAGAAGATGTTTGGAGACGTTGAAAACTCTTCTATCTTTGCATCCCTTAACGTCTTTAAAAACAAACACAATAAAATGATTCAACAATTCTTTAAGAACATGCAAATAAACGGTAAAACCGACATAGAAGAAACTAAAAAATTCGATGAGAAAACTGAAAAATTCGATGAGGAAGAAGAACTTAGAAAAATGAAAGAGGAAGAAGAAATTAACAAAATAGAAGAGGAACTTAGAAAAATGAAAGAGGAAGAAGAAATAGAAGAGGAACTTAGAAAAATGGAAGAGGAAGAAGAAATGGAAGAGGAACTTAGAAAAATGGAAGAGGAAACTGGAAACAAATTCGACGAGGAAGCATATAAAAAATTCGAGGAAGAAGAAAAAGCCAACGAGGAAGCATATAAAAAATTCGAGAAAGAACTAAAAGCCGATTTGGAAAAAATTCGTTCTTCTCTCGTTGGGGTTTCTTATTCTTCTCCTGAAGTCGTTGAGGATGTTTGCTCTACTGAGAATGTTCGTTCTACTGAGGATGTTCGCTCTGCTTTTACCGATGAGATCTACGGTAGTCAACCTGAAAGTGTAAAAAAAACATTAAAGAAGGATTCAACACTTGAAGATTATTTTTACCATCCAAAGAGTCTTTATGCTACACCTTATTCGAGAATGAGGTTGTCTGCAGAACACACCAACCTACATATTTGATTTAGGCAGGGGTTGTTTTTAAGGTGCATTCTTATCTGATGTGTAATAAAAATGAATAAAATATTTCCTTTTCAAACAATAACTGTCTTTTCAAATTGTCTTTTTGTACCTTTTGACGCGACATTCTAGCATTGACGCGACATTCTGGCATCCCCTAATGCAAACAACTAAATGCATTTTGCTGCGGGGCATTTAAAATTGGACGTGATTGCATATCTGATATTCTATTTCCTGGTCGTGTACCGATGATACTATTATTGATATGAGCGAGACTGCATTAACCGCAATTAAGAATATACTTTTAAGAATCAATCCTACAATAAACGTTATCACAAAAAATATCACAAGTATACTTTCGGCTATCTCTCCAAACTGAATCTGGCAATTGTTGAATAATAAATTAAATCCTTTATCTCGTTCAAAGTTTGAACGCATGTACTGAGTGGCACAATAGGAACAGCACTCTATTATCTTGCGTAATTTCATGCGATCACGGTCATCTCTTTTGGCTTCGAAAATTGGATCGTTGGGTGCACCGGGGTGCCATTCTGTTTCATTGAACTCAATATAGTAGTGATGTAGTATAGGTATATAACTAATGGATGACGATCTGACTAAGAATATGGTAGTATCGTTAAATTTGGCATTGTCTGGGTGCAACATTCTGGAGGGTATTTTTTTTGTGGGCTCTTTGGCATTACCCCATATGCTGAGGGCCTCTGTAATTGCAGTTTCATTATAGCGCGTTGATTCAGTCAACGTTTGATTAGAACAACTAGACCCCATTGTGTGCTTATTTTTTTACACAATAAAAAAACAACAAAAAAATTTGTTTATTTTTTTTATTATAGCTACGGATAAATACAGTTATTGTTACGTTAAAATACAGTTTACATTATACAGTTTATATTACACAGTTTACATTATACAGTTTACATTATTACACAGTTCGGGTGCTGGGTGTGTTTACACTTTGTGATATCTTTTGAAAAATTCTCTCATTACAATTGGGGCATATTCTTGTACATTTTTGTAAAGATTTATTGCCTTCCTCGATGCACATCTTCGAAGGTGGGCAGCATTGTTCAGCGGGCATCTGTCTTGACAATATGCGGTATTCCTCAAAGGATTTGGTATAATATGTTCCAGGTTTACAATAGGTATGTATCTAAATCCGTTGTCTCTAATATACTGATCTAATAATCGCGCTTTGTTATATCCGTATACGAAGATAATACTGTGAGTCCTGCATATTTCCTTAAGATCATTACGTAGTTTATGATTGCGTTCGCCGGGGTAGTCTGCTGGAATGCCCGAAATTTCTTCGATTTTTTGGTTGTGTTTCTGTTCCAATTTTCTCATTTTTTCGTGATATTTTCTGTCACTGGTATAGCGTGAGCAAAACTCTACAAAATAGTGGAAGCTTGCTAGAGGCGATTCCACTGCAATTTCCTTGATTAGTGTATTTCCCAAGCCATACATCTGAATATCGATGCACGCAATAGTATATGTATCAAAAATACATTTATCCATTACTATACATTGAATGTCCTAAAAAAACAAAAAAGCTTGTATAAAAGATTGTATAATACAAACTTTCCAAAACACAAACACTGGGCAACTGCGGTAGGTAACTGCAATTATCTGTGTGTCTGAACGTCAAGAGGATCTATGCAGTACTAACAAAAAACTATAATTACATCAGCTATAAATGCATGTAGGTATAACAATAAAAAAGACCCACTTATTTCCCAACTTATTTGCGAGCGTAGTATGTGCGTGAATGTTTGATCTGGAGCGTGGATGTTTGATCTTCTTACATAAGTATAAATATTCCTTCGGTTGAAGTTTATGACCAGACAATTTCTTGCTCCTGTCGAACATAAATTATTAATACCTCATGTTTTTTTTAAAAAAGAGTGGTTTCTTAGGATTAATTTTCAATGTAGTTAAACTTCTAGGAACTATTTCGATCGCATGTAATAATATGCTTACCCTGATTGCAGAAGCCGCGCCAATCCATAAAAATTTTAATGTTTGTTTGGTCGACTCTACTATTCCGGAAAGCATACATCCCAGACAACTAAACTACTTCCTGGATATTATCTTTGAAATGTATCGTGTGCCCACCAAGTTGAATTTTATGAAAGAGTGCTATCCTGCTGCAAATTCAATGATCCACATGTATGTCTCATTCGAACCTACAAATCACACATTTCGCGATGATATGACTCCATGCCAATTTAGGCCTGAAAATTTAGCTCATGCCTATTTTCCTCCAGTGTTTGATATACACATTAACGTTGAAAAACTATTCACTGTTACATTTGACAATAAACTGACTAGTGCGGGGATGCAATATGCACTACTTAAAGTGTTATTGCACGAGTTTGGACACGCAATGGGTCTTCCTCATAGCAAACAACCCGACAGCATCATGAATATTAATCCTTTTGCTAATTACGCAATTGATATACGCGATGCGATTTTACTATCTAGGGCGTGGACGGCACCACGTTAAACACCCGCAACCTACATATACATACGTGCATACATACATACATACATACATATATACATATATACGTGCATACATACGTACATATTTCTATATTCATATCATGCACATATAGCTCTGGCGCGGGCACGGGTCAGTCATTTGACATCAGTCGACCACAATGGACACTAAATACCAGTTTATCCACGATTACATTCGCGCTTATGACGAAGGAATTGTCGGTGACAACATAGATGTATCATATGGACTGTGCTCATCCAACAGCCTTTTTGGAAACATATACACTTTTCATGGAGATTTTTCAATCAAAAAGGAGAATGCAGTCCTTGCCAAGACAATACTAAATCAACTCTCATACAACTGTTGCATAACATATCACCAGAAATTAACTGCTGCCGAATACAATGCCATAAAAACGGACAAAACCAAGCGCATAAAAATTCCAAACGAACCTACCATGTTCTACCTCCATGTTTGCGATTCCGTCCCAGTAATGATATGTTCGGTATTGGATCGATACATTGGAATGCATTATGAGCCAAACACTGAGATTTACATGACCAAAAAGGACCTAATTGAACTTTTAAAAGGTAAGCAAAAAAATCATAAACTTATAGTGCGAAAATGCAACACCACCGTAAAATGTAACCACCGCATTTCACGGTTTTATGTCTTAATTTTTATACATTCATTTAATGAGATATACATTCATTTAATGAGTTTATTTTTTTGTATTTTTTTCTGTAATTATTTTTGTGTACTTTTTGATTTTTAGATGATATTCACGACACAACAACCCATAAAAATTTACAACCGGGAGATCAAAAATTAAATTTTGCGATTAACGATAAACCAACTTTCGACAATCAACACATGAAGTATGAAAATGTTTTTACGAGCGTATTTGATTATGCCATTAGACCTAAATTTGCCGGATATTTTTTTATTAATGGAGATATCGTCGCCATTCCATATTTGATGGACAACAATCGAGAAAACATACATTTGTATCGAGATCGTCTGTACCGAGAGTATTGGCGGTTCTTTTTGTACACTAAGACAAACAGAGGCTATCGATTCTACTACGACCTGACCAATGACAAGTTTGTATCGCGCGATTGCTACGGAGTCGACTTTGTGGAGAGCCTCCCCAAAATAAACTTTAAAGATGAATTTGATATTAGTCCCAGACATGTGTTGTGGTCCATTGACTGGCTTAAGTGGTTTCTCAAGAGTTTCCAGATGTACAGTTTCGAAATAGACACACTCTACAACAAGTTAATACTCTCTCCCATTAATATTTTGATGCGGGCCATTATCTTAATGCGGAAGAGGCCCAACGAAGCCCTAGGAATAATTAAAGCTGGCAATTTCGCAAGACTCTTATCAACAACAACTCGTTTCAACGTCAAGACAGAGAAACCGTTTGCAAATTATATCCGCACAACCAACAACAGTAATTTTTTACGACATCCCAACTCAAATCAAATTGAAGACTGGCAGCTTTTAACGCAGATCGTAAAGCCATGTCAAGAACAAATAAAACTTAGCAAAAAAATACCAGACTGCTTCGATGGATTTATATGCCCCTACGATCTCAATGCAAACATAAAAAACTTTGCCAAATTCTTCAACATTGTGTATGACGTGCAGTGTTTCCAGCCAACCAAGGATCACGTTGTGGATGATTTAATTGACGGCCTCCTGAGTAGCGGGTATTTAAAGGCTTCCTATACACCAGATATGAATCCATCAGATATACCTCTGCTTCCTGCCGAGTCAATAAATCCATTTAAACCTCTGCTAATAAACGGCACTCTGCCAACTCCTTACACTATACCAACTGACATTCAAACCTTTTACAAGGCAGTCAAGAGTAGAAATCCTCACATCGAAGTGCGCATCTTGAACGGATATGTGTCATTAAATTGTTTTGCAGGAATGCCAATGAAGCCATATAAGGATTATTTCATATCACCATACGAATTAAACACATTTGAACAAGAATACTTTAAATCTGGACAGATGCCTCAAATTAGCTTAATTGGAAAGTTGTTTATCAAATCACGCAAATTGGCGTTGCATGACAGAAGTGTGGGCGCCGCCAGCTACTTCAAGTCCAGCCTGACGTCAGACCAGAGTCTATTCACCTCCATATTTTCGAATGAAGTGTTGTCTACGTTTATTAGTACGGATACTAGGAAGTTGCCCCACTTTAGACGAGATTTTGATGAGCAAGGTGTTGCAATCAAACACACAAAACCCATTCGGCTTGTAAATGGCAATTTTATTCCCTTGCAAGTAGCATTCTCGGCTAATTTAAATACAAACGAAGATGCTTACGTCATAAACGAAAAACTCAATTTTAACATTGTCATTACAAAAAAAATGAATTACGACTTTACTCCGTCAAAAGACCTGCAATTTGTGCTGGCCGACCCCAAAAACTGCGCCCAGTATATTGTTAATCCCAGCACTGGTCGTCGTGAAGAACTTTTAATTAAAATTGCAACAGTCTATACCACGGAAGATGTTGAGCCTGCACATTACACTAAAATTACCTGTCTAAAGCGAGACGAAAACATTTACGACTTTTATAAAACCCTAGACTCGAGAGACATCCTGGAATTACCTAGCGAAAAAGACATTACCTTCAACATTGAAGTTCGCTACAACAATGGCAGAGCTCAAATTCTATTGGAAATGATATATAGAGTTCCCTATTATGACGGCTTAAAGTTATGCAACCTCAGTGCACAAAAAGGTTTGGGATTCTTTCATAATCTTTCGCAGTATCGAACCGCTGATGGCCAGGAACCAGACATCATTATGTCGCTGTTTGGTATTATAGGTAGATGCCCTTTTCCGCAACTGCAAGAAATGGCAGATAGCACAAAGGCTGAGCCCATTTACTTTTATGACCAGGAAAAAAAGGTGTCTGCCGTCGGTTTTGCAGGTACTGCAGACTTTTATATATGCAAAAATAATGCTAGTATTATATCCATGTCGGGGGGAATGAAGATTGACCATCTAACCAACAATTGCTTCAATATGAACAATTTGGGTGTGACATTGTTTGCAAAATCTCAAGACCGATTCGAGGCCAAAGACAGGTACAAACTGTTCCCATCCGAACACATCAACACGCTGGAGCTATATCATTTGCAAAAGACAAGTGTGCAGTGTCGCAGTGAGCTAACCGAACACAACGACCCAGATGCATTAGACCCAATAAATATAAAAAACAAAAACCAAAAAAAAATCATTGCTGAGATATTCAACATTGTCAACAATATTAATAAAAAACAACGAACCAAACAACAAAGAAAGCTTGAAGCTGGAGTCCTTGCCGACGGCCAGCCACCTTCCAAGAAAACTAAAACATAAAAATGAAATTAAAACTAATATGTACATACAAAAATAAAACAACAATCTGCATTTTATTCAATCTGCATTTTATTCAATCTGCATTTTATATTTATTTTTTACATTAGCAATGGGTACATTTATGGGTATATACTAGTACATTTATGGATATATACTGGTACATTTATGGGTATATACATGTAGTGTTTATTGAGTTGATGTCAAGAATGAATGATCGAAAACTTTTAGCGGAATGTACTGGTTTTCATTCATTTGTATTTTGACTTTCATTACACCATGACCTAGAAGCTTGTACGAGAATCCAAAAACTAAAGGTCTTGTTCGTTGAAGCCATTTCAAAGTCAAATCACAGTTGGTACGGTTAATGTGCAAACGATACACTTGAGTAAATTCCTTAATGGTGGAGTGAACCCGCAAACTTTTTGCAAATAATGCACGCATTTCACTTAGGATTTTCGTTTGCTTGTATTGAGTCCCCCTATCAGACATCACCGACGGTCGCTGCAAAGGATAATTGGCCATGTTTTTTTGATGGGTGGGCCAAGAAGAATTTGTAGAATGCCGGAAACGTCGGGGCGGTGTGGAGTTCATGGGGTGGTTGTGTGCCCGAAATCCAGAATACCGTCTAGTGTGGAATTTTTCATTAGGTCTTCTGTGCTTTGCCTAAAAAATACACAAAATACACAATTGTGAGTTAATACGTAAATGGGTGGTAAATGTGGGTCTGTGTGTCGGGTCTGTGTGTCGGGTCTGTGTGTATGTGTGCTTGTGTATGTTTTTATACCTTTTCCATCAAAGGTAAGCATTCTGAAGGTGCGCACGGGGCATCCACAAGTTCCCCTTCCTCATAGTTGTAGTTTGTTTCTGGGATATTTGTTTCAACGGCGTCGGATGGCATTTTTTTCTCGATTTCAACGTGTTTTAGGTAATCTTCATTCATGTAACCGTCGTCCACGGACATTACATCTTCTAAATCATCAGTGTCGTAGTCTAAATTTTGATCATCCTTTGTTAGTGAACTCATGATTGGTTATGCGTCAAATGGGCTATTAGACCAAATCCAATAGCTTATTATATAGAAAAGTCAAGTCAGCAACAGGACGGGTAAAATCATTTGGATGGTAGTAAGTCGGTCTGAGCAAATGCATCCAGAATTTCTTGTTTGCTGCAAAGTAATAAAAGTTCAACTATTGCGAAAAAGTTTAAATTAGTAATATTTGCTCTGTTCTCAAAACACATTTTGATTCCCGAAATATTTAAGCCTAAATTGGATGCTGGTTTTTTAAATGAACTTAATTTAGTTTTTAAATTGGGCACATCGGGCAAATAAAATTCGCAACCATTTAACTCATGATGCATCAAAATAAATTGACGTTCTAGACTTGCTTGTTGTTGGATTTGGTATTGTTTAATCAGATTATTCCTTTCTTCTTCAGTCTTTTGCACTTTTTTCACTAAACTCGTTTTTTCATCTCGAACTGCATTGTACCGTTGTAATTCATCATTATTGACTGTATTATAACTTTCTTCATTTAGAATTGCGGTGTCTTCAAATCGCATAGTTGTATTTTTCATATTTTGGATAATTTTTTTGAGTTTACTGATAATTTCATTTTGTTGCACATCTATTTGCTCCATAAACTTTTGTGAATGTAGCGCTTGAATTAGTTCACTAATACCGTTTTTATTCACTTGTTTCAATTTATTTATTTGATTCCTATATTTACTTAGTAGTTTGTCAAAATCTATATTTGGGACTATAATGTCATTAGTATTTAGATCCATGTCCATGTCCATGTCCATGGGTGCATCTGTGTTCATCGTAGATGCATTTGTGTCCATGGATGCATTCGTATCCATCATGGTACATGTGTAATTGTTACTTATTTTTGTTGTAATTTGAAACCTTTAATAAGATCTGTTTTTTTTAATTTTTAGGTATTTTTTATTAAGAAGTCAAGATGGTAATGTTTAAATCTAAACCAATTAGCTACCTTTACGTTTTCATTACCAGTTTGCAAATGTTAGCTTTCTCATATGGATCTAGTTTGGGAAGAGATGTATACTACTACGACTGCAAGTCTGAACTAAATGATCTAAAGAATATCTTTTCGGCAAACGTAAACCAGATGAACACTCTCTCCCAAGAACTTAAAACTCAAACAACTAGTAGCATTATGCACGGATTTAATAGAGTAATAGATAATTGTAGGGGCTATAACCAGCCGCAAAGTCTGGAAAAGAAAATTGATAATATAACGATCGGCTATCAAGCAAATTTAAATGAAATCTACAAAAACTATGAATTATCTAAAACGAATCAAATCAGGATTATATCCAAACTAAAAGACTTGGATAAACTGGGTATGCTGAATGCTTTAGTCAATTACACTGCTGATTTTAAAAAGATATTGAATGCTGTCACCAAACTAGACAAAAAAATATCATCTGCTTTAAACTCTACCGCACAATCTACAGTCAACGTACCCAAAGTAGATCACCCATATACTGCAACCGTTTCAGTATATGGTTTAGGTAAAACCTTACAGCAGAATCAGGACGCACTGAACAATGCATATTCCTCCGATAATACCGTGCCGGTCCCACCTATGTTATTTGGTAAGAAACCGTTGGATAAGCCACAACTAGCAGGCTTTGTAACCATTGACAAACCAGAATCCCAAAAATTGATGCATTCTGAGTTGCATGATCTTTTACATTGGCACTTCCTGTTACAGTTTTGGGGTAAGAGCCTAGCCCTGTTGCTACCCATCTACCTTTTGGTGCTTTTTGTCAAAAAACAAGTGTTTAACTATTTATACAAACTGTAGATACACAGATACAACATAATACGCTCTATCTATATATTCATATGCGGGTATATACGCCCAAACTATTAAAAAGTAATGTATAAGTAACTATTAATTGCAAGTACATAATTTATTCAATATGCCTAGTTTAAACTTAAAAAAAATTTGTCAATCTCGATATCTTATGGATTTTGCCGACATATTTTTTTTGCCGATTGGCTGTAAATGCGAACTTGGACTACCCCAAAAGCCGACTGCTGATGCGACTGACGTGCGTTATTTCCCTTTGCAAGCATTCACTCCACACAAAGACATAACGCTAAGGGACCTAACACCGAGGGACTTTGTTTACGCCGATGTTAAGAAAATACACATTACCGGAAGCAACTACATGTACATCTGTAAAATGACGCCCACAACTGCTGGCCCACCATCGTATAGTATAAGTGCAAATCCAGACATATACCAATCCAGACTACAGTTTTGTCATTGCCTAATTAACGAATACTTGTGCATATTTTTTGTTGGGTATACTACTGAAATCAACACAAATAGTTCATTGTATAAAATATTATCAAGTTTATATGATGAACATTCAAAATACCCGGAAAATCTTATTGACTCTGTAATTAATAGCGTAATTAATCTAATTTGTTAACGAGTATTTCTTCGGAAATTGCTATATCTATAAATAAACACATTATATATAAATAAAGATTATAAATAAAGATTATTTGTACATTTGAGATTTCTTCTTTTGTTGTATTGGTGTGTTTCTGAAAATGCAAATGTTATTTCAACCCAAGTATGATAGGTTTTATGATTCATCGAGACCGCCGAGTTTCGTGGAACGCTTTAAGCTCGAAGACAAACCCGATATGGATCCAGCTGACCCCGATGGCACTTTGGTATTCACTTCTCAATATTTTAATCTAAATGATCATGAACAATGCAAATTTGTATATGATATGTTCACGACTGAATTTTCATTTTGGATGGACAATCAGTTTTTGAGCCCCAATTTATCAGCTTACTTGAATTGTTCAGTTGACAACAATACGTTAAAAGCATCTATAAAGCCGAATGCACCTCCGGAAGTTAGGAAATCTATATATCTATTGTTTTTGGCAATGTCGTTTCAAGATTTACCAATTGTTGAATTTATCAATTCTGAAAACAACATATGTCCGGCGGCTGCTCCAGTCGAAGACGAAGTTATACCCCCAGCAGAAGAAGTAAATGAAGATGCCGAAGAAGAACCCCCCGCTAACCTCGCATCAGAAGACGCA